>CM071789.1:49811474-50113386 GCA_036559045.1 Platycarya longipes
TATGCTCTGTTATGGGCTTGGTTTTACAGATTCAGGAGCTGGGGCTTATGCTTTGCAATTTGGTTACAGTAGTTCCTGAAGGAATTGTTATCTTCTTCTCTTCGTTTGACTATGAAGGACAGGTCTATGATGCATGGAAGGCTTCAGGCATCTTGGATAGGATTATGAAGAAGAAATGTGTATTCAGGGAGCCTAGAAAAACTACTGATGTGGAATCTGTCCTCAAGGAATATAAGGAAACAATTGATGCATTGTCTGTTGAGGAATCTAAAGGAAATCCAGCTTCTCAGAGTGGTGCAATACTCCTCGCTGTTGTTGGTGGAAAGATATCAGAAGGCATCAACTTGAGTGATGGGATGGGTCGATGTGTAGTCATGGTTGGACTGCCCTATCCTAACCCATCTGACATTGAGTTGATTGAGAGGGTGAAGCATATTGAAGGTCTGGGAAATTCAAACAGCATTACTCCCAAGTTTTCAGTTACTAATGAAGCTTACAATGGAGATGTGGAGGTTGGGTTTGACATTCTAAGAAGTTGTAGACGCAGAGGAAAAGAATACTATGAAAATCTTTGCATGAAGGCTGTAAATCAATCTATTGGTGCGTACTAACTACAAGATTTACGCTTCGAAGTCCATATTCAAGCCTGGTAAATCATATGATTGATTTACTAGGATGTTACATGACATTCTAAATGCAGTAACCTGGAACTAGGCTCCAGTTTCTGCAGTTGTATTGCCAGAACTTCCATAAGATTGTCGAGAGGATTCTGCATAGCAATATATGATCTATGGTCTTTGGAGACAGCCTGGATGTCCGGATTTCTCTGAGCAGAGCATATTACTGCTTTAAAACGTTTAACTATTTATTTGGGGCAGTTACACTTTTTACCCACAAATTATTTATTTTTCCATTTGCCTCCTAAACTATAAAAAGTTTTATTTTACACTTTAAACTATTATTCTGCTTCATTTTGCATCTTCCATTAACATTTGGTAGTTTAGGGTGCAAAATGAAATGTTTTGTAGTTTAGGATGTAAATTGAAAAACAGTGGTAATTTGTGACTGAAAAGTCTAACATACATCCCCCCCCCCCCCCCCTTTTCTTTTTTTTGTCACCCATTACTAGGTATCTAGGTGGGTTTTATTATTGATTGGTCCTTGATAAGCTTGCATTATCTTTGTCTGTTTCAGGCAGAGCCATTCGGCATGTAAATGACTATGCAGCGATTTTATTGGTTGATGGTAGGTATGGATCTGATCCCTCAAACAGAAACCTCTCTAACACAAGTAACAAGCTCCCACAGTGGATAAAAGAGCGTCTAGTTTCCTCTACTCAAAGCTATGGTGAAGTCCATAGGCTGCTGCATCAATTCTTCAAATTCAACAAGAAGATAAGAGACTGTAAGTAGAATGGTATGCAAGTTTCTTGGGTTGAAGGGAGAATACGTTGCATTTATACTTGAGTAGGCAAATTTTATATGCTCTCTCTGCTGGGTTGGTCTTAAGCAATTCAAACGAAAGTGGAGAAGCATCTATAACATGGATACATGACTAAACTGTATAAATTTGTCATTTATTAGAAGCACGTCTTGATTTTGTATTCTATGAAATTATGAAGTGTACTTTGTGAGTTCTATATTTCTTGCTCCTAATATAAGTTTTTATGATTTTTTTTCATTTAATTAATGCTAATTTGATACAGAATAATTCTACCAGTTTCGAAAGTGTTGCTCCCAACTTGGATTTGTACATGTGGCTTTCGGAAAATTACACATAAGCACTAATCGAAACTTTTTGAGTGGAAAGTGTTTTTATATTTTAAAAAAAAAAAAAAAAGCGATAATTAATGTGCGAACTGTAATTATTCTTTTTTTTTTTTTCCATTTTTTGTGTACGCGAAAATGATGACACTAACAGGAAGAAAGGAAAGAGAACTGCATGTGACATGTCTGCGTCAGCATTTCATCCGGAGCTAATGACGGTCCATAAGCAAGTAGTCTAAGCAAATCACAAGTTCATGGCTCGCAACCCAAGATGAAGTCAGGCTTTTCAAAAAACTCTGCTGGCTAAAAATGGCTATCCGTTGGATTAGTTCTCTTTTCATAAAGTGGGAATTACGAGCCATATTTTATTTATTTATATGCTCAAATGGCAAAGATTAGATTTTTCAGCGTAGTGTTTGATAAGGTTGGTGGGTGGTCTTTAACGTGGCAACTGTGAGAAAGTGACTTGACTGACCCGGACAGGAGCTTCGCCTTAATGCCTTATCCCTATATCAAAGAGCTCCTCAACCCTTCTCATTGCAGTCTGGGACCATTCAAGCTCCTTCCTTCTTTAATGCAATGAATAATTTTCACCTACAACCCCAAAACACTCAATAAATTATCGGCCCTCGGAAAGCGTAATTATCTTGGGTTAATTTTTTTAATTATAAAAAAAAAAAAAAAAAGTTCAACAACCGTTTTTTTAGTACCATGGGACCGTGTGTTTTTGGTCTGAGTGTCTAAAGAATGTATAATTACGTAGAGGTTTGAGGGTTAAAAAGGCAAGGATTGTTGTTTTGCCAACCCACTGCCTTCAGCTTTGCATCTTAATGATTGACACTGCACTTTACACAACAAGTGGTCAAAGTAAAGCATTCATAATCATCGAATTCTAAATCTCGTTTTTAATGTCTTTTGGGGGTATAGAATGTACCTCTTGTCTGTTCATTTATGCTCTCTGTGTTCTCTGGACAAACATGAAACACCCATTTGCCAGAAAAGCTTGTAATGCTCTGGGGCCCTGGGATGTTTGATCCTATAATCAAACGGTTAATCAGGTTTTCAAGCTCAGAGAGAGAGAGAGAGAGAGAGAGAGAGAGAGAGAGAATTATAAGAATAAGAACAAAAAAGATTTAGTAGAAGCCACAACACACGAAAATGTTCCCTCCAAAATCCATTAGCTTTGTCTCTTGGTTCCTTTAAAAAACTTGAATTGTATGTGTATCTTCCTTTTACCTTTATTTTGGAAAGGAAATTCAGGAGAAGAAAACAAGCAGCCAACAGATCGGAGCTGCATCTTTTTTATTGCAGACACTGAGCATTAAATTAGGAAGCCGTACTAACACATCAGAGCTACAAGATGATGCTCAGAGACACCATTGATAAAACCAAGATTCTCTTTTGCGAAACTCTACAAAATCTCAAGTTTTTCTTCTCTGATAGATATCAAAAGTTTCCCAAACTCCCTTCCTTCGATCCTTTCTCTTGTGGTTGTGGCAGATGTAACCGAGGTGATCGGCAAAAAAGAGATCAATTCTATGTCGATTTTTGCGATGAATGGGAGGCCAATCTAAGTAAGGCGAAGAAGAGTAACGATACGAGTATAGTGTCTTCGGAAGAGCCGAGGAAGGAAGAAGATGAAAAGCAAAGTACTCCTGAGAAAAGCAAACAAGAAGTGGTTGCAAAAGAAAGGCGGACCAAAGAAAGTCCCCAAATAGGAAAAGCAGAAGAGGCATGCTCAAAGAAGAAGAATGGAAAGGGAAATGGGTTAGCACAAAAGATGAAGGATTTAGAGATGATGGAGGCAGGTGATGTTGAACAAGTGCTGGACGTTGAAGAGGCTCTCCACTACTATTCTCGCCTTACCAGCCCTGTTTATCAAGATCTTGTTGACAAGTTTTTTACGGACATATACACAGAATACTCTGTTCCACAGGCCTCCAGCATCAATACTTCAAAGAGGAGACTTGGCTCCATTAGATTGTAGATGAACTTTCGAGTGAGTTTTTCATTGTCCATTCGGATCTGTGTATTTTTTTTTTATTATTTTTTCCTTTTCTCTCGACTTGTTTTCTTTTCTTTTCTTTTTTTCTTTTCGTTTCCTCTGCATGTATCCATGTTTTTGTGCAGTCGGTTTCCAGATTTGATGACCTTTCTTAATTCAAACACAATTGCTATTTCCCTGAGCTTGTATTTTTTTTTGGCTTTGGACAAAATATATCATGAAGTTAAAAGAGTTCTTCAATCCCATTGCCTGTAGTTTATGATGCATTCAGTGAATCTGTAGTTTAAGAGGATGTTTGGATACAGAATTGTTCACTGTAGTTTGAGAGTAAAGTTCTCTCCTACAACTTGCTGGAATTGCTTTCCAGCGTCATTAGTCCATAGGATGTTCCCTTTTCACACGGTTTAGCCTCTTTCTGTGTAAAAGCATGTTCGTTTAAATAAATTCATCTTCTTCAAACTCCTGTGATTAATAGAACAATATAATGCCCCATAAAAACTCAGGAAAACTGAAAACAAACAATTATTATGTTTTTGGGAAAAACCACCACAGTTATTTGTTCGGATGATTAAGAATCAACAGAGATTACCCTTTTTCTGGGTGCTAAAAATATGATACAACAGCAGAACAGCAGAACAGCAGAGATGCATTCAAGTAACAGAATAAGTCAAATTGCTTCAGAGTTCAGGGGGTTCAATTCTTCAACAAAAGCAGGCGAAAATAGAAAGCATATAGGACATAAAACACTGATGTTGGCTTAACAGGTACTACAGGCTACATGCCCCCTCTCCCACCGGTGGAACCCTCTTCCGCACCCCACTTTTTAACAACTGAGTTGGATCTGTCCCACTGTGGCTTTCAAGACTTAGGCCGGATAGGGAAAGTGTTTCATTTATCTTATTATAAATTTTTTTAAATTTTTATATAAAATATAATAAATAAATTTTAATTTTTTTAAATTTCAAAACAATAATACTAAAAAATAATATTTTATATAGAAATATGCTTAAACATGAATACCTTTATACCCTCGCCACTTCGGGTTGGACTTCGTACAGACGCTGAAGGTAGGTGGTGATGTGATTTGAAATTTAGAACGCCATCGAGGCTCGAAGTCAGTTAGGTCACCGTATTGGGCTGGAATCCACTACGATTGTTGTAAGAAGAGCCTAAGGGGCCTAGCCCATCAGCCCATTATTACTCACACTTCGCCGTGCCGTGATTAGAATGCCATCGAGGGCCCGAGGCTCGAAGTCAGTTTGGTCACGGTATTGGACCGGAGTCCACTACGATTGTTGTAAGAAGAGCCGAAGGGGCCTAGCCCATCAGCCCATTATTACTCACACTTAGCCGTGCCATGTGTTTGAAAAATTATGAGAAAATCTCGAAATACAAACGACATAAAGCTCTTATCTTCTCACATGTCGTGTAATTAAAAATTTTATGCAATCATTAATTTTAATTGACATGACATAAAATATTCCTATATCCATCATCATGTTCCAGTGCAGACCACATTGGTTGCCTAACAAAAACATTCAATCTAAAAAATGTTACGTCACTATCTCATCATTACTTAATAATCATTCCTCATTAGATAAATAGGTTTACAAACATACGAGATTATTAAAAACATTAATACGTGAGATAATCCTAGAATAGTAGTAAAGTTGCCTTAACACTACTCTTCAATCAATTCTGTTCACGACCTTCGGACAAGCTCTGTTGGGTGAGATTCATAATGTCCCCTGTCATATTAACAGGCTCATGAATTTTCAAATAATATTGTCAGAACTCAGGTTATGGGTGGGTCGGCTGTTCTTTAGTAAATAAACATTTAACATCACTCCACGGGACGACAAGGGCTGGCTTTCTCGTGTCATCATTGAAGTATCTGCTGCAAAACACCATAGAGTAATGCCGAATGGCATGTGAAAGTATTAATTATAACTAGCAGACGACAGGAATCAATCACTGAAAAACAAAGGAGGTAGTTCAAACAAGAACCCATTCAATTTATTGTCAAATTACAATGCTGTAAATCTTTACAAAAGCATGCCACTCGGCATATGAATCCAACATCTTGTCCATAGCTTGCTTAGGGGGGAAAAAAGAATTATATCTATAATAATATACCATGAAAGAGAACGTGAACCTTAATCAAAGGAAAAACTCCAACCCTCAAATCCAGCAAACATTACCAAAGACAGACTTGAGTAGTGAATAATCCAGCATGCTGCCACGAGATGCCGCATCACGTAATGCTCCAATTAAAATAAAAAAAGGCATAACCTCATCATTCTTGAAATGACCCTGTATGATTCACTAGCATTCCCCCTCCAAATGAAATCAGTAACCACAAGTAGATTCTAAAACGTTATGCTCCTTCAAACTCTTCTGGAAATGAGCCAAACGATTTTGTAGTTGCAGGATGCCTGCAGCCTTCTGGGATAGAATAGCATTCAATCTGGAAATATAATTGTCCAGATGATTACCTGGTTGGTCAGCCTCAACCAGCAGGTTCATCTCCTGCAAAGGCAAGGAAACATGTACAAAAGTTGAATCGATCATAGCATCCTCACAAGGCATGCAAGAAACAAATCAAAGGAACAGAATCTCAGTGCTCAAGATAACCAAGACCATGGATGCAAACTTGAGAAAAAATCGATGACACCTTGTCTGACACCTTGTCTGGCTACCAAAACAAACAGAAGCATACCATAATTTGCTTTTGAGAGTTCCTCGGGAACTCTATCTGGTGGTGTGGGCTCTGCCATGCTAAACATGGGCATGCCAATTTTCTTTCACACCGACCTAGTGCAGATATTCTAAAGTTTTGGCTTAATGATTAATCATGATACAAATAAAAGTCTAGAAGGATGAAATCATATACCTCTCTAACAATAGTCATAGTCTCCTCTACTTGTTTTCGGTGAGCATTTACAAGATCTTCCTCCTCCTGAAGATGTACAGCTCAAGTTTTAGCTGTCAGTAGGGTTGGTTTATCCAAATATTTAATGGAAAACGTTAATTTTACTTTGTCTACCTGTAAGAGGGCAGACAGATAATCATTTGAATGAGAGTTCTTGGATTCCAATTTTGGCAGGTCCTTCCATTTAGTCTGACCATTTGGCTTCCTTATTCTGTCCTCTGAAGTAGAGAGATTGTATGACTCTATCTTCCAATTCTTCTTCCAAAAAGGGTTTCCTACCTGATAGGGCCCTTCGGATGCATCAAAATCATCCCTTTCAGTATGTTCAGGTGATGAATCAGATGCATCCTCCTCAAAGTTGGATGCAGGAACTGAAGACAAGGGCACAGTAGTTGATTCCTTAAGGTTGAAGGTTGATGATAATATATCCTTCTTAGGATTGGTTCCCTTCGAAAGACTCTTCACTCTGGAGTGTAATATATGATTTACATTAGCATACTTGCAGAAAGTGGGTGGGGGTTGCTTAGAAATGAGTATTAATATTTACTCTGATCAAAATACGTAATTTCACCTGTCAGCATATCTTAATGTATTCAGAGTATGTTCACATGACCCGGAGCTTGGTGATATGCATGATATCATAACGGTGCGTGAGTCACCAACAAATGAATCCCTCAGTACTTCTGTCAGTTTGCTTCCTCTGAAAGGAATATGACCCTGGTCATTGTCAAGAGCCCTAATGCATTCCTTTAATGCAAGTAAGCTCTTATTGATCTCAGCACCTTCCATTCTGCATCGCAAGTTTGAAACAGCTAATTAACAAACAAATCAAGAAAAGATACAAACAGCATATTCCACCACGCATCACTTATATGGATTCATAAATTGAACATGCATAAGATAAATGCAAGAGAGAGTCATGGAATTGGATGTGATCTTTAGCCACTATAATTTAAGTATTGAAAACTCCTTTTTTATTGGTAAGTTTTGAAACCACCTTTGGCACTCATATCTCCCCATGTCAATATAAACAATCAGAATGCACTGTATAGTGGCCTATAGTAGAATGGTACAAACATCAAGACAATTGGGAGTTCCTGCATTACAGAATTTAAACTAGACTTGTCAAATTATATTTTGGCACTGAATTATTTCACTTCAATGCAAATGTTCTACCCATTTATTTATAAAACCCTTGTAAGCGTAGCAATCCAATGACTAAGATAATGGAAAGGCGCAAATGGCAGATGTCCTACATTTTACGTAGTGACTCAATGAGCTCTGTGCACATCACATCAAGAAATATTACCAAACCATGAAGCAGGTATCTTTGCTTTATTCTAGCATTGAAAGTGAACAATACCTTGTCTGTTTGTCATTATCTGTAGTGTCAGCACCACGTTCACTTCCAGCAAGATCTATAAAGGAGAGCTTTCCAACAACACGAGGTGGCTTTGACTCACTGCCATCTACTGACCTCTTGATAGCAAGCTGAAGTATGGCATGCGAACGGGAGGATTCCTCATTTGCGCCAGTTGTTCCAGTACTTCTTGTGGAACTTCCTTTCTCAATGAGCTCCTTAATTGTTTCCACATCTGATACTTTGTACTCTTGCAAGCCAACAATGCAAACTTTCTGCTTCCCATCCTCTCTCATGCAAAGTTTTCTAGAAAATGAAAGTTTTTATATTTGTAGCAACCTTTGAGGTTGCAGCTAATAACCCAATGAGGAAGGCTATAGAAACTTACTTCCTATCATTGAGGAGATCATATAATTTTCCTCCATATATCTCAAAGAAGCTCACAAACAACTGAAAGTTTTGATTCCGGTAAGTATGATGCATCAACCTCAAGATATCACGTGATGCCTTGATGGGCAACGGCTTCATTGTATAAGTTTTTCCACTCCCTGAAAAACCAGAGAAACAACAAGTAGAAGTTTATTGAGCAGCTTTGACTATGAAAGACCATCATGATTATTATGAATCCACTGTTCGAGACAACACAGGCAAGACATCAACATTTTATGGGCATGAGCAAGCTGATAGTGACTCACCAATCACCATATCCTGAAACCAAAACACATTCAGAAGTATATATTACGAGACAAAGCAAAGCGGTCTATGTTTTGAATGACGTTGATAATTGCCAGGCTACAAAGATGATCTTTTATTAGAAGTTGGTGAATCATGGAAGATACAGGTCAAACCATGTACATCCTCATGACAAACTTAAATGATAAAGTGAAAATAATTCCAAAACAAAGTAAGGATTAAGTGACCATACTATATCAGAGTGAATTTAGAAATTAAATAAGCATGGAACAATTCTGACATTGAGTTTGCCAAAAGGTCTGTAACAGGATCAGTGAGGTTTGGGTGGCAGTTATTCACCTGTTTGTCCATATGCAAAGCAAGTAGCTTTTGTGCGTTGAAAAATAATGGGAACTATGGGCTCCACTGTCTCACGATACACCTAGAAAGGAGAAAGAAAATTGAAGATTGAATAATCTGAAGCCAAGTTCGGGTGTATTTCTTCTGCTAACTCAATTGCATAATTTGTGCATGTTCTAGACTTATTTTCCATCCTAATCATTTTATTTGTAATAGACTCACCTCATCGTTTGAGACTTCCTCATTCAGCACTGCATCAAAAACAAATTCATGCTTCTCCACATATTCTGTGAGGTCAACCTACAGAACATTCCGATGATTCTAAGAACATACCACATCAAAACAAACCCGAGCATATTCTTTCAATTCAAATTTAATTTGTTATTTATATTGTGTACATGCATGGCACAGTTTCGTAAGGCCCAAATGTGAGAAGCATTTTTTTAATCTCTCTTGTTTGGTATTCTGTAAATTTTTTTAAAAAATAATTTTAAAAACTACATCAGAATGGTGGTATATATTGCATTTGACCGTAGTGACTTACCTTAAGCTTTGTCTCATAAACTGTAAGGGAATTAGAATGTGTCTCTATAATATCTTCCTCATTCTTTGCTAATTCCTTCTTATTAAGTGGTCTCTTGCGCACCTGTATTAAGAACATTGGAAGAAACTCTTAGAATAAGAGAAAGATCATGAATCCATGTCAGTCAAACAGGTCAGATCCTGAAACGAAAGGATAATTCCTCATGCAAAGCAAGTCACCTCGATAATGTGATACAGTCAAAAGCGTAGTGTCTGATTGTTTGGGCATTGCATTTCACTAGGATAAACAACGGAATTCAACCCCAGCAATTAAAAATATAACAATTGGAGGTGAAGTGAAAGGATTAGAAAGAACATACCACAACTTTTATCTTTGCTATGGAACTGGATTTCTCTTTTTCTGTTGTGAAGCTCTTCATGAGGTTGTTTTCTGGCAGACCACGAGCTCTGCCAGTTTGTTTGTAGTTTGAAATGTAAGGATCAGCGTCATCAAAGCTTCTGCCACGAATATGATGATACATAGAAGCACCATCATACAGACCAGAGACCGGCATCTACCCACAAGACAGATAACAACATCAGCAGAGCTTTTCATATAAGTAAAATAATGGTGGAAACCAGAGCTAAGCATACAGAGCTATTTCAGTCACTGTTGTCTTCAAAAAATTAAACTATAAAAATAAAGAAAAAACTACTCTCTGGCAGATAGACATGGGAGAAAAAAAAAAGCCCGACTCAAACAAAGAAGCATTCGAAGTTTGTGTTCTAAATTAAGTTACTCAGGCTAAGAATGAAACCTGTTTCTTATTCTTCATAAACAAAAACCATGAAAAGCATCTATCTGGTCAAGGCATTAACATATGAATCCTATAACAGGAGCCCCAATATAAGCATTTGAAATAAAATTACGGAAATGAAAATGGGTTACCACAAAAGTCCATACCAGTGACTCCATACAAAGAATCAAAAGATTCATTAAAAGGAAATGGTGCCACTTAATGCCAAATACACATCACCGATTAAAAAGCAAGGGCCATTGAAGATGAGGCCTTTGTAATTGTGGGCTAGCATCTAAAATTAATTAAGTCATTGTTGAAAATGCCAAGAGACTCACCTCGGTTAGAAGCTCTGTATTGAAAGAATGCAGATCCAAGAGTCCCGGACTGAACTCATTGGGCGAGTCTTCACCATTCTTCCTCGACCGAGAGTCACCGAGAGGCGTTGATGGCTCCAAGTAAAACTCATTTCCTCCACTTAATCCACTTTGCCCATTCCTATACATCATCGACCCCCGCCCTCCTCCACCACCACCAGCACCATAGAATCCGGGCTCCTGCTTTAAGCACAATAGCACAAATCGAACATAATCATACGGCTGCGATCTAGGACTACAGCACCAAATCCACAAACACACACAATAACACTATCGTCTAACATGAGATTGAGGAATGTTTGTATTGAGTTGTAAGGGTTTTCAGTAGATTTAAATTGGGAACCCAACAGAAAGATGGGAACCTGAAGAGGAGGAATGAAAGAGCTGGAGGAATGGAGGTGCTGAAAACCAGTGGACTGAAGCCAGCGATCACTGGACGAATTATCCAGAAAGTTTCCCGAGTACTGGCGCTGGTGGTGCACCCCGGCCGCACCAGATCTCTGCCCCTGCCTCCCCGCCCCGTTCATATCGCAAAGACCAGATCAAAACTCGGTGGAAATGCTGCTGGCTCGGAACCTCTCTCTTGAATTCCGATTAAGCTTGAACCCCGCAAAACACACACTTATCGCTTTCCCTCTCAGAATTCGCTTTCTCCGTCTAAAACCGGATTGAGGTTGCGATTGAAGGTTCTTCCTCAATAACGTCGTCAAATCTGATTAAAGCACTGAATCGGAGCTTCACATTCTCTGTCTAAAACACGCACTCTCTCTCTGTGGAAAAAAAAGCCTTTAGCAGAGATCATATCAGAGAGTAGAGACCGCAAAGATGCAAGGAAAGCTCCGATAGAAAGACGGGGAGAAAGATGAAGAAACCTCTCTGAGTGAATCGAATAATTAATTATCCTGACAAAACAGAATAGAAGCTTAAACGTAAACAGAAGTGGAAGTTGTGGTGCTGTGTTGGTGAGAATCGAGATAGATAGACAGGAGAGAGACAGAGGAGCTTCAATTTTTGAACTGCTGGAGCGAGTGAGTCACCACCGAGTTGGAGGAAAGGCGTAGCACGTGCGAGACGAAAACGACGTGCAGGCTTTGTTGGGACCCGTTCCGGCGGCATTTTAAAGTTTTTTGGGGAGATCGGCACGGCGACCCCCACCGTCCCACATGGTTGGGACGGGACCACTGCATATTAATTATTCGGTGCTAAATGCCAAATGGCGTTACGTTGCGCGCTTGACTTCCCTTCAAATTCAAATTTTTCATCGCTTTTCTTGAGGGATTATGGCGCCGCGCCTCTTGGATGTCAAAATTTTGAATATTGTATGGGAGGTCAGATCGATCAAGGTAGTGTCATAAAATATATAGATGTTAGTATCGTTTTGTGTTTTATTTTAGAATAATTTATATATGAATAAATTATATATATTATAAAAAATAGAATTATTATTCTTTTTGTAATTCATACAAATAAAATATACTTTATATATATATATAAATAAAATAAAATACAAACTTACTTAAAAGATTAGTTAAAAAAAGATTGTCGGCCAAAATTTGATATTTCGACCAATAATTAAGTGAAACAAAACATAATATTTTTTGTACTAGCCAATTAGCCAATACGATACATTTCCAACATACCGATCAGTATGATAAAATTTTAATTGGCATTGGTGTTATTGTTGGTGTTGGTGTTTGGATGGATGAATAGTGACCTACTTATTATTCTTAGAAAAATTATATTTGCAGTCATAACATATGCATGTTCCATATAATTGTTTTGAGAAGAGTAAGTAAAATATGAGACTCGTATAAAAAAATTAATTGTTTAATAGTGGACCTCACTCTTTTTTCCAAACGATTAGGTGATGTTTACACACCTTACGTCTGTATATAGCAATACTGGATGAGATGAAATTAAATGAAATAAGTTGAAATAATTTCTCAATCACCCACCATTTCATTCTATTTTATTAGAGTATTAAAGTCACCAAACGCTAACTATAGGCTGCATCTGAAAGCTGAAGTACAAGAAAGCAAATCCACCCATAAGCCCTCTTTCCTGCCACGACATTTGTCACTAAGAACAAAATGTCGAGTACAGAGATGAGCTGGTCCCGATAATGAAAGTTCATTCCCTCGTGCTCTGGAACTCCTTAACTTCGATTGAATAAAGAAGTTCAATCTTGTGAAACTGTAGCGTAAGCGAAACCTGGTGGCCTTGTAACACCCACTCTTTTTTACTTTTAATGCTTATTGAATCTCGAGTAAATAATATGATAGCCTGTTTCTCTCTCACTCGATTGGAACAAGTCTCGATGCACGTGTCAGGCCTTGATGCACATGCCAAACCCCAAACCTATTAAAAAATAATGATTTATTTTAAAATACACTCAGTGTTTGCATTATTTTAAATGTCATGAAAAGATTATATGAGATATTTCCAATGTTATTGGACCAAAACCTGATTTATAAGAAAATACAATTATAATATTTTGAAGAGCTCTAAAATATCATAATTGTACAAAGTCATTTTATTACCATGATTTTAATTATTTAAAATATTGTAGAATTTTAATTATACTTTAATCTCTGATTTAAATATATGATTTTATTCTTTTAAATAATTAGTAAAGTTACATTATTTAATTAATGATGAGTAATATTATTTTATAAACTAAAATTAAGTTAAAATAATATTATATTTAATCAATCCGAATGTTTTTAAGTTAAATTAATTTTACGTATTTTTCGTATCCATGTTTTAAGCCCACCTTTTGTCCGTTTGAATATCCCAAAGCTTAAAGCTTATAAATAATCTAAAGAGGAAACTCTAACTCTCACTTTCTTCCCTCTCATCTCTCCACCTAGCCTCCACCGCCGGCCACCAGCTCTCATCGCCCACACCACCGGGACCCCCTCATGCCGGCGAGCTCACCTGCACCCGTGGTGTCACCTCCGGCCACCCCACCTCCCACGTGCGAACCAAAACCCAAAATGGGTTTCAGCCCACTTCGAGCCACGTCGTACAGCGGTGAGCTCCCCTCCGACCATCGCACTTCACCAGCAAGCTTCTCCATCCTCCAGCGACTCTTCATCCACCACCACCAACCCCTATCTCTCCCATTCTTCCTCCACTCGAAATGGGTGTTGTAAACAAGTTTAACAACTCAGTACCGTCGTTGGCCACCCATTGGTGTCACCATCGCCATCTAAGGGTTCCCCTGCCTCCACCGACCTCCCATTAGCTCCCCTTGTCCAGCCATGAACTCACATTCCTCTTACAAGCATAAACCTAAAAATGGGTTTCCTCATTTTCCAAGCTAGATTCGCCACATTTCAGTGGTTGCATCGCTTCACTTCCACCACTAATTGATTCTCATTCCTCCGATGAGTATTTCCTCATATTCCCGTGTCAAATCGATCACCCTAACTCAAATCGCCACTTTTTGTGATTGATGTCACCTTATGTGGTGTTAATTGCAACATACGACTCGTCCACCACTACCAAAGAACTCTCCATCATGTTGGACATCCTCACACAGTAACCAAAATCCTAGATCCGAACCCCAAGACATTCTCGTTTCGAGGTCACGTCATTAACCTCGACGGAACAATTAACGTTCAAATTAGTGGCTATCGATGCCATTAGCCGTGCCAGGAAGCGAGTAACAAATGAGTTTATCTCGTTATGGTATAACTTCCCATCTTTTGTATTTATGTTGATTGATTAATTAATTGGTTGTAATGTTGGTATTGTGAAGTTCGCCGTGTAGTTATGATAGGAGTTGGTTGCCTATGTTGTGGTAGTTGTGGCTGTGTTTTGGAAGTGTTGGGAGTTGTACCTTGAAGTAGTGTTGTGGACTTTGTTGTAAAGTATGACGGTGCTATATGTGCAGTGATGATGTTGTGGCAAGTGTTGTGAAGGGAATACGCGTGGAGTATACTCCGTATGATGAAATGATGCACTATGTGGTGTGCACCGTACGGTAATATAAAGCAGTACTGTATTTGTAAGGAGTACACGTGAAGTATTTTCTATGGGATAAAGTGATGCACCATGTAGTGTGTATCGTATGGGTTGTGGTGTAATGTGTTGTAGAGAGAATATACGTCGAGTGTACTTGATGTGGTGTAGTATGAGTGGGATGGAGTGCGTGTTGAGTATACTCTATGTGCTATAGTTGTGATGCACTGTAAGGTGTATCACGAAGATGGATGGTTGCATGATTGAGAAGTGTAGGGAGCCTAAAGTGTCGAAAATTGTAGAGTAGTGTCCCATAATAGTTGTGATGTTACCGGTAACCCCAATGACAGTTGTCACTATCTAGCCGTGTTATGTCTCAAAGTACACGCATAGCAACGGAGTCACGTGACAATAACATAATGGGAAATGACAAGAGCAAGAGTACGCGAGGAACTGTACTCATGCTGAGTCGGGAGTTAATATAGGAGTCATGTGGCGTAATGTCACGTGAAGTGGTCGATAATAACGGTGTATCTCGATAATAGTCTCGAACTACGTGACACGACGAAGGTATATTTGAGATGGACCTTATTGTGTTAAGTGTTGGGATGAACTTGTAAAGAGCCAAAAAGTGGGTTAGTATTGCTAACTAGCATGGAGAAGTTTGATATCGATCTATGGTGCTTGTTGCACAAGTAAGTGATCAACATATTCTATATTGATCTTAGATGACTTGGATGTAGGGTACATGTATATTTGATGATACGTGTACCGGACAAAATTACCACATGTAATGAATACTCTATCTTGAGTAAAGGTATGCGATGTTAAGCCTGAGAGCTTGTCTAATGTCACAAGGTATGCATGGGTGAAGATGATGATGATGATGATGACACATAGGCTTAGATGCCATAGTGTTCTATAATATTAGAATGTGTGACTCGGTCAATCTAACTCGTGCATCAGTATAAGGTCAATTGAAAGATGTATTGTTTGTAGGTTGATCCTCAAAAGTGAATCATGGTAAAAGTCACGTGAGAACTCAGGGATAGAGGGGAAATGTCCTAGTGTCCATAAGTGAGTTCCCGATGGTCTTAATATAATGAGTAAGAACTTTAAGGATATGAGGATAGTTGAAGAGTGTCCGTAAGTGAGTTCTCGATGGTTTTAACATAGTGAATAAGGACTTCAATGACATGGAGATAGCATGAGTGTGTCCTAAGTGAAGTGTATATTCGTTCTAGTTTAATTGTTTGTGTTATATATACTGATGTTAGTTATGTGTATGTTTGTAGGTTAATTTCTATGTGATGTACTTATGATTACATTGCATGGTATGAGAATAGCATGGAAACCATGTAAGTGTATGTTTATACGCCTTTAAAGTTTACCGGACTAGTAAAAAAAATATAATAAGGCTAAAGATGCCAATATATGTGTATAATGGTCATTCTTAGTAGCCCATTTTATCGAACTCCAAATGCATAATTATATGCTTGTGATTGGATATCTATATGTGATAATTATTGGATGTATTCTCTGAAAAATATAAAATAAAACTTGAGATTTCTGTCTCATGAACTTATAAAAGAATGTCATGAACTAACGCTATGCGAGGACACTCTGTAATGATCCTACGCGATGTCCCTATGCGACGACCCTATGTCCTGACGATATTAAGTGCACGCGCATGCGTTCGGTTTATGGATATACTTCTAAACGATATTTATCTATAGACAAACTGGCTAAGAAAGGAAAATATAGAAAAAATAGGAAAGATAATATAAGAGAAAAAGTTTAAGAAAAATAAGGTAAAGAAAAACAAATAGTGAATGAATGAATGTTATAATGTATGAAAATACGTAAAGGTTCAAAGGAAGACCCATGGTCTAAAAGAAGACACGAGATTTAAAGGGAGATTCAAAGAAAAGAGAAAAGAACTAGAATGAATGTCATGTTATGTATCATGTGTATGTCATGTATGATGTGAATGAATGGTTGTCTGCTAGTTGTTATTAATTATTTGTAGTTGCTGGTTGTTGTGGCTGCTTATCGTACATGGTTTGTATATTTGATATTTGCTTGTTATATTTATTGTGCTTACTTAGTAGGTAATTGCAGAAATGTTGATGATTCTTTGTTTGCTAACGGCTTAAATAAATTGTTAAGAATAAGAAGGATTTTCGGATTCTTCCTGAAATGAAGGCAGTACACTAAGATCCTTAAGAATGGAAGACGTAATAGGGTTATAGTTATGAAAAAGAATGTATGTTTTTTTTTGTATATATGTACGTATGTATGAGTGGTGATTGCAATACTGAAAAACCTATTTTGTTATATTAAAAAAGGTATGAAGTAATTTTTACTAAGTATTTGACTCATTTTAATTTTTGTGTGTCCCTCCCGTACATAGAAGTGTGCAGCAGAAAGCAGAAAGTCCAAAGGGAAGAGAATAATAGTCTAGGCATGAAAAGAAAAATATTAATAGTCCTTTTAATTTTGTAAATCAAATATTTTTTGTCGTAAACCTCTTTTATTATAAAAGTATATTTTGCTTTATAACGTAAAGTCTTGCGTCATGGGTATGAACTATAGAAATTTTAAAACAAATGAAATTAGTTCCATTTTTTTAAACTAGTTTTGGAAAAATAAAAGTCACGAAATACTATTTCACCCTCTTGAGGGCGGGGTCATTACAAGCCTGCCCAAAGATAGACCTTCTACAATTTTAGAAGAGAGACTTATTTTTTCAATTTAAGTCCCATTTAATTATCGAATCCAAATGTAAGGTTTTCAAGACATAAGCCCATGGCGAGATGAGATGCTATGATTTTAGATGAAAGTTAAAAGTTGAATAAAATATTATCAAAATAATATTTTAAATATTTTTATATTTTAAAATTTGGAAAAAATAATAAATTTTTATAATATTTTATATAAAAATTTAAAAAAATTATAATAATAAAATAAGATGAGATAATTGTTGTATTCAAACGAAATCTATGTCATCATATTTCAAAATAAAGTGCTCTATTATCGGTTGACTAATATTTTATAAATATATTCCTATGATGCATTAGATATATTTTATAACAAAATTAATATTATAATTTAATTTACCACGTTCATTTATAATAAAAGTATGTTGCATAAAAAATTATATACAAACTACCGTTGGATTCATTAGATATATTTTATAATAAAAATAATATTATAATTTAATATATTATATCAAATAACGTTAATTTGTAAATATATTTTTATGAATTTTTTTTTATGACTAAAACATTTCCCTTATAAATGTAATATATTTATCACTCTTCGTAATTAAATTGTCTAATTCAATAAAACAATTGTAAAAAAAAAAAAAAAAACCTATAGTCCTGTGTAATTATTGCTTGCTTCGTCGTCTTCTTAAATAAATAAATACGTTTGAATAAGGGTAAAGAAATTCTTATACGAGGCTTTCACAAAAAACCAAAGAGACAAGTTGGGAGTGTCATTGGTCCAATTTGGTTTTGGATACTTCTAAGAACAGAATTGCTATACACCAATTTTACAAAATTTAAAATCTATACTAGTTAATTCATCAATGAAATCGAAACTTCTAATTTTTTCAATTACAATGTGGTTTAGTCTGATTTTTGATTTTATAAATAAATAAAATCATACTACAAAATTTTAGCAAGTGATTGACCCATATTATGTTACAAAATTAAAACTTATATATTATGTCAAAAGTCACACTCCATTAAATATATATATATTTTTTTACTTAACGATTAAATAAATATTTTTTAATAATATTGTTATTTTTTAAGTATTAAAATTGTTAAAAAAAAGTATGCAGAAAAAACCAAAAAATAAAAAAACATTTGGCCTTAGTGGGATCCCAGTTGTGGCTCTAGAACCACTCCAAGATTTATAAGATTACTTTTATACTGTATCAAATGTTATATTATATTAATTAGTAATTTAGTATATAATATGTTTAATATATTATAAAAATTAAATTTAATAAAAAAATTTATATAAAAGTACTTGATATATAATATAAAAAATTAAACATAATATATGCATGTACAAGTCCGACAAAATCAGAATCGGGTTGGTTTTCTGCTAATTAGGAACCAATATTGAATCGAATTCATTCATAACTGGATCAAACCACCAGTCTAGTCAGGTTCACCAACATCCAAAGTTTTTTACAATCCTAAAGGCTGACGATACAAATTTTGAAGGGTTGATTGAAGAGTTTTTAAAATTATCATATTGATTGATATGATCGAAATATGTCATATCGACCAGTTTTCTGATACAAATTATGAGTGTATTGCGTGCCAGCTGATGCACAAAATTCTAGTAAAAAAATCGGCCAGTATCGATTGGTATTTGCATTTTGGCCATATCAGATTTCGGCATTTCACTTTTTTTTTCCAATATTTTTTTAATATTAATTTAGATTATACTAATTATATATATAATTTATGCATATATTGGCTATTATTTTGAATTATAATTTATATATGTATTTATATATATAATTTATTTATGTATTGAATATTTTAAAATTGTACACGAAATGATTTTGATATCGAAATATTTTGTTTCAGTATTTTGACTGGTATGCCCACTGGTATAATATTCAAAACATTAATAGTATAGCTCGTATAAACAATACAAAATTTGTAGTGTCTCGAGATTTTTTGGCTAAATCTTTCACGTAAATGAATTAGCTTCTTTTAGATTCAGAAATGAGATGAGATAAGTTTAGATGAAATATGAAAAATTAAATAAAATATTTTTAGAATATTTGAAAAAATTATATTATTTATTATATTTTATATGAAAAATTAAAAAAATTATTAAGATGAGATTGAAATGAGATGAGATGAAATGAATTCGATTCCAAACGAGGCCATAGTAGTTTTTGGACAAAGTTCACTTGATTGAATTTTTGGATAGAGTTCCATGGTGTAGGATTCATGATTTGGGGGTGATGTCCTCTCAAGATGAATTATGAGAGAGACAGGATATCGCTAAGGACAGGTTAAGCTCCACCCCTAAAGACTAAAAGAGTCATTTTAGAAAACAACAAAGAAACAAATGGTTGCTGGGCTGTTCTTTGCATGAATGAACTGATTCCATCAAAACCAGCCTACCATTCATTATAGCATGTCACAGAAAAAAAAAAAGTAATAATAATACTTACATTCCCTTCTCCGTTTTTTTTTTTTGAAATTCTGCCACCTGTTGTTATAATCTTTAGCATGCAGAAAGGCAAAATCCTGATAAGCTCTTTTTTCTAGAATCGCATTCAACATCTTTTATTGAATTTAGTCAATTCTTCATCAGAATAACGTGAGCTAATATTGATAAGAAAAGAAAAGGAACATGTGGTAGGATTTTGGCTTCGAAGTGTGAGTGTTGTGGTCTACCTAATGGCAAGTCCATTGACAAACCAGATGTGGGGTATTTTGCTGGTATGTTGGGTATTAGATGCATGAAAGCTCAGCTCTGGATGTAGAGGATGAATCTCAGGTTTCACAAAGCTAAGGGGAACTCAAGAGTTTGCTCTTGTGGCTGGTCTCTTACCATCTCTTAGTTCTTGGTGTCTTTGATTGAGAAGATGTGCAGCAATAATGGAGAATCCAGTTTGGAGTATGGCTAGTTTAAAATGGAGGATCAAGTCCTTCTGGGAGAGGAGTCTACTCAAGTTACAGTGGTTACGAACCACTGTGAATCCTGTTCTGTTGTAGCCATCGTGTGTTCTTATTCTCTGTAAGCAGTCAAATATTCTTGTTTTAAGATGTAGATAAATCTAGTTATGTGAAGTTCAATATGATGGGAATTCTTTGGGTATTTTAGGACCTATGTGGTGTGGACAGTGTGGTGACGGTCTAGTAGTCACACTATGGTTGGGGGTCTAGTCTAACACAAAGGCCGGGCTTTATTGGATGGGCTATATCTCTGCATCGGATTGAATGTTCGGTTTGTTGAATTGGAGTCAGATTCTTGGGTTGTGGTTGGCTCAATGATCCTGGCATTGAGAAGGGACTAGACTTAATGCTTCAGGGGAGACGAGTATGGTAGTCAACTGTGCAAAACAAGCGAAGATTACCGCAGGAGCTAGAGCCTGTTCCTACGGATCGATAAGATGAGATGAGATAATTTTAGATAAAAATTAAAAATTAAATAAAATATTATTAGAATATTATTTTTTAATTTTATTACTGTTTTAAAATTTGAAAAAGTTTGAATTGTTTCTTATATTTTATATAAAATTTTAAAGAAATTATAATTATAAGATGGATGAGATGAAATGATACCGTTTCTCTATCCAAATGGTGCCTAAGTTGAGGTGGTGAGTTTGGGACTGCTGGATAGGCGGTCCTACTGATGTGGTTGGTGTCTTTGCGGAGTGGACCATGTTGTCAAGTCTTTCGGTTTCGTGTATGTGAGCTTCTGCAATTGATTGAGCTGTTCGGCAATGCAATACTGATCCCTGTGTTGGCAGAGACCCTCGGATGGGTTATAATTGATGCCAACACAGAAGAAGGCAGTCATGAATACTTTGAATCTGAAGATATGTAAGAAGGAATCTGTAGTTTGAACGTGAACATGTGGAAGAATGAATCTTTTTTATCCAGTATGCAGCAAATAAGTTTGCTTTTATATTACTGTTTTACCTAAACGATGAATCTTATCCTGCCGCTTGCAAGAGAATTCACAGACTAGTGATAAGAAAAACTGGCGAATCAAATTGCCCAAATCGTACTGGTCATATTATTTCTACATGGATATTATGAAGAACTGCAAAAGCTCTTTAAAAGCTTTTGGTTTACAAGGTTCTAGAAAACTAAAATAGCCATATAGAAACCAGGTGGCAATTTTTCGAAGGTCCATAAGTTGCCAATCAATTAAAATGCTGCAGAGGAAACAGAGACTTAGTAAGCACAACAGAGACATAATCTTCACTCTTCAGTGCCAGCATTTTTTTTTTACTCGAATGTAAACATGTTTGAAAAATGCGTCACTGCAACAATAATGACATTAGACGAACTTCTGCAATTGTTCCTGTAGCTTTTGTGGATAAGCATAGAAGATGATCAACAATTGAGTTAGTCATCTTTACCAGGAAGAGAAGCATTTCTAAATTGCATTCTCTGTTTGGATGCTTCCACTGTTAAATAGGCACCTCAGAGAGATCTCATAAGCAGAAAATACAGCCCCATTCACCACAAATGCCCGAGCAACCGCAGTTCCTAATCCTCGCCAGAGCACCCTGTGACCCTCTTCTTTGACACTCTTGCGGAAGCAATCGACAATCCCAGTATATTTTGGTAGAGAAGATTGCGATTGAGCTTGAAGTCGGGTCTTTACAACATCCAGGGGGTAGCAGCAAACCCAGCTGGCAACTCCTGCTAGCCCTCCCGCTACCATCATTGTTTGTAGGCTTTCCTGGCTGCTCTTTCTGCAGCCGGGGTGAAGCTGCTCTCTCATATACTCGTATGTCCAGAAGTACAGAGAATGAGCTGGTGCATCCCTCATTACAGTTATAGTTAGACCTCGGTACATTCCCCTTAAACCTTCGGTTTTGAATATGCTTTTGATAACGCTCATAGGACCTTCATGAGAATCTGCATGATGGAGTTTTGCATAGACATTATTCTGCAGTTGAAGTCTGATTTTCACTAGTTCTACAGGAGTGAGAAGTAGGCTCTGAACAGCGCCGGTAAAAAATCCTCCTAGAGCAACACCTTTGTAGGAAGGAGGATCTCTAGCGGAAAGAGATGAGTCAAATGCTCTGGAAAGGACAGCATAGATTTGAAAAACCATAGCATTCTGCAATATAGAAAAGAATAATAGTCAGCATGGCTCCAGTAGTGGAACCAACTGTAACATCAACCAAAAACCATCACCATGAAGGTGACAATCACATTGCAGATATACATGCTTGGAAAGTATACATAAATGAAGCTCACTTATGGTCGTTTAAGAACAGGTAAAGGAAGCCTTTTCCAGTTTTCTTTTCCCTATTTGCTGGACCAAAAAATGGGATGTAAATTGTATTAACCTTTAACTTAGAAGGTTAATGTTTTTGGGTCAATGCACTTAATTTACCAATATTTATAGTGCAAGCATCTAGCATTTGCAGTGTATTCATTGACCAATACAGATGACAACATCTTTCTACTGAAAGACAAGCCATTTTTTAAAGCAATTCATCTGAACTAAAACTCGGCTCTCTGTTTATGAGGATTGGCAATTTGTGCGTGTAAACCATTGCGAACTAAACCTTCTAATGGGAACAAAGCTCCTATTATGTACCTTTGATATTGCCATGTCCCTGGACACCCACCTGGGCCCCAAGTCTAGGCATCACAGAACACAATATGCAAAAAATATTTCGATAAAGGTACCAGAAGCCTCTCTGCGTGAGTATATAAAAGGGCATAACTGTTCAGAAAGCCAATAATTATTAACTTCAGTCAAGGATTGGCATGTCATAGGGGTCCCAAAAGAGGAACCACCACACAATCAGACTCGGGTACCACCACATAGTCGAGCTGGGAGTGGGGACCAAAGTAGTATTCCTTCGTCCCTCACTCCTCTGGTTTACGAAAGAACCAAATTTAGAGAAAAGAAAGACACATAAAGAAAGACACATAAAAGACCTCTGGTGACAGATATGAGATGATGAAGGTTGGTTTACCCAGGTAGCCTGATAGGGGGACTCGACTAGAAGGAGCGTGTTATGATTTACAGTATATACCAAAAACCATAATACTTTTCATAATCTAAAAAGACTAAATTCTGACTGCACATCAGTAATACTTTTCGTATGCTATAATCAGTA
Source organism: Platycarya longipes (assembly GCA_036559045.1). Lineage (NCBI taxonomy): Eukaryota > Viridiplantae > Streptophyta > Magnoliopsida > Fagales > Juglandaceae > Platycarya > Platycarya longipes. The sequence goes on from CM071789.1 coordinate 49,835,092, forward strand.
AAAACTCAAACCAAAAAAAAAAAAACAAAAAATCAAAAACACCCGGAATCAAAATTAAAAGCCAACAAGTCTTTCGAACCAAACAAGGTTGATAAGCTATACATAGCTGGGGAAATGGGTAGTCAATCTCAGTAAGGTTCGAATACCTCACACTCACATGAAGCGGACTACAGCCGATCCTCCATGAAATCTAAAGCCAAGTCATGGAAGATCGTGCCAGACTTGAGAAAAATATAAACAAAATATATAAAAAAAAAAAATGATATGATAAATCAAACGAGCAAATCAACAAGGAAAGGAAAGACCTGAAAAGTGACAGAAGCCAAAGGTGCACCCATGCCTCTGTAGAGAGCTGCAGGCCCTTCGGTGGCCATGACATTGCGAAGGATGCTAAAGGCAGAGCCGGCATTCGATTGCTGTTGCCGGATACGGAGCGTATCGAGCGGAAAACCAGAGACTATACCGGCAATGCCTCCAAAGCCTCCGGCCACAAATTCTCTACCCCAACTGGTTGCGAGAAACTCTGGCTCCAACTCCATTATTTTCTAACACAAAGAAACTGCGGGTTTTTTTCACTTCTGATGAAAACCCAGTTCTCCTTTCGCCTGTTTTTGTGTTTTCTACAAACCCAGGTAATCAAATCTCGTGCTTCCTTTTGCTTACACGGATGAGACTATTGATCTGAGTTTGTGTGGGTGCGTCTCTGTCTCTGCGTGTGTCCAAGCAATATTATTTTGCTTACAAGGATTGCCGATGCGCTAATACACTTTCGTGTATCTCCTTCTCACTCTCACTCTTTACCGACCAATCATTTATTTCATTCCTTGCAAAAATAACAAAATTTCCCCCGCTCTATTCTTCTCAAAACCTGCCAAATCCAAAGATTCAATCTGATTTTTTTTTCCTCGTTTCCTTCTCAATATTTATCTCACCATTTATAGCTAAGATAGAGAGAGAACAGAGCAAATGAACATCCTAAGCACCCAAGTCCTAGAATTTACAGGGCTCCGAGGTTTTATTTCTATTTAGTTTTGGACAGAGGACGAAACGTTGACACATAAAGCCACCGGTCGCTATTATGGTGGAAATCCCTTGGAAATTAAAAAAAAACGGAAGGGCCACCTCATATTTTCCAAGAGGAAACGTAGCAGGATGCCACGTGAACAATAGATGAACCACACGTCGCCTCCTTTGTTAGTGGTGCTTTGAATCTAGTGTTAAACAACTTAAACTACCTTTTTTTAAAAAAAATGATTTAACTATAAAACAAATTATATAATTTTTTTTTATAAAATAATATAATTTAATATAATAAGTTAATTTTTAAAGTTAATTTTATTATAAATTTAAAGAACACTATAAAATTACTGATTTTTTTCTTATATAATTTTTTTTTATATATATAACAGTACTCTTTAAAAACACTCTCCAATGCAAACAGTAAAATCGTGCTCCTCCAACAAATTTTCTCATGTTTAGTCAGTTTTTTACTTTATTTTTTTTTTGGCAAAAATTTGCGACACAAATCATAAACAACACATATATGGCATAATGGCACGAGGGTTTGATACGAATCACCTGAATCTTATCATTTATTAATCTACCCGAAATGATGGGAAGATAGATCATATGTTTACCCCATTAGAAATCCTCGTTTGATTTTGGATTTCTCAGCTGTCATTACAATAAGCGATTGGAATAAGTTTTAGTGTTTTTTTTTCCTGTTAAAATTGTCCTTCTCTATCAATACACTTAGTAAGAAATTGAATCAATATGATCAAATAGATATAATTAAAAAGGTTTGGAGATGCTGCATGTGGCAGCAAAAACAAGTTATGGCAAATGGCGAGTCCAATATAGAAAGAGATGAATAATAGAGTCGAAGAATGTGTTATCATGGGAGGGTGAGCTGTCCTTACAACGAGCTCATGTGCTGTTGTTCTGTTGACAAGGTGTGAGACATATGTCATATAGTGAGGTTCATTATTGAAAGTTTTGGAGTAGGTACAGACAATTTTCAACAGGAGTATTGATCTGCCACTTTGTGGCTTTAAGTGACTGATAAAGAACAAAGTACACAAACTTTGAGAAGTTTTCCTTTATAATAACATTTGTTATACTGTTTATGTCTCTAACTCGTCTCGACTACTTCCAAACAGGGAAGCTGTCAATCACAGCTCTTATGATAATCTATATACTTCTCTGTGCTTCTTCCTAAAATTTGGGATTGTCTTTGCAGGAATACTCCTGCAGACTAGCCAAAATGGTGAAATGGGTGCGTTTTTACGAGTGTTTTTGGGCTACGCATGTCAAGAAACCTTCAAAATTATGAGAGAGCTCATGGCAAACTAAGATATCGTTTGCATACTGAGTTCAAATGAAATTATTTGAGATGAAAGTTAAAAATTAAATAAAATATTATTTTTTAATATTGTATTATTTTGAAATTTAAAATATTTATTATATTTTATATAAAAATTTAAAATAATTAAAATAATTAAATGAGATAAAATAAAAGACTTTCACCATTCAAACAAAATTTTTAAAATTCAGTTTGATATTAAAATATTATTTATTTATTTATTTATTACTATTCATGGTAAAATAGCTATGTTCTATTTAGAAAGGTTCGATACAAACAGTGGGGACAAAAGTGGCGGGCGCAGATCCGTGCCTTTATGCGCATGGTAGGTGAGTTGGGTTTGTTGGAGATTAAAAAAAAAAACAACAACAAAGAAAAGGTTGCGCATTGGCAAACGTTATTTCTCGCACGGGAATGATGTCACCTGCGCTACTTGAGAAGAGTTTGTGTTAAATTCTGCAATCGAAGGCAGGCCCCACGTTGACAACACCACGTGAACAAAAAACTTTAGTCCAATAATTGACTTCCCAAATCAAACCATTGGTTAATGCTTCCTACCCCTCCGAGATTTTACTATTTTATAGCGAAATGTGAAACTAGTGTTGGACAACACAGCACAACAATTCCTTGCTGATCTGTAAAATTCCTTTTTTTTTTTTTTTTTTTTAAAAAAGAAGGCTAATTACCAAATAATCCAAAGGATAATTTGAAGGCACTAGATAAAGATTTTGTTCAGTATTTTTTTTTTCTCCTTTAATGGGTAGTCAAGTGTCACATCCTCTCTCATTAGAATTCCATTATTTTCTAATAATGCATTAAGTCGGGACTCGACACTGATTAAGAATAGGGTTATGGAATTGATATGGGATCTCTTATATCCAAATTAACCTCCCATGGATCCCCCAAAAGCTGGTTCACTCATCTTTTCCACTTGTAAATATTAAAAAGTATTTAATAGTGTGACCACTGACCATAACAACCAATAGAAAGTGACCATGACAACCATTAGAAAGTGATGATAAGAACAACCACTCATCATTTCCTTGCTAGGAAAGAAAAACAACCAACCTTTACTCCAAAAATCTGGTTTCCTTTTAGAAAAGAAAAAAAAAAATTCAGAATTTGAATTATGACTTCATAATATTTATTAAGTATTTAATATTATTTAAAAACTTATTTAAACAGTTACAAAATGATACAACTCAAATTATTATTACTTTAACTTCTCAAATCTGGAAAAAGAAATCTTTAAAAAATCTTGGTAGATATGGAAATTTAACAGAGTCTCACCGATAGAGATCTGTACGGCACCCGCACCGAAAGGTAGGTGGCCGAAAGAGAAGCAACGGGGAAAGACGATAATGGGCCAGTCTTGTAGCATTGTATAAGCACCTGCACGTTTTGAAAGTCACATGGACACCCCTAGAGTTTGATGAAACTACTTTGATGAAACTGAAGGATTTAAGGGGCTTAAGATGAGACAGAGAATTGATCTCATTTTATTTTTAAATATAATTTTAAATATAATAATTTTAAAGTAATTATTACAATTTTTTTAATTTTAAATAAAAAAATTCCAAAATTTTTAAATCTCTAAACAAAAGTGCAAAACTAGAATTTTGTATTTGGAGAACGATCGATAAAATGTGCGATGTATATAAATTTTAGAAGGATGATCATCAATGATAGAAGTATCATATTCTGTTGTTACCGAACTCTCTAAATGTATATTACTCTTCCAATTGTCCACGTATTTCTTTTTTTAAAAAAATAATTATTCTTGAGTACTTGCTCATATTTTTTTATGATTTAAGAAAAATTTATAAATTAAGAATAAATTTGAGAACTTTCTAATAAGTAATGATGCGACGCTATTAAATTTTTAACAAACTATATCTTACAATTATACAAATTTGAGTAAAACTAAATTAGTGAGTATAATCAATCAATTTTACAATCATATAAATTTATAATTAATTTTTTTGCTAGAGTTAGACTGTTAGAGTAACTGTGAGATTATTTGAGTTAAAATGAAGTTAAAAGTTAGAATATAAATGGATGTATATTAAGATTCAAAAAAATAATTTTAATAAAAAAACTTGGGGGGGGGAATTTTTTTTTAATAATTTGAAAGAGAATTTTAATTATATATATAAAAAAATTATATATATTTATATTGTAGATAAATTTTTGAAAAACTTTGGGAGCGGTAGCCCCCCACCCACCAATGTGGGTTCCCCCTGTCTCAACATAAATAATATTATAAAATTATATTATTACAAAATATTAATCTTATAATATTTTTTTATTCAGATTTCTCTCTCTCTTTTAACAAAATTCAAAAAAGACTCAATTCAAATTATCTTATTATTATTTACAAACTATCTTTTCATTATTTACAAAATTTTCATCTAATCTCACTCTTCAAACCGATACTCTTTTCTTATATGTTTAGGAGTCATTGTTTCGAGCTTCCCTTTGCTGTCAATCCCCGATAGTCACAATATGCGAGTTTTCTTTTCTAATCCACAATAATGGTACATTGGACTTGTAAACCTCGTATAATTTGGCAGCCACTTGGTACTCTTGTAGGAGAGAAATCTAAAAACAACGGTTCCTTTCCTTTTATTTTTGCCACTTTTTATATTCCACCAATATTTGTCCATATTTTAACAATGAGAAATACTTATCCAAATTCTTACATGTGGTACTAATCCAAAGTCTTGGTTAACTGACTCATGTAAAGTAATTAGTGTGTTTGAGTGCTAGGTACGCATACAGAATGAAAATCTAATTAAACCAATCCTTCCCACTTAAACTATGGGTAGATTTGAAATATATATCCATATATATATATATGTATATATTTGTTTTACTCTCTTGAGTTGGGTCTTGATACAATCTATCTTATTCAGTATTGATTATATCACAGCATGATCATCTTTTATCGACATTCTAATCATAGAACATGAAAAAAAAAAAAATCATGAAATCGAAAAATTATATATGTTTTTGCTCACACATTAGTCCAATTAATCCTCATTGTAACGACATTGACCTAATGATTTTATATGGATTCACTAATCTTATTATGATAGTTACATAATCTCCTTTAATTTGTAACTATTGTACTTTTGACTTGCATAGAATTATTGTAATTAGGCAATAGTAGTGAAAGAGAAAGGTTCACATAAGTGAAGACTTAGGATGATACTTATCCCCCACACGGTAATAATTGGTAGTAAACACGTTATTTATTATTATAATGAGAAGGAAAAGAAAACAAAAATGAAGAGTAGATCATAGTGATTAAACTATTATTAAGGAGTCAAAAGCACCATTAATTCTTAATCATACTTGCATGTTGTAATCAACACGTTATTAGTTATCACCCTAATCAATAAATATATGCAATAATTTTTCATGAACTTCTTATGTATATAAGTTCTCATGCCGTGTAATGCAATTCGAAATACTTTTGTTCAGTGTATTATTTTTCTCCTTTAATGGGTAGTCAGTGTCACATCCTATCGCATTAGGATTCCATTATGTATTAATAATGCATTAAGTCGGGACTCGACACTGATTAATTAAGAGTAGGATATGGAATTTATATGGCATCGTTTATATCTAAAAGACTAAAGCCATTTCACTCATCTTTTCCACTTTTAAATATTAAAAAATATTTAAGAAAAAATATTGGGAGAAGTCCGGCTATTGCAACAGCCACACACATAAACAGTAAAAATTACCGTTCACATAAACAATAATTTTACTATTTTTATGTATGGCTGTTGGCACAGCCCATTATTTATTAGTGACCATGATGAAAACCCTTAGAAAGTGACCATGGAAACCATTAGAAAGTGATAAGAGCAGCCACTCATCAGTCATCATTTCCTTGCTAGTAAAGAAAAAAGAACCGACCTTTACTCCAACTCAAATCTGGATTCATTTTAGAAAAAAAAATTTGGATTATGATAATTTCATAATATTTATTAAGTATTTGATATTTTTTTAAAAACTTATTTAAACAGTTATAAAGTACTAAAACTCAAATTATTATAATTTCAACTTCTCAAATCTGGGGCAAAAAAAAAAAAAAAACTTAAAAAACCTTGGTACGAAAATTTACCACTTGTGAGAGGATAAGGAAATTAAACACGGTTGAAGATCCGTACAGCACCCGGGCCGAAAGGTAGGTGACCGACAGAGAAGCAACGGGGAAAAGACGATGATGGGCCAGTCTAATAGCATCTATATTTTGTGCTAATCATTACAATTTACAGATTCCATGGACCCAATATTAAACTTGCTGCTGTTAGTTTTTTAGCCGAAAAGGCATGGGCCGCTGGTCTGAACTGGAATCTATTAATCTAGTGTCTGTTATGGGGTTGAAGAGTCTTGAGTCTCGACGTACTTGGCACCAGGACTGTGCTTATTCTTCTTCATCGTCATCTTCTTCGTACTCTTGAAGTCTTCGACTGTTATCATATTTCTCTCAGAGACTACCTCTCCGCAGGTGCAGATTCTACCCTCGTTCCAAGTTGTCCTGGGAATTTTTGTTATAAGAGCACAAAAGTGTTTTTGGTTGAGTATGGTATTGTTTCACAGAATGTGATGGCATGATTGCAGCAGGTCCAATTGAAGGGATGATTTCCTGTTTGAGTATGATTTTCTTAAGAAAATGGATGCCTATAAACAGTGTTCAGATGATTGAGAGAAGTCAATTATCTCAGCTTCTTTCTATATTGTCGGCAATTAAAGTGAGTCACGTTTAAAACAACGTAGATTCATTGCACTTCATGATAACAAGAGAGAGAGAGAGAGGAAACGAGGGTTTAAAAAGATGAATGTGTAATTACTGCACAATTATTTAAAAAATAAAAAATAAAGTCGATTATGAAAAAATTAATTTTTTTTCAAATGAATTACATATTTATTCATTTTTTCAAAAAGATTGCACGATCCACGACTTTAAGTATCATTTTTCATTTTATAAACAGTTACTTCTCTACTCACAACCATCTTGGTCAATACGTGCATTTGAATTACATAATGCGTAAGGCCCAAGCCTGGGGCGAAGGTTTGATATATCCCCGAAGTTTTAACTCCACCAAAACACCTCTACCACCTTCATTGTCGGCAGATCCTCATGAAGGCTGGCTTGATTAAAGGAATTTGGTGACAATTGATGTTTAGAAGATATTGGCACAGTGAGAAGGGTTCGCCAACACAATTCACTTTAACAATGGTTAACCATCGGAATCAACAAACTTGTGAAATGTGTTTCACCATTTGGATCACAGAGAATGACATTTTAGGAACATGCAAATAGCACAAACATGCAGCCTGGAAATACATAAAATCTTACATGAAGAGTACTCCATAAGCTTAGCAACACACTTGGAAAGAAGCAAGATCATTGCATCATATATATCATCATAATAATGTTTGTCACAAGCAGAAGCATTGATACAATCCACAATTTTGGGTCTTAAAACCCTTATTTCTTCCCGCTTTTCTTGAGTCCAGCACCTCCAACGGGTCCCCTCTGTGCCTTGGCTCTAAGTTCCTTGAGTGCCTACTCATCATACAAGTTGAATCAAATTTAGAATTAATCGAAGAACCCTTAAATGGAAGGTGATACTGAGCCATATAACCAACAAATTACCTTTTCCTCTTCCTTCTTCTTTTGAAGATTGGCCAAGTCAACCTGCAGCGAGCAGACGAGCAGATGAAACCAGATTGTGATAAATGCCGCCAAGTAAATGAACGTCTAATTAATCAATTAAGAGTGAGGTCCAAACCATATAATGAGGCAGGCTTAACATAGAGGCAGCCTAGATGCAATTGAAAAGAGGTTTAATACATGCTTAAGAAAAAATCGCTGGCAAAGAACTCTATAAGCTCCATTGTCCTTCTAGTATAGACTATGGACAGTGTACCGACAACTAGAAACCCGGTTGATATGGTTGTTTTCAATCAAATGGAACGATGTACTCATTCTCAAAATATTCAGCAACAACAGCCATAGAAACCAAAGTTAGGCAAGGTTACACTTAGAACATAAGGAGCACACTATAAACCAGCAAATGGAAACACAGGGTATTATGAAGGTACAAGGCATGACCATAAAAATTCCAAACAAACATATAACTAAGTTCAGATATAAAGTAGGAGAAAATCTAACTTCATCAAGTCACTAGGAAACTTATGGTAATTTGATACAAACATATCCGACTCCAAGAGACACAGAATTAATCCAGACTACGAATAACCCAAACAAATGAACAAACAGCACAATCAAGGGCAGGTATTCGGAAGATCCAAAAAGGGCCTGTTTTCCAGTGTAAAAAACTATAGACATGCGACACTATTATTGGCTTGCAATATATGATCTAAAACACTGCACAATTCAAGAAACGAAATCAAACAATCAAGCACTTGATAAGCACAGGTTTGTTATATCAGAGGAGTGGATAGATGCGTACCATTTCATGCAAAAATGAAGTTTCTAGCTCAAAATTAGAAGCCCTTACAGTTTTAAAAATTTTGGTTTTAAATATTACTTCAAGAATTACAAATTAATTCCCGCCACTTCAACTTTCTAAGAAAAATCACCTTTACTATCTTCTATATGTTCCTGGGTAACCAAACAGACAGCCGGGGTTTCAAAAGAGAATCTCCGAAACAACGAAATATCAGTATCGGCCCAAGCAATTAAACCCCTCTGCTAAGCTGGATAATTGCCATACTAAATAGATGGCTTATCGATCAAAGCTACAAGATTTGACAAATAATTCTGTGAGATTTCAATAAATCGAAAATAGTACCTCGTCGTATTCTTTCTTGTCGGACTTGGGTTGCTTCAAAGGCTTTGCCTTTCCACCTACAAAACCCAAAAAACCACTAATTTGTTTTTCACACAAAGCAGTTAAAATATCGAACAAAATCTAGGGCTTTTTCCTCCTGACTAACAGAAAAGACACGGAGACCTTAATTATAAATTGAAAATCAAATCTAACGAATCTAGGGTTTCAAAGAGAGGGACCCTATCTTGCTTAGACGACATGACTGCAATCTAAAACTGCGATCTGGTCTGGACTATGGATGCGTCAGCTGAATCAGAGCAGGGCAGAGAGAGCCCTGAACTTTTGACGCAAAAATTTACGACTCCGCGGATAAAGAAAGAGAGAATAGGATTATATAAACGGAAGGGGTGGGACTTGCACGTGCTACGTTCTTGATCGATTGCCTTTATTATAGTAGTATGAATCATGAATGACTCTTACAACCCTTTCTCTGGATACATTTCGTTTCCTTGGACAGGTAAAAATGTTGGCAAATTAGTCCCATTTTGGGTGTGTGATAATGCCGTAGAATTAGAAAGAACGTTGTCTAAAAATAATTACTTTCTTCGAAATTCACCCCTTGATCCAAATTTTACAACTAATTTTGGTTGCAATCAGTGTACGCACAAGCCAAGCAAGAACAGAATAACCCAATTATTCAAGCAATTAATCGCAAAAGAAATTCGTGATTATCCATTTTGCCAGTTCCTGATAGTCCAGTAGGCGTATCCCTTTCCACCAAATGATCACAGACAAGTAGTGTAGAAGTACCATCCATGCTGTAAGCAGTGGTCATGGACTCATGAGGGTAAAAGAACCTTTGGCCGGGATGTTTTTGAGCTTATGCCCCAAGTTAGAGGCCAAAAATGCAGAGCTTTCAGGTTCAGTACTCCTAGTTTCATGCTGGGCAAAAGCCAATCGTTTGGGTAATCAAAACTTTGCCGCAAAACCTGCTTAGTTTATCCATCTGAGTTGTGCTAATTCCTTTCCTTAATATTAGTTTGTTCATCAGCTTACATCCATCTGCATTTTGCTAATTACAACTTTATCTGTACTAAAATGGTAAAATATTCCAACCTGATAGAAATGTATCATCAGCTTACATCCGTGCATTTTAATCCAAAATAACACAAACCAAGAATGATTTGAAATAAGCTTTGCAAACGTACTCAAACCCACATGACTTATATATCAGATTCTAAATTTCTTAAGACTTTTTTGTGGCTGCGTTGATGAAAGAATCAGTGGCATTTCATCTGGCTTCCATCTCTGAAATTGATACGTTATTTGAATTAAAATTCTCCAAATTGCTCTCTGGCAAACTCCTGTTGATGTAAAATGCTGATTGCTTTGGTGGAGGTAGAGAAACAGAATAATTAGTGAGCATGGAAGCAACATACGACATGTATGGCCTATCTGTTGGACTGTCTTGTACGCACAGAAGACCTAAGTGAATGCACCTCAAAACTTCCTTTGCATCACGGGAATTGCCCAATGTTGCTGGATCTGCAATCTCTAAGCATCTTCCTTCTCCCCACAATTCCCATACCTGAAAAAAAAGGAAGAAGAAATGTCAAGGTTTCATTTTGAGCAGATATGTAGCTATCTAATAGATAGAAAGCCAAGTAAAAGGATCGCATAAAATTGGAACTTACATATCCAACAAGGCTTGATCCTTTTTCAGGATGACAAAAACTGTTATTCCTCTTGCCACTGACAATTTCTAGGAGTAATACTCCTAAGCTGAATACATCAGATTTTGCTGAAAACGTCCCCCTCAATACATACTCGGGAGACATATAGCCACTGTATAACAGTTCAGCAAAAACTTTGTCTTTAGGGAAAAACGTCCCCCTCAATACATACTCGGGAGACATATAGCCACTGTATAACAGTTCAGCAAAAACTTTGTCTTTAGGGACTGCTATATCATATATGCATGCATGACTGATGAATACACAAGCATACTTAATTATTTACTTACTGTGTTCCAACAACTCTCTTTGTCTTTGCTTCAGATTCATCTTTCCCAAATATCCTAGCCATGCAAAAATCAGATATCTTTGGATTCATCTCATCATCAAGCAAGATGTTACTAGCTTTCAGATCTCTATGCACTATTTTCAACCTTGAAAATTGATGAAGGTAAAGAAGTCCTTGAGCAATTCCTTGAATGATGTTGAAGCGTTTTGTCCAATCTAATAAATTCTTTTTCATAGGATCTGTCAAGAAGCAATTTGTGAATGTTAGGAAGAATATTGCCCTTCGTTTCCCTTTTCCACAAAAAGAAGAATCAGGCAAATAATTTGAGCATTAAAATTTGTCAACCGAAGAGAAAGAAATCCAAGCTTTTGTTGCACATGTACTCATATATCAGCATCTTCTCTTCTTTTTGAATGCAGCACCCAACAAGTCTAACGAGATTAGTGTGTTGCAGTTTGGCAATTAGCATAAGTTCATTCTTGAATTCCTCTACTCCTTGTCTAGAATTTCTAGAGAGCCTTTTTATGGCAACTTCTTGACCATCAGGTAATATTCCCTGAAAAACAACTAACAAGTTACTTATAATACTGTAATAAAACAACTTATCAGTAGTTCTCAGATCATTTTATTTTAAAGTGTCTCTGCAGGATACCTTATAAACGGGTCCATAACCACCTTCTCCAAGCTTACTTGAAGTTGCAAAATTGTTTGTGGCTGTTGAAATGCTTTTAAAGCTGAAAAATTGTAGCATTCTGCCCTTCTTCGTGCCTACTTCGAGTTTCTTTCTCTTCCCAGGATCGATAGTTTGTGTTGTGCTTCTACTACTAGCTTCTAGCTCATATAGCAAGATTTCTTGCTCTGCTTCACACTCCCCTATCAATCAATTTGGAAAAGTCAAACAGAAAGTGGTTTGTAATACACTAATTGATACTAATTGACTAACCAACCGCCTACAGACATAGTTCTAATTAGTTCTTTAAGATTACCTTTTTTTCTGCCTTCTCTTTGGATCAAATTGTATAGTAAGTATAGAACCATTAAAGCTACAAATCCATTCACAGATGCCACAATCCATATCCACCTCTTTGCTGCAGTAACAAATCATCGTTGCCACCATTAGTCTATATGCAGAATACGGCTGTGTGCTTGTGTGTGTTTTGAGTAGGGTTGTTTTCTAGATAATAATTAAGTTATTAGGGAAGGCTTCCATATTTATTGTCAGAGATGAGGTAAACTTACCTTTTTCTGGTGTTAGAACATAGATCTCCCTGCTATAAGAATAATTGCTTTCTTTGAAGTCCACTCCCTTGATCCAAATTGTACAGCTAGTTTGGTTGTAATCCGTGTAAGCATAAGCAATGCAAGAACAATTATTCAAGCACTTTACCTGACAATCAAAGAGACTCAAGTTGTTGTTTCCATCAAACTGGAATCCTTCACCAGACATGGCACCTTTTCTTCGCTCAAACCGATCATTAGGCTTCCTGCAGTCGGGGAATTGTTGTTTGATACAGCCGGGACTGTATTTATAAGAACAAGCACCGGCACCGGCACCAAAAGGTGCCTGCCTTGATATCCCTAGTATTTCCCCTGTGGGATTTATCATAAATCCTGATATACTACGATTTTTATAGGATGAATATACGAGATATCTTTCCTCTTCATTGGAGATACAGCTAAAATTGTAAATACTTCTATTGAGTCTCAAAAACTCAAAATGGTCGTTTTGCCAATTCCCGCTACTCCAGTAGAGGTTCCCTTCATGCCAAATGACCAACTGACTTGTACCATCCGCGTTGTAACCAGTAGTGAGGGTGAAAGAACCTTTGGCAGGGCTGTTTTCGCTTATCCATGAAGTCAGTGACCAAATCTCCAGAGTTTTCATTTTCATTCCTAGTTTCATGCCAGGCAAAATCGTATCTGTAGGATAATCAAAACTTTGCCACAAAATCTGCTCACTGAATGATCCATCTGAATATTGCTCTCTCAATACAAAGTTGCCTGAATCCAGCAGCATGGCGCTAGCATTCTTTGCTGCTGCAACAGAATTTGACACAAGAATATTACTGCCTCCACTGTGTAAAATGATCAATCTACCAGATTCATCAACCACAAGAACACCAGAGTTGTCAGCAATTGGGTTGTCTCGATTAGCAACCCACACCACCTTTTTGTTGGCAACAAAATCGACTCTTTCATCAGTTATGTCGTACAGAATTCCCACATACCGGTTTCTTGAAGTGCCTGGACTGAAAAATTCCAACCTGAATGTCTCATCAGCTGAGACCAGGTGCTCCCCATCTCTAAGCTTCTGGCCTTGTGCCAATACATCTGTGTCGGAATGACTCTGTCTTATAAGAAAGAAGTAAAACAGACTCAAAAAGATGATAAGGTCTGTTCCTTTGGTGAACATCGGTGGAGAGTTTTTCAGATGACAAATGAGTCGGTGAGAATTGTAATTAATTGCCAATCGTTTATAGCTAACTGCTGGCTTTATAATTTATTAACGTCACTGTTAAGGTATGAAATTAATATTTTTGTATATTAACTGCCAGTCACCAGAAAGGCTATAAGTTTATCTTGGAAAATTGGACTTTCTAACAAATTGGGCGAGTAACGGTCCGATTAAAAATAATAAATTTTTATCTTTTGGTCTTTCTTGTGTGCAAGGGAGAAAAACATGGACGAGGTGTTCATTGATTCAAAGACCAGATTTGCTTCTTTAATATGCTTCCTTGTCCCATTTGGATGGTTGAACTTTCTCACAAATTGAATGAGTAGCGTTCCCATTGAAACCTATAAGTTTATGTATTAGACTTTCTTGTCTTCGTAGGAGAAAAACTTGGACGCAATCTTCCCTTGATCTAACAACTTTATTGACCATAGAAATATGAGTAATGCAAAAGATAAAAATAAAGCATTAATATTGGTGTAGGGCGGGAGGTTTAGAAGGAGTGTGTTTGGGCTGAGAAGACGGGTTGGGCTGAGAGTTGTAGGGAAAATCATCTTCACGGAAGATGACATCCCGAGAGATGTAGGTTCTTTGGGTTTTTCAGTCCAGACATATGTAACTTTTGTGTGTGTTACCATAGCCCAGAAAAAGGCAACGAAGATTAGAAAACAAAGACAACAAAAAGACCTTTAAGAAGTAATAATCAGAATTTTTTTTATAAACATTAAAATATGGAGATTGATTCTCGGTAGTGGAGGAAGGGAGACGATTGACAAGGTAAATTGCCGTGGAAAATACATCGGCCCAAAAATGGAAGAGAAGGGATGAGTGGGTCAATAAAACAAGCCCAGTTTCAATGATGTGATGATGCTTGAGTTTTACAAATCCATTTTGTTGATGGGTATGGGGACACGAGAACCAATGTTGGATTTCAAGTTTGTGACAAATGGGTGTAAGTAATTTGCATTCTCCTCCCCCATTAGATTGTAATGTGATTAATTTCAAATTAAATAAACGCTGAATAAGAGATAAGAAGTTGGAAAAAATTTGCAACACATCAGATTTAAATTTCATCGGATAAAACTAGGTATACCTGACAAATTGATCTACAAAGGCAACATAATATTTAAAACCTAGCCTAGAAAAGTAAGGGGCCGGACTCCAAACATCAAGAGAGACCATTTCGAGGGGCCTGGTGGCAGTGGCCTATAAATAATTAAAAAAAAGCTGGCGCGCCTTATGAATTACCATTGACAATCAGTTGTGGTGGTGCTTGTGTTTCACCAGTCACAAAACTTTGCAAATCGTAGCTCTCAATTTTGTTGAGTCAATTTTGTGTCATAGGGTAAGAATATTCAGTGATGGTATTATTTATGGAAGAGTCTAAACTAGAATCCATAGTTGCAAGAAAACAAGAATTCTCTCTATCTCCTCGTTAGCCATAGTTTTTGAGAAACTCTTATCTCGCGGGATGAGATTAGAGGTATCAATGTTTTTTTTTTATAATAGATACATAGTGTAGCTATAGCCTATACAAGGTATCTACTAATTATAATAAAGCAGCTAATATATAGATAGCTATCCAGTGTAACGTATACATTAAAAATATTAACAACAGACTTTCCTAAATTATAGAGATGTAACTCCATGCGTGATTTCCCCCTTATCAGTTATCATGGATGATATGCTTGTTGGGAATCTAGGCTTCCAAATTCCCCCCACCAGGATCTACTTTTAACAGAATAACAAGAAAAATAGAGAAATAAACACAACACAAGAATTTACGTGGAAAACTCCAAAACAGGAGAAAAACCACCAGACCCAGAGAAGAAAATACACTATGTGAAAAATTGTTACAATCACATAATTTTTCTCCTCACCCCAACGACACCCACAAAAACTTCTCCCACTAGTAAAACTCTAACTTTCACCTCTCTTCCTTTTACATACAAAAAGGACAACAGAGGAATTTTACTAAAATCAAAAGTTACTAGATAAGTTTTTGACTGGTGTAATTAACTAAGGAGGCTAAGCCTCCTTATATAGGCCTTGGCCTTGCCCCTTCACCCACATCTTTCCCATGTGGGATTCCAAAGGAGCAAAACCCAACAATCTCCACCTTGCGACTTTGACTGGTCCCACAGCCACGCTCCACCGCAATGAAGATTCATAGCTTTCGCTATCATGCTCCACCATAAAAGCATAACCACTCAGAATAAACCAATTCCAAGCATTTCACTTCGGCCCATGTCGAAAATAACCTTGCTGAAAAATTATGGTGCAACTTCCACGTTTGGCTTTCCTGGAAGTTCATCAGCCATCGACATGAATTTCCATCACACACCTTGCATCAACGCCAAACCAATGCCCGTGTGCAAACTTGTGGAACAACTAACATTAACACATCCTCGATCATGGCAACTTTGGGATTAGCGGCATGCCATAAGGATATACATGTCTCTTTTTCTATGGAGAGAGACACAATGTTAGCTTCATACCAGTATCTCCATTTACTGACTTGGAACCACTTGCCGAACGGGCTCCACTTCTTCTTGACAACTTTTCTTGACATGCCCAGGTTGTCCACACCTTCAGCAAATTGCTGACTTCATGGGTTGGTCGACGCCTTGTGTAATCCTGATAGAATCAAAATATCCTTGACTTGCACTTGCCACAAGTCAAAATTGATTCTCCCATCAAATTTCTCTACCTCTATTCTTGACATCGCCTTGATGAATTTTACCGTAGAAATGAATAGTACCCACTAAGTAAGTTCCCAGGAAAGATTGATCTTTCCTAGACAGAACTTCAAAGTTCCCAGGAAAGATTGGAGGGTCACAACGGACACACTTAAAATTTCCAATCTCCTAGACAGAACCTCCTTAGACCATACGTATTCACACTACTACACCAAAGCTCCACCCTGCAAAAAGAACCTAGTGGCTCTGATACCACTGTTGGGAATCTAGGCTTCCAAATTCCCCCCACCAGGATCTACTTTTAACAGAATAACAAGAAAAATAGAGAAATAAACACAACACAAGAATTTACGTGGAAAACTCCAAAACAGGAGAAAAACCACCAGACCCAGAGAAGAAAATACACTATGTGAAAAATTGTTACAATCACATAATTTTTCTCCTCACCCCAACGACACCCACAAAAACTTCTCCCACTAGTAAAACTCTAACTTTCACCTCTCTTCCTTTTACATACAAAAAGGACAACAGAGGAATTTTACTAAAATCAAAAGTTACTAGATAAGTTTTTGACTGGTGTAATTAACTAAGGAGGCTAAGCCTCCTTATATAGGCCTTGGCCTTGCCCCTTCACCCACATCTTTCCCATGTGGGATTCCAAAGGAGCAAAACCCAACACTGCTATCACGTTTAAAACAACATAGATTCATTGCACTTCATGATAACAAGAGAGAGAGGAAATTGGGGTGGGGTGGGGTGGGGTGGGGTGGGGGGAGTGGGGAGGGGTTTTAACAAGATGGTATTATAAAGATGTGTATAAATATTGCATAATTATTTAAAAAAAAAAAGTAAAAATTATTATAAAAAAATTAATATTTTTTTAATATGAATCACATATTTATTCAATATTTTCAAAAAGTCTGCACGACATTTGTACGATCCTCAACTTCAAAATCATTTTATAAACAGTTACTTCTCTACTCATAACCATCTTGGTCAATACGTGCATTTGAATTACATAATATGGGTGACGCCCAAGCCTGGGCGAAGGTTTGATATATCCCCGAAATTTAACTCCACCAAAACACCTCTACCACCTTCATTGTCGGCAGATCCTCATGAAGGCTGGCTTGATTAAAGGAATTCGGTGACAATTGCCAGCAACCTCTTACGGGTTGTGACAATTGCACTCTAGAAGATATTGACACAGCGAGAAGGGTTCGCCAACACAATTTTAGTTAACCATCGGGATCAACAAACTTGTGAAATGTGTTTTACCATTTGGATCACAGAGACAGTGACATTTTAGAATCATGCAAATGGCACAAACATGCAGCCTGGAAATATATAATCTTACATAAACAGTACTCCATAAGCTTAGCAACACACTTGGAAAGATGCAAGATCATCGCATCATAGATATCATCATAATAATGTTTGTCACGAGCAGAAGCATTGATACAATCCACAATTTTGGGTCTTAAAACCCTTATTTCTTCCCGCTTTTCTTGAGTCAAGCACCTCCAAGGGGTCCCTTTTGTGCCTTGGCTCTAAGCTCCTTGAGTGCCTACTTATCATACAAGTTGAATCACATTAAGAATTAATTGAATAACCCTTAAACAGAAGGTAATACTGAGCCATATAGCCCAACAAATTACCTTTTCCTCTTCCTTCTTCTGAAGATTGGCCAAGTCAACCTGCAGCGAGCAGATGAAACCAGATTGTGATAAATGCCGCCAAGTAAATGAACGTCTAATTAATCAATTAACAGTGACGTCCAAACCATATAATCAGGCAGGCTTAACATAGAGGCAGCTAGATGCAATTGAAAAGAGGTTTAATACATGCTTAAGAAACTCGCTGGCAAAGAACTCTATAAGCTCCATTGTCCTTCTAGAATAGACTATGGACAGTGTACGGACAACTAGAAACCCGGTTGATATGGTTGTTTTCAAATGGAACGATGTACTCATTCTCAAAATATTCAGCAACAACAGCAATAGAAACCAAAGTTAGGCAAGGTTACACTTAAAACATAAGGAGCACACTAAAAACCAGTAAATGGAAACACAGGGTATTATGAAGGTACAAGGCATGACCATAAAAATTCCAAAGAAACACATAACTAAGTTCAGATATAGTAGGAGAAAATCTAACTTCATTACGTCACAATAGAACTTGTGGTAATTTGATACAAACATATCCGACTCCAACAGACAGAATTGATCCAGACTATGGATAAACCAAACGAATGAAGAAACAGCACAATCAAGGGCAGGAATTCAGAAGATCCAAAAAAAGGGCCCGTTTTCCTGTGTAAAAAATTATAGACATGCGACACTATGGTTTGCAATATATGAGCTAAACGCCGAACATGCACAAATCAAGAAATGAAATCAAATAATCAAGAACAGGTTCGTTATAACAGAGGAGTGAATAGATACGTACTATTTCATGCAAAAGTGAAGTTTCTAGCTCAAAATTAGAAGCCCTTTCAGTTTTAAAAAGTTCACAAAAGTCCAAATTTCCCTTCCCTATGATTAGTTACACAAAAATTTGAAACTTTATGGGTTCTTTTTCAGCTTAACATTTTTGTTCGTTGTAAAATTATGAATTATAATTGAGTGTATGAATAAATATATACGAAATTTAGATACTTAAAGAATTACAAAGCTACAGACAGCCATCTCGGAAACAATGAAATATCAGCATTGGCCAAAGAAATAAAACCCCTCTTATCTCAGCGAAGTTGGATTATTGCCATACTAAATAGATGGCTTATCGATTAAAGCTACAAGATTTGACAAACAATTCCGTGAAATTTCAAATAAATCTGAACATGGTGCCTCATCGTATTCTTTCTTGTCAGACTTGGGTTGCTTCAAAGGCTTCACCTTTCCCCCTTACGAAATCAAAAAATAACTAATTCCTTTTGAAAAAATATTAACAGCATCCAACATTCATTATACATATTTATATAAACAATACATTCTTCCTAGCATTGTTCATTTCTTTTTCACACAAAACAGTTAAAACAAAAATACCGAACAAAATAGGGCTTCTTCCGCTTAAGAGCACTCTCATCTGGAATTGGCAATTGATTTAGTTTTTTGATAATTATTTTAATTTTATTATTCATAAAAAATATTTTTAAAATTTTTCTCTATATATTTTATTGGCATACTTATTTTTTAATATTAATATAAAAGAATAATGCTAGAAAGTACCTACTATTTAAGAATATTTATCATACTCATCAGTAATGTTTAAGAATAAATTAATAAATTTTTTTTAAATATTGTTTATGAGTGAAATGAATGTTCTTAATAGTGAATATTCTAAAGAATTTTTTTTTAATAAATTGAGAATCAAACCTAGAATCTAGGGTTTCAAAGAGAGGACACTACCTTGCATAGACGACATGACTGCGATCTAGGACTGCGGTCTGGATTCTGGATGCGGCAGCTGGATCGGAGGCGGGCGCCCTGAACTTTTGACGCAGAAATTTATGACTCCACGGAGAGAATGGGATTACACAAACAAGGGGTGGGACTTGCACGTGGTACGTTCGTGATCGATTGCTTTTATTATTGGTCTGGATGACTATTACAACCTCCTCTCTTCTTCTGGCATTCCGTAACTCCGTTCCCTCGTGGACAGGGAAATGTTGGCAAATTAGTACTTTTGGGTGTGTGATAATGCTGCAAATTAGAAGGAACGTTGGCTAAAATTAATTTACTTTCTCTTCGAAATCAACCCCTTGATCCAAAATTTACAGCTAATTTTGATCGTAATCAGTGTAAGCATAAGCCAAGCAAGAACAGAAGAACCAAATTATTCAAGCAATTAATCGCAAAAGAAATTCGTGATTTTCCATTTTGCCAGTTCCTGATAGTCCAGTAGGCGTATCCCTTTCCACCAAATGATCACAGACAAGTAATCATGTAGTAGACCATCCATACTGTATGCAGTGGTCATGAGGGTAAAAGAACCTTTGGCCGTGACGTTTTAGCGGCCAAAAATGCAGAGCTTTCAGGTTCAGTACTCCTAGTTTCATGCTAGGCAAAAGCCAATCGTTTGGGTAATCAAAACTTTGCCGCAAAACATGCTAAGTATATCCATCTGAGTTTTGCTAATCCATTCCTTAATAATAGTCTGTTCATCAGCATACGTCCATCTGCATTTTGCTAATTACAACTTCGCCTGTACTAAAATAGTTAAATATTCCAATGTATCATCAGCTTACATCCGTGCATTTTAATCCAGAAATGACCAAAGCCCAGAATGATTTGAAATCAGCTTTGCAAACGTTCACAAACCTACATATATATCAGATTCTAAAATTTCTTAAGACTTTTTTTGTGGCTGCGTTGATGAAGAATCATTGGCATTTCATCTGGCTTCCATCTCTGAAATTGATACGTTATTTGAATTAAATTTCTCCAAATTGCTCTCTGGCAAACTCCTGTTGACGTAAAATGCTGATTGTTTTGGTGGAGGTAGAGAGACAGAATAATTAGTGAGCATGGAAGCAACATCCGACGTGGATGGCCTATCTGTTGGATTGTCTTGTACGCACAGAAGACCTAAGTGAATGCACCTCAAAACTTCCTTTGCATCACGGGAATTGCCCAATGTTGCTGGATCTGCAATTTCTAAGCATCTTCCTTCCCCCCACAATTCCCATACCTGAAAAAAAAAAGGAAGAAGAAATGTCAAGGTCTCATTTTGAGCAGATATGTAGCTATCTTATAGATAGAAAGCCAAGTAAAAGGATCGCATAAAATTGAAACTTACATATCCTACAAGGCTTGATCCTTTTTCAGGATGACGAAAACTGTTATTCCTCTTGCCACTGACAATTTCTAGCAGTAATACTCCTAAGCTGAATACATCAGATTTTGCTGAAAACGTTCCCCTCAATACATACTCCGGAGACATATAGCCACTGTAGAACAGTTTGACAAAAACTTTGTCTTTAGGGACTGCTATATCATATATGCATGCATGAATACAGAAGCAAGCATACTTAATTATTTACCTACTGTGTTCCAACTACTCTCTTTGTCTTTGCTTCAGATTCATCTTTCCCAAATATCCTAGCCATGATTCATCTTTCCCAAATATCCTAGCCATGCCAAAATCAGATATCTTTGGATTCATCTCATCATCAAGCAAGATGTTACTAGCTTTCAGATCTCTATGCACTATTTTCAACCTTGAAAATTGATGAAGGTAAAGAAGTCCTTGAGCAATTCCTTGAATGATGTTGAAGCGTTTTGTCCAATCTAATAAATTCTTTTTCATAGGATCTGTCTAGAAGCAATTTGTGAATGTTAGGACAAATATTGCCTTTTTTCCCCCTTTTCTACTGAAAAAAGAACCAGTGAAATAATTTAAGCATTAAAATTTGTCAACCGAAGAGAAAGAAATCCAAGCTTTTGTTGCACATGTACTCATATATCAGCATCTTCTCTTCTCTTTGAATGCAGCACCCAACAAGTTTAACAAGATTAGTGTGTTGCAACTTGGCAATTAGCATAAGTTCATTCTTGAATTCCTCTACTCCTTGTCTAGAATTTCTAGAGAGCCTCTTTATTGCAACTTCTTGACCATCAGGTAATATTCCCTGAAAAACAACTAACAAGTTACTTATAATACTGTAATAAAACAACTTATCAGTAGTTCTCAGATCATTTTATTTTAAAGGTTCTCTGCAGGATACCTTATAGACGGGTCCATAACCACCTTCTCCAAGCTTACTTGAAGTCGCAAAATTGCTTGTGGCTTTTGATATGCTATCAAAGCTAAAAAATTGTAGCATCCCGCCCTTCTTCCTGCCTGCTTCGAGTTTCTTTCTTTTCCTAGGATCGATAGCTTGTGTTGTGCTACTACTACTAGCTTCTAGCTCACATAGCAAGATTTCTTGCTCTGCTTCACTCTCCCCTATCAATCAATTTGGAAAACTCAAACAGAAAGTGGTTTGTAATATACTAACTAGTTCTAATTCGTTCTTTAAGATTACCTTCTTTTCTGCCTTTTCTTTGGATCAAACTGTATGGTAAGTACAGAACCATTAAAGCTACAAATCCAGTCACAGATGCCACAAGCCATATCCACCTGTTTGCTGCTGTAACAAATAATCGTTGCCACCATTATTCTATATGTAGAATATGTCTATGTGCTTGTGTGTGTTTTGAGTAGGGTTGTTTTCTAGATAATAATTAATTTATTAGGGAAGGCTTCCATATTTCTTGTCTATGTTTACAGTGAACCCTGAACAATTGTCACAGATGAGGTAAACTCACCTTTTTCTGGTGTTAGAACATAGATCTCCCTGCTATAAGAATAAATGCTTTCTTTGAATTCCACTCCCTTGATCCAAATTGTACAGCTAGTTTGGTTGTAATCCGTGTAAGCATAAGCAATGCAAGAACAATTATTCAATTACTTCAGCTGACAATCGAAGAGACTCAAGTTGTAATTTCCGTCAAACTGGAATCCTTCACCAGACATGGAACCTTTTCTTCGCTCAAACCGATTATCAGGCTTCCTGCAGTCGGGTAATTGTTGTTTTATACAGCCGGGACTGTATTTATAGCAACAAGAACCAGCACCGGCACCAAAAGGTGCCTGCCTTGATATCCCTAGTATTTCACCTATGGGATTTATCATAAATCCTGATATACTACGATTTTTTTAGGATGAATATACGAGATATCTTTCATCTTCATTGGAGATGCAGCTAAAATTGTAGATACTTCTATTGAATCTCAAAAACTCAAAATGGTCGTTTTGCCAATTCCCGCTACTCCAGTAGATGTTCCCTTCATACCAAATGACCAACTCAGTTGTACCATCCATGTTGTAACCAGTAGTGAGGGTGAAAGAACCTTTGGCAGGGTTGTTTTCGCTTATCCATGAAGTCAGTGACCAAATCTCCATAGGTTTTATTTTAATTCCTAGTTTCATGCCAGGCAAAATAGTATCTGTAGGATAATCAAAACTTTGCCACAAAGTCTGCTCACTCAATGATCCATCTGAATATTCCTCTCTCAATACAAAGTTGCCTGAATCCAGCAGCATGGCGCTAGCATTCTTTACTGCTGCAACAGATTTTGACACAAGAATATTACTGCCTCCACTGTGTGAAATGATCAATCTGCCAGATTCATCAATTATAAGAACACCAGAGTTATCAGTAATTGGGTTGTCTCGATTAGCAACCCACACCGCCTTTTTGTTGGCAACAAAATCGACTCTTTCATCAGCTATGTCGTACAGAATTCCCACATACCGGTTTCTTGAAGTGCCTGGACTGAAAAATTCCAACCTGAATGTCTCATCAGCTGAGACCAGGTGCTCCCCATCTCTAAGCTTCTGGCCTTGTGCCAATACATCTGTGTCGGAATGACTGTGTCTCATAAGGAAGAAGTAAAACAGACTCAAAAAGATGATAAGGTCTGCTCCTTTGGTTGGCATCGGTGGAGAATTTTTCAGATCACAAATGAGTTGGTAAAAATTGTAATTACTTGCCAATCGTTTATAGCAAACCGCTGGCTTTATTAACGACACTGTTGAGGTATCAAATTAACATTCTTGTATATTAACTACCAATCACTAGAAGCTGAGGTTGACTTGACTAAGGCCCGTATATATTACTTCATAAATTCAAAGATCTAATATGCTTCTTTGTCCCCCATTAAGCGTATTTTGTTGGGTTGTAGGTAGAGATTGGTTTGGGAGCTAAAAATCATGTGTCAAGAATCTCGTTCGACACTGGCACAACCCTAGCTTAAGTGAGACTAGCTTGACACTGACTCGACCTTAACTCGAGCAAGATTCAGAAAGAGATTTCGCTCAACACTAGCTCGACATACGACTAAAGCGAGATTCGCAAGAATTTCAAAATTAGGGTTTTCAGTATCGTTTTTGCTATAAATATGCTGTATTTGACTACTTAAACACGTTTTTTAATATATTCTGAAAGAGAACAAATGTCTAGTGAATACATATTGTGAGAGGGAACAAAAAGTCTTAGAGAGAGTGGGTTGAGATTGAGTGATTGTAATCTCTTCTGGTTAATAAGATTTCTGCAGCTTTGTGGACATAGGAAATTTGTCGAACCTTGTAAATCAGGTGTCGTGTGATTGATTGTATTTGCTTTCACTTTTTATTTGTCATTGTTGGTGTGTGTGTTTTGCCTACAATAAAGCATAACAACTAGTATCAAGAGCCAATGTTGGATCTAAAGGACAACGATGGCTGGAGATAAAGTGAACATACCTAGGATCGAGAAGTTTGACGGCACTGATTTTGGGTACTGGAAGATATAGATCGAGGATTATCTCTACGAGAAGAGACTTCATCTTCCACTATTAGGACGAAGCCAGAGAGCATGAAAGATGATGAGTGGATCCTGTTGGATTGACAAGTTCTGGGGATTGTTCGGTTGACCTTATCCACAACAATGACACATAATGTCAGTAAGGAGAAGATCACGAAGGGCCTCATGAAGACTTTGTCAGGTATGTATGAAAAGCCTTTGGCAAATAATAAAGTGTACTTGATGAAAAAAATGTTCAATTTGAAGATGTTGGAAAGTATGTTTGTGGCCCAACACTTGAATGAATTCAACTCGATCACAAATCAATTGTCTTATGTAGAGATTGAATTTGATGATCAGATCAGAGCGTTGATTCTGTTGGCATCACTGTCAAATAGTTGGGAGGTCATGAGGGTGGCTGTGAGTAGTTCAGCCGGCAAGATAAATTTAAAATATGACAACGTATGTGACATGATCTTTGCTGAAGATGTATGTAGGAGAGACTTCGGCGAGTTCTCAAGTTCGGGATCGGCCCTGAATATTGACAGTCAGGACAGAAGACGTGATAGGTTAGGCTCCAAGAGCAGAGGGAAGAGCAAGACGAGATCTAAACACTAGATCCCGTGCTGGAGTTGTGGCAAGGTGGGCCACATCAAGAAAAATTGCAGGAATCAAGAAAGTGTTGAGGATGATGATGTGAATGTAGTGGCAAAAGGAATTCATGATGCCCTACTTCTTGCAATACATAATTCGATTGATGATTGGGTGTTGGATTCAAGAATTTCGTTGCATAGCACCTCTCACATCGAGAGATCATGTGGAATTATGTTATTAGTGATTTTGGGAAGATGTATGCGGCTAATGGAGAGGCACTGGATGTGGTGAGAGTGAGTAATGTGCGCATCACACTTTCAAATAGGGGTGTGTGAACTTTACAGCAAGTCAGAAATGTTTCAAATCTGAAGAAAAACCTGATCTCTGTGGGGCAGCTTGATGACAACGGCTATCCAGTAGCATTCTCTAAAAGAGCTTGGAAGATCACTAAGGCTGTGCTAGTTTTAATACATTGTAAGATATTTAACTCTTTGTGTTTGACATCAGGGTCCAGTGATGTGCTGAGAAATACAAGAGTGCAAAAAGGCAGGCTTGATCGTGCGAAACTTATGAGAAAGCCAAAGAGAGTCAGTTTTGTCATACGTCATGTAAGCCTGGAGAAGTTGGCTAAGGTTGCAAAAACGATTCAAGATTGGATTCTCTTAGTGCAGTGAGAGTTGTGAATTGCCCAATGGATGTGCTAACTAAGGGCGATGTACGTGGGAAACTGAAGTCGAGCTCAACTTCAATTTGTTTTCTGACTTGAAGACTGGAGTTTTGAGCTACAGAAATGATAGGACTTGGCTGGAAACAAGGGATAACATGTGGAGACCCAATCTCCAAGTGAGAGATTTTTGGGTTGCATGTGAAGACTGGTTTGAGAGTTGAAAATCGTGTGTTAGGAATCTCGCTCGATACTGGCTCGATCCTGGCTCGAGCGAGATTTAAAAAGAGATTTCGCTCGATACTCGCTCGACATATGGCTTGAGCGAGATTCGCAGGAGTTTCAGAATTAGGATTTTTAGTGCCCTTTTTGCTATAAATATGTTATATTTGATTGCTTAAATATGTTTTTCAGCATATTTTGAGAGAGAATAATTGTCTAGTGAGTGCATATTATGTGAGAGAGCAAAAAGCCTTAGAGAGAGTGAGTTGAGATTGAGTAATTGTAATCTTCTTTGATTAATAAGATTTTCGCAACTCTGTGCATGTTGGTAATTTGTCGAACTACATAAATTCTGTGTCGTGTGATTGATTGTATTTACTTTCAATTTTTATTTACGATTGTTAGCATGTGTATTTTGCCCACAACAAAACACAACAAATTTATTTTGAAAATTTGAACTTTCTAACAAATTCGACGAGTAACGATCCCATTAAAGACTATAATTTTGTCTTTTGGACTTTCTTGTCTGCATGGGTGAAAACATGGATGAGGTGTTCATAGATTCAAGGACCAGATATGCTTCTTTGTCCAGTTGGATGGTTGAACTTTCTCACAAATTGAACGATTAACAGTCCCATCGAAGCCTATAATTAGTTTATCTATTAGACTTTCTTGTCTTCGCAGGAGAAAAACGTGGATGCACCACAAACAAGCATATTTTGCGAACAACTCCAATTTTTCTTCTTGAACCTTGTATTCCCTATACATTTTTTGTAGCAGTACATATAATACCATGTACTGATTGACGAGTGTAGATCTATATACCACTTATCTATTAGACTTTCCCACGTTGCTCGGGAATTTTTTTTTTTTACTCTTTATAATAATTTTAATGAAACTCTTACTATACCACTTACTAGTTCTTTTAGAACATGGTCTTGAGGTGGCTCGAACCTTCCCTTGATCTTGTTGGGATCGGCGCACACTCATAAATAAGATGGGGACTAAGATTTAACGTGGTTCGGCCAATTTAGTCTACATCCACACAGAGTAGATATTTGATTTAAATACAAATCAAAATTACAGTGTTTCTCTCAACTCTCACATCACTATGTACTTCTAATCTCACATATGCATATTTCCGTGGCTTATACATGTATTTATAGGAAGATTAAGTCAGTTTAACAAGAAAAATCTCGATCGATGATTGTTAAAAAATCTTCAAACTCTCTGATTGATTTTATCAATGTGTCCATCTTTGTTTGCCTCATCTTTGTCGTTCATGTGTCCTTACAGCTGTCTCAACTCAGTTGAATTCATCATAGAAGCTTCCACGTTCGACGTGTTGGTGTTGAATTTTCAACAGATCTAACAACATCATTGAATCAATTTCTTGATGCTATAAACATTGATAAGAGGGTTTGGCTAAAAGGGGGGAAAAAGTACTTACAACAAATTTTCGAACCAAGTATGAGTAATGCAAAAGATAAAAATAAAACACTAATATTGGTGTAATTATCTGACATCTATCTCAGAAATCGTTACATCATTTATGGAACAATTATTTAACTTGTCGTTGGTACACTCTGGCACTTCCTCACCGGCATCAATAATAAACGCCGGTTGCTTAGGCGCAGGTAGTCGGACATTTTCCTTTGAAAGCATGGAAACAACTTCTGACATGGTTGGCCTATCGGCTGCATGTTCTTGTACACACAATAGACCAGCATGAATGCATCTTAGTGCTTCATCAGGATGGCATGGTTCCTCCATTGTCGAGTCCACTATCTCCAAAGCTCTGCCTTCATTCCAAAGCTGCCATGCCTGTAAAATTCTCCCGTTGCAGTTTATCAACAAAATATTTTACTGTTTAGGGAAAAATCCCAGAATTATTTGTTAAAAAAACTAATAAAAGACTTACATATTCTATAAGGAGTGAGTGCTCAGAAACACTTCGGCTGATGTTCTTCTTCCCACTCACAATTTCTAGTAGGATGACTCCGAAGCTGAACACATCAGTTTTGAATGACACAATGCCTTTCATGGCATATTCTGGGGACATATAACCACTGAATTGATAATTGAATAGAGCATTTCAGTCCTTAAGAATGGAATGCTTTCTCATGTTTAATTTACACACAAAAACATTAACGAAAAAAAAAACTTGGTTGGAGGTGTAATTTATACTTACAGAGTTCCAACAACTCGATTTGTCTTTTCTTCAGACCCATTCAATCCAAATATTCTAGCCATACCAAAATCAGATATTTTTGGATTCATGTCTTTGTCGAGTAAAATGTTGCTTGCTTTTAGATCTCGATGAATTACTCTCAATCTGGAATATTTATGGAGATAAACAAGTCCTTGAGCAATCCCTTCAATGATGCTGAAGCGTTTCTTCCAGTTTAGTAAATTCTTTCTGGAGGAATCTGTCGCAGAGTAAAAAATAAAATGCAGGAAACATAAGCGATAGACATAACTACTTCATATGCAAAATGAGCAAAGATCTAAATATGGCCTACCAAAAAGGAAGAAATCTAAGCTTTTGTTGGGCATGTATTCATAAATCAATATTTTTTCTCCTCCTTGAATGCAGAATCCTAAAATCCTCACAAGATTAGTGTGCTGGAGTTTGGCAATGAGTATAGCCTCGTTCTTGAATTCAACCAGCCCTTGTCCCGAACTTCTTGAAAGTCTCTTAATAGCTATTTCTTGCCCATCAAGCAGTTTTCCCTGAGATCATATCCAATTTGTTTTTCAGTAAATCAACTACACAATCAGCAATTTAATTCTTGAGAATTTACCTTATAAACTGGTCCGAAGCCGCCCTCTCCAAGCTTGTTTGCGGTGGAGAAATTATCTGTAGCATCAGATATGCTCTCATAGCTGAATATCTGCAACTCCGGACCCGCCTTCTGATCTCTCCAGCGTTTCTTTAATTTGCCAGTTAAAGTGTAGGACATTGCATTACCTCCAAGTTCACGTAACAGCATTGCTTGCTTCATCTTTTCTGAGCGGTTTGCTTCTTCTTTCTTCTTCCTCCAGACTACATAGCACACAGAGAACAACAGGGGAAAAGTGCCAGCTCCTCCACACACAACTATCACCCATATCCACCAGATTTTTACTGCATTCAAAAACAGTTTTATCTGTCATAAGAGCAAACAAATTCTTTGTTTTATGGGAAAAATCTAAATAATTAGATATTCAAATATGGGAGAATTATGGAAAGAAGTTAAAATTGCGTTTTAAAATTATTTCAATCAATACATACCATATTTACCGAGAAATTTTTTTTACCATAAACACTTACTTTTGGTGTCAATGATGAAAATGCTTCTTAGTTCCTTCCTGTTTTGCTCTGTAAAACTCGAATCTTTGCCCCATATCTCACAGCCAGTACCATCATCATTTGTAGAAGCATAGGCGACACAAGAACAGTTATTCAAGCACAGTGCCCGGCAATCAGAAAGACTCAGGTTGTCACTTTTGCCAAATGTGAATCCATCTGCAGTCATCAAACCCTTTTGGGACACAAACTTGTCCCGAGGGCTCCTGCACTTGGGAAGCTTTTGTTCAACACAACCAGCTCTCAAGGAAGGGGCCGAAGTACTACACGACACTTTTGGAATCATGGAATCCGGCAGGAGAACCAAAATCTCACCTTTTTCATTTAAAGTCAACCTCGGAAAAATGGTAATGTCTTTGCTAACATCATAAGTGAAATACGTTTCATTCTCGTTGGAAATGAAGCTAAATCTGTAGTCGGAGAACTTGTCGCTGTTTTCCAAAGGCCCGCTATTCCAGTAAATGTTCCCACTCCACCAGATTGCCATTTGATTCCTGTCGTTGGGGTCCATGCCAAGGGTAAAGGACCCCAAGGCAGGCACCTCATCGCTTATCCATGATGTTACAGACCAACTCAGCCCAGATTTGTTGTCGATTCCCAGTTTCATTTTTGGCAGAAGTGTGTCGGTAGGAGAATCAAAGCTTTGCCAAAGTTCCTGCTTTATTGATCCATCTGGGTTCAATTCACGTAGCACAAAATTCCCGGTATCTAGCAGTATGGCACTAGTGTTACTTGATGCTTGAACTGAATATATGACAATGGAATCTCCTTCGCTGTACGAGAGTTTCAAGTTACCATGATCATCAATTCGAAGAGTTCCTGAGTTGCCGAAGATTGGGGTGTCTCGATTGGCAACCCAGACAGGCTTGTCGTTGTTTGTGTTGTACCATATTCCCAAATAAGAAGTATTAGCATGGGCAGGCTTGAAGAATCCTAGCCTGAAAATACCGGAAGCTGAAAACAAATGATCCCCGTGTTTGAGCTCTTGGCCTTGTGCTAATGTGTCCGTGTCGGAACAAGAAGAGCTGATCATAAGGAGAAAGAAACATAAAAGCCAAGGAAAGAAAAGGGTTCTTTCTTTGCAATTCATTAATGGGCAGCAATTATGGTACAGAACGAATTGTTTCATGTCAAGATATGACAAGCAGGTACCAGTTAGACTGCTATAAACCGAGAAAAACCTGCAGATATACATTTGATCTGAAGATGCGGCACAACCAGTGTCATGAATGGTGTTGGTTTTTCCTTTTTTTCTTCAAGATAATTTGACGATAGACGATGAGGACTGGACCCGGCGGATCCACAAAGCTCGGCATCAAGCTCGCAGCCAAAATTGAAAAATAGAGTAGTTTTTTTCTTCCTCTCTTTGGGTCAAAGCATGTTGCAGCTCAAACACGCAAATTTACTGAATTTGTAGTTATTTCCCAATCAACATATCAGAGTTATGATCTATTACTCATAAAAACAAAAACAAAAATGACTTGCAATTTGCTCATGAAATTTGCATATTTTATTTTTAATACGAAGCTAACACATTAATAGAATGCATAAAAAGTAAACAAAAATGACTCTAAATAATTTGAATAAAAGAAAAAAGAAAAAGAAATAAATGGTCTTTTGTTCATGTAAAACGACTTTCAATGATCCAATCTTTATTAGAAGCTTTCAAAGCCCCTTGGGAAGAAAAAACCCTCCCCGTTTGTCTACGCAGCATTATTGAAATTTAATTAAAAAAAAATGGAAAACAATTCAGCTGTCAACAAAAAAAATTCAAGGAACAGAGGCCTCTCTGGCCTGTCTACATTACTCATTATTTTCCCTTTTTCTTAACAAGTCGATAAGTCAACGAGAAAAAAAACAGTCAACAATAAATAATTGAAATAGACATATATATATATATATATACACACACACACAGGCACATACGTTCACGTCTGGTCACAATGTAAACATAGATTGTTGGCGTCGAAAGAACATAAAATTTGACAAGGCATCAGTACTGAACATATATTAATATTATGAAATATGACCTGTCCTTCGTTCCTACCTTTACCTATCCCGTTGCTGGAACGAATAGGAACAGTAAGCATATGTCTGAAAATCTAAAATTCGAATTCAAATTTTTTTTTTTTAATTTAAAAAAAAAATTAAAAAAATTAAAAAATAAATAAAATTTTAAATTGAGCCGAAAACAATCTAGCCCCGATGAACAGGCTTATATCTATCCATCTGTTTCAGATTGAACCTGAACCTTTTTGGTGTGACTTTTTATAACATAATTTGCGAAGGAAATCAATGCTGAATGTTTTTTGAGCAGATACGTAGTAGATCAATTCAGACATCTTCCACCTCCTTCAAAGCAAAGGGAAAGAAAAAACATAAGAGTGAAAAAAGTGAATAAGTATAATTTTTTTATAAATAAAATTAATTTTTTAATAATAAATCATATTTATTTTTAAAAGAAATGCATGATGTACTAATACTTGCAGAACCTATGACTGTATTTCACATTATATACATCATTTACAACATTTATATGGCGTGATTCAATTTGTAAAAGATTTTATCATATTCACAACATAAAAGGTGTATTTTACACGTAATTTTTTAAAACATAATTATTCAGTTAAAGGGCCTGGCATTAGAATCGATGAAAGTGGGCTTTCTTCTATTACTTGTTCTTTTTGGAGGCCTTATGAAGTTTGGGTCCTCCTTCCTGCAACGGAGTATAGTTACACACAGGTTTTCTTGTAAATCGAATTGCAACTCGCTAAACTGCGTTGCTTTTACGATTATTATGAGTTGTTAAAGAAAATTAAAACCTATATATATATATATATAGGGTATACCCGTATTGAAAATTTTATATAGAAAAGTTCTATATACATATTTTTTAAAATATAAATCTGATTAATAATTAAAAAAATTATATAAATTTTTTTATTTTTTATTTTTTTTAAAACTAAAATAGTAATTGTTTAGTTAGGAATCACACAAATCATTTTTTATTAGAAAAATTAATTTTCTTCGTCAAGTATAATACATATGTAAATAAGAGGACCAGTACATGTATAAAAAAAGAGAAAAGTTGGGATTCGATCGAACCTCATGTGATTTGCAATCCCCGCTGTCACCGGTGGCAGTGGGCGACACCGCTCATCCTATCGGGATTGGAGAGAGCTGGCGACCTCACCCCTGCGATGGCGAGCTTCCGCGACCTCTAGTGTGCCACAGGCGGCCTTAACCCGTTTTGGACTCGGTCCTCCCTCCGATCCCGATGGGGTGGGCAATGTCGCCCACCGCCTCTGGCGGTGGCAGGAGCTGGGTGAGGCCGAATTTACCTTAAAAATTTATCTTTATTTTATTTTTTTATTGTGTTTTTTATTATATTTTTTATTATATTTTCTTCATTTTATTATTTTATTGTATTTTTTATTGTGTTTGCTAAATTTTTTTTATTGTATTTTTTATTATATTTTTTAATATTTTTTATTGTGTTTTTATAGGAGATTATGGGAGCTGCAAAGATGCTGGGATGCAACCCGACCGTACTTCAGCATCACCTATAAAAAAAATTATATAAAAAAAATTTCATAAATTAATTTAATTTGATTTGATTTATTTTATAATAAAAATAATTTTATAATTTGATATATTAAATCATATCAATTTATAAAATTATTTATGTGAAATTACTTTATAACTAGAATATTTCTCATGTAATAGTAGTAATACAATAAGGGGAGCTACTACTCCCACCGTTGGGAGCTCTTATTAATGGCTAATGCATTGTATTTTTTTTTTTTTTGCATATATTTTTAACATTTTTAAATATTTTTTAAAAAAGAAAAAAATTCTCAACATTGACTTAATCACAAAGTAAAACAAATTAAAAAAATAAAAAAAAAATAACACCAACAGCTCCAACGATGCACCTATCATTTTCCAACAACAAGAGCTTCAACCCAAGCTAACTGCCTTCTATACCTTCATTATTTCATAAGTTTATCTAATAATCATTTCCAGATATCCCTCCTTGATACTTGATAGTGATGGATTTGATTTTCCTGTTCATGAGTGATGAGTCATTACCATCTCGCTGCCAGCTGTAGCTAAGTATGAAAATTCTTCTCTTTTCTAAATCAACTTTTAAGAACCTATATTGCATTATCGCTGTTATTCCGCTCTGCAGACACCTGCTGCCAGCAATATTGCTTTGACTTTTCTACCATCTTTACTTTCCTTTTTAATTTTTAAAAAAAAAAAAAAAAATAGTCCACATTCATTCAATTATAAAGAAAAAATCAACAATATGACCTTTATAATTAAGAAACTCAGTTTACACATTAATTAATTACAGATGAACGTACAAACTTCTACGGCTCTCAGATAAAATCTGAAAGACTAAAAGCACTATCTCTAATGGTGGAGTGTACTAAACTACTTCTCTAAAAAGAGAAAAAAACTAAAACTCTACAGACTAAGCTCGAAAGATTATTTCTCAAACATAAATTTCTCTATACAAACAAATATATACAACTAGCAAACAAATCACAACAAAACACAACAATACAACCAAAACTAGCCGGCGGTGGAGACGCTGGAACACACACGCCTCGCTAGGAGTGGAAACCGCAAGTTACAGTAGCTCAGCGGCACATGAACAACATTGCACCAAATTGCGGAGCACATAAACCAACTCTGCGCATGTGTAGCATGCGCCAACCCGATCGACAAGATCTCTAGGCGACAGCAGGATAGGCGGACGACGAGACCGGAGACGAGGCACGTGGGGGTCTAAAACTACCGTAGCTACAACAACTTGCAAAAGCTGAAACAAAAAAACACAACCTCGAAAACCACCATAAAAAAAATATATATATAAATTTGATATCTCAATTTTGGTATCTTATAGCATTAATATTGAATTGATTATTTTTTTTTTTTAAAGTATAAATTTAAATACATATCAAAAAAATCTTGTCATATTTGATAAAAAAAAAAAAGTAAAAAAAAAAGAAGAATAAAAATAATTTTACTCTTTAAAAGTAAATAGTAAATAAAAAATTTTCTTCAAATATAACAAGATTTTTTTGATATATATGTAAATTTATACTTTTTAAAGAAAATTTTTAGCCAATTTTTTATTTTTTATTTTATTCAATAATTAAAGAAGTGATTATTAGTATATTGATATTTTTAAAAATATTTTAAAATAATAAAAAAATTGATGATAAAAAAATAGAAAAAAAGTATTCTTTTTGTTATTTTTCTTTCATATTTTTTTAACATATTTAAATATTTTTAAAAAATATGAAAAAATATCAATACACTCATAATTACTTTCTTAATTATTGAGTAGAATAAAAAATTAAGATGCATGAAGTGTCCAATTGAGATATCAAAATGAGAAGGCATAGTAGCATTCCCTTCTTTTTGGTATCCTATATGAAAATCTATTATCAATATTTTGATGAAGATTTAGGGTTGGTTTGGATTCATAGATATACGAGTTTGTCTCAATTTATCTTAAATTTATTATTATGTTTTTTAAAATTTTTATACAAAATACAAATTCTAATACAAAATTTTTAAATTTTAATACTTATTTTTTAAATTCCAATTCAACTTTTTTAAATCTCAAAATAATAATAATATTAAGAAATAAACTAATACTCATCTTAACTCATCTCATATCCTAATTCATACCAAATCTTAAATTTCATAGCTTGACCTCCTCCCATATATCGAACACTTATATATATGAGAAATGATAGATGCAGTCATGGAGTTGCAAGCGGCGTGCAGTCGCTTTGGAAAAAAGTGAAGATATATAGGACCCACGTGAAAAAGTTAACTTTTTTTCTATAGCGACTGCATGCCGTTTGCAACTCCACGACTGTATGTAGCATTACCATATATATATATATATATATATTTTTTTTTTTTTAAAGTTTTGCTCATCATCTTTCCATTATACCACACGTCATAATTTTATTTATATTATATTATATTTATTTACTTATTTATTTTATTCAGGTTAAATGAATTGAGTTCTTTTATCTATTATCTTTACATCACATACTTCATAAAAATAAAAATAAAAAATATGTATAATGTGTAATGTGTGTTTTTTTTTTTTTTTAAAAAAAAAAAGTAAAATCTATGGACATGAATAATAAGCCCATGTGTTACTCCCTAGCACTGTAGTCTGATGGAACTGGTCATCCCATGCATTCATTAATGGTTTAGTGTGAACATTGTGCCGAACACGTGATTTGCGGGTCCGTACTTAACGACACCACCGAACTTCACATGACCCAAAAGTAGTTTAATTTTAAGTGATTAGGGCTGCTTAGATTCGGAAGTGGGTTGAGCTCATCTCAACTCACTTCCATTTCATCATTATATTTTTATAATTTTTTATATAAAACACAAATTCTTATACACCTTTTTCAAATCCCAATACACATTTTTCAAATTCCAACACACATTTTTCAAATCTCAAAATAATAATAATATTAAAAAATAAACTAAACTCATCTCAACTCATCTCATCTCCGAATCCAAGCGGGGCCTTAAGTCACAGCAACTTCCACAAAAGAATATCTTTTTTATTGCCTCAAGCAATCCACGGAATTCCCACGTTCGAATGTGCATTCCATAGAATAACCATTAATATATGCCACATGGGTTTGTCCCTCGATTTGATCGCTTGTTTATTTTAATTTTTTTACTTATTAGTTAAAGAAGTAATTATTAATAAATTTGTGTGTTTTATACAAATATTAAAAAATGTTTTAAGAAATATTTAAACAGAAGGAAAAACAAAAATGTAAATGCACTATAGGGCACAATATCCATCGTGTATTGATAGATGCATGGCAGTATATTTTTTTTAAAACGAAATATGTGATACTTACTACTTTATAACTATAAATATCGTTGGTCAAAAATATTATAAAAAAATAAGTATATATAACTAATTAACTGTAATTAAAATGATTATTTTCATTATAAATAATATATTTTTATTATAATAATTATTTTAATTATAATTAATTAATTACATATATCTATTTTTCTTGTAATAAAACCTCTTATACAAAATATCGTTTTTGTAATAATTTTACATCCCATAAGAAGAATAGTTTGACCACACAGAGAATCAAAATTTCCTTTTGATCAAAAGAGGAAGCATTAGAACTTAAAGTGTACAAACCACAATCGATTTACCACTCCGTGATTCTCGTGACAAATGCATTATTTTATGGCAACTTCATAAACCTTAAAGCCTTGAGTCAAGCCCAAAAAGAGCACTTTTTCCCCACCAGTACTGCAACAACTGGCTTTTTCTTCATAATCTATATCACCAAGAGACCTTTGACCCATAAACGAGTTTAGGCTTGGCAATTAAGAAGGAAAATAAATAAATTAGATAATATATATATATATATATATATATAAAGGGGAATTTAAAATTGGATATTAATTTATGGAAAATGATTTTCTTCCTGGTGAAATGGATTCTGATTGGGTCTCGTTTCACATTTTTTTTTAGTTTTTTTTATATGATTTTTAAGTAAATATTTTTGAATAATAATATCTTAAAATATTTTTTAAAAATATAAAAAACTATATCATTATTTAAAAATATTTATTTAAAATTTATATAAAAAAAATTAAAAAAAAAAGAGACCCAATCAAAAAACATTTGACCGGAGTGAATAGCGTCTCCCTTAATTTATATGTTATTCTCACAGCTGTATTTTAGTAAGCAACCTTTCCAACCAGGTCTCGCTGAGCTTGACTCACTTTCTTAAAGCACAGCAACCATTTAGTTGATGACACGTGGATACTTGCTTGACTGATCACCCTTTCCTCGCCTAAAATGGACGCCACATCGTGGACAGATTAAACTAACACCATTGGATATTCGATTTAATCCGAGTCATCTCTTTTCGACGACGGGGCTGCAACCGATGCTAGGATTACTGAGATACCCTCGTGATTTAACAAAAGTACATTTTATATATGATATTTATTAACGGATTCATTTGTCCCGTTCAATAAGGTCGTTTAAAAAAGGAAAATGTTATTTCTCCGGCTTCTTGCCATCTTGATTTTCATCCCGTTTTTAATATTTTTTTAATATAATTTTTAAGTAAATATTTTCAAATAATATTATAATTTTTTTATATTTTTAAAATATTAAAAAAATTATGGAAAAAATATATAATATAAAAAAACTAAAATTAAAAAAAAAAGTAAAAATGATATGAAAATCGGAATGGTTTTCACCGGAACGAGGAGCAGCTTCCTTTTACAAAATGTACAGACACAAATTAATTGCGAGAACGATCCTATTGCCTATTGGATATAATGATTATTACTCTTTTCAGTTTTTAGTACTAACATTGAAAATTTGAAACACAACTGGGCCAGAAAAGTGAAAGAAAATTATTTAAGGTATTGAACTTTTGCCATTTGTTTGCACGTAATTCCCTCTATACATTTAATGCAAATAGAACAGATAAAATAGAACCTTTATTTTATAATTCCCACCTTATTTTTTTTTATTACATTAATGGGTTCATTCCAAACTTTGATTAAAAAAAAAAAAAATCTATTTTTCATTTTTTTAGCATCATCATCTTAATATCTATTGATGTGATATTAAATAATAGTCTCATCAGTAAATATAAAAAATAATTTTTAATCATTTAATAATCATAATAAAATAATAAGAAATTAGTAATAAAAAAGATGATGAGCGACATTTTCTTTTTGAAAAAGAGATTGAAATCCTATCAAAGATCAAAAGGCACCACCCTGTGAACTCTATTATAAAAGAGAATAATTGCAAGTTTAGTTAAGTTTCATTAATACTCAAGAAGCATGCAACTTTTAATTTAGAGGAATGGGATTGGTAATTATAGAGTATATAAGTATCGTGTAAAAATACGAGCTTTAAATATAAAAAAGTTAATTTTTTTTAATAATAAATTCATTATTTTTCAAATTATTACATTTTTTATTACTGTATATATCATTATTCTTTTAATTTATAGATGTATCGTCTTAATTGAAAAGTGATGTATGTTGTCTGTATGTCGAGGTTGCCAGCTTGATTAATGGAAGTCAACATTTGTTATTTGGATGAAATGATTTTTCATCTGTCCAATTTGTTTTTGGTTGACGTCTTTGTTTTAAAAAATTTTTGGATGACATCCTTGTTGCAAACTGCAATAGAAATTTTCCATGCCGGCCCGTGAAGCTAGGCCAGCAATTAATGGGAAGCTACCCATTTTTTCTTCATATTTCGAAAAATAAGGAACTTTAATTGTTCTCTGTTTTCTTTTTTTATTTGTTTTAAAATCTATTAACATCCCTAACAAATAAACAAAAAGATAAATATATAAAAACAGAATACACATAAAAAGATTAATTTTTTAATAATAAATTTAATTTTTCTTCAAAATAATTACATAATACTTATACATTCTATAATCATATATAACATTACTCATATAATTATAGAGTGCACAAGTCCAACATATTAAAGTCAAATGCTTTAGATTCATATATTATTTGAAGGTATAATATACATATATAACTAATCCGGAATCCCAAACCGTTTGATGTAACCGTTATTGGACACCATAGTTATACATATATATATATATATATAATTGTATTGAAGTTAATAAATTATCTTATTTGGATCATATATGAGAGATGAAGATGTCAAATAGTTGATGAAGTTGATGGTTCGATAACTATATTTTCTTTAACAGGAAAAGTTCTAAAAATTTTCACTGAACAGGGTGTCATTGTTATAAGGGCATGTCTCAAAAACACATGTATTTTTTTTAGGAAATTGTAAAGAATTGCAAACCGCCGCAAGAATTGGTAAAAATAAAAAAAATGATGGGTTCGTACTTTGATGATGAAAATAATACAATCTTCTGTTTTTTTTTTTTTTTTATTACCTATTTTTAGGATTTAATTAACGACCTGGAATTTCGTTAGCTTAAATAAATTAAACCTCGACCGATAAAGCTGGTCTCCTTGAATTCCGACCAATTTCCGAGTGTAGAGTTCCTATCGAGGGTATTATGGTAATTAGAGTTCTTGTAACGACCGCGGGACGATTAAACGCGCGCAAATACTCTCACCGAGAGAGAGAGAGAGAGCTCGTCGACTGTCCGACGTGGCAGAACTCTTCCCCCCATTGCTCTCTCTGGCCAACTATTATTCTTTCTTTTTCGTTTCCCCTTGATAATGCAAAGCTAATTCTTTCTTCTTGTTTTTCCGGGGCATACATTGATTCTGCTTGACCTTTCCTCTCTCCCTCTTCCTCTCCCATATGTATGTATGAACAAATAGTATTGATTTCCGTCTCTCCATCTTCACCCTTCAATTCTGCGACTCTTTGGATCTCTCTCCCATATTGCTTTTCTTCGGGTTTTCTCGAATGCTGATTCTTGGCATAACCTGAATCCCATTTTTGTTCTTTACCTTAACATTACATATTCTTCAACCATTTTACAATCTTTATTTACCCTTCCCGGCAAACGTCGTCTTCATCTTTCCCTCTCTTTTACTGTGGAAAAGCTTTTATCCAAAGTTCTTGGACATCATCAACATGTTCGACGGAATCTTCAAGTCCAAATTCTACTCGAAATGGTTCGTCAAAACCCGACATAACTTTTCTTTCTTTTTATTCTGCTCTTATATATTGTGGTTATTTGTTTCTTTCATATGTA
The DNA here is from genome assembly GCA_036559045.1 of Platycarya longipes. Classification (NCBI taxonomy): domain Eukaryota; kingdom Viridiplantae; phylum Streptophyta; class Magnoliopsida; order Fagales; family Juglandaceae; genus Platycarya; species Platycarya longipes. The sequence goes on from CM071789.1 coordinate 49,875,366, forward strand.
TATATGGATTGTTGGGTTGTTTTAATTTGGCTTACCTTGATTTAGCAAATCAAACCTAAAGCTGGTAAATACTCGGCTTGAGGGGATAATGAAGAAAAGGAAAGCGGTGCAGAAGTATTTGAAGAATGATGTTGCTGATCTTCTCAGGAGTGGCCTCGACATCAATGCCTATGGCAGGGTAAGTTTTAGATTCATTTGGGTTTCAGTCCTATGATATTCCGGTATTTTCCCAGTTTTTCTCCGAATAGATATGTTATAAACTCAGATTCAAGATTAGTTTTTCATCATAGATGACATCAATAATTATAACCTGAACTCGTTAAAAATGTTGTCTTTTCCCTTTAGGGATTTCTGTGTCCTAGACTTTTGTGTCGGTTTCTGCATTTGTCGTAGATGGTTTGATTATCAGTGGGTTATAGATAACTTAAGGTTGTTATTTTTACTTTTTTAATTTGGAATTGTTCATTCTTTTCCGTGTATACGCATAAAATCTGGCAGTTTTTTTGCATCCTTAATTGCTTTGTATCTCTCTATTTATTTAATACCTCCGCCGATTGTTGAGATTCCTTCGGGATTTCCTCCGTCAAACTCTTAAGAGGGATAGAAAATTGGCAGGAATTTATTTCACGGGTCGTGCTCTTTTGTAAGTTCTTTTAAAGGAGAAAAAAGGCCCTCATAAGTGGGACCCAATGATTTTGCATTGCCACAGTGGCATATCACCCGACATTAAATCGATCATGCATGTGTGGCCTTCCTTCCCCACATATCCCCTGTTTTAGGGAATGGAATCACTCTTTCTATTATAGTTTTTCGGTGCATTTGACCAAATTGTAGCCTCAGGGTTTTTGGAGAACTACGGTTCATTTTAGCAAGAACAGTTGCAGGCCTCGTAAAAGTGCTTTTGATTTCGGTTGGGTTTATCTTTGTCATTTTCTTTGTCTCTAATTTTTCCCTTCTCTTCTGACTGAAGAAAAAATGGTAGAATTGGAGAGAAGAGTGGCATTAAGCAGAAAGTTTTACGGCTTACTGGGTGAAGGGCTTGCAGATACGGATAATGTATGCATATATTGATAAATCATCTCTTTGGTGAGCAGGCTGAAGGGCTTCTAGTCGAGCAAAACATGACAAGCTGTTACGAATTCATTGAGAAGCTTTGTGGGTGTATCTCCAGCCATCTCTCCTTCATGCACAAACAGAGGTACACGTGGCTGCCCAACCTGTAGTGACTTTGCTCAGATGCACTAACTATTTGAGGTTTTATAATATCTTACCTGGAGTTGAAGCAAATGCTTGAATAAGCTGCTCTCCTGTTTTCTCTCTTTCAATTCACACTATGATTGGGAGTTGAAGATTAGAGGAGAAAGGATAGGGATGGGTAATCAACTTTTTTATCTCTTGTTTGGATGTGTAGAAGAAACGAGAGGAAACTTGTCTAGTTATACCAATACACCCGTTGTGGGAACAATTTAAAAGCTCTTTTTTTTTTCCTCTAATATCCCCAAATCTTCCATCCAATCTGGTTATTAGGCTCACTAGAATTTTCCTTTTGGATTTAGTTACTTGTGCATGCTGAACTGAGATTAGGAATGATATCTTAAACAGGATTTAGCTGCCACGACAAACATGCTTCTTTGAAATGGGTTTAAGTGATTTCAATACATTTGCTTTATCATCAAATACACATAACAATTTTAGAGCTAACTTTTGGGCTTCAATCTTCAGTGTGTTAGTTATAGTTTATCAGTACGAAAGTTATACTTTTACTAAATTAAACTGTGTTAATTATGAGATTCTCATGCATTCCACTGCACTTGTTTGTTTTATCCTTACGTAGGGATTGCCCTGAGGAGTGTAAAGAATCTGTAGCATCTTTGATATATGCTGCAGCAAGATTTGCTGATTTGCCCGAACTACGTGACCTTCGAGCTATGTTTACTGAGAAATATGGAAATTCCCTCGAATCTTTTACAAGTAAAGAGGTAAATTTGTGTGCACTATTATTGCCCAGTCTCTGATATTCATTGCTTCATTCATGCCAGAAAGTACATAGTACTCCTTTGGTTTGGAATCCTGACCGAGCTGATGGTTTTGCTTGATCAGTTTGTTGCAAAATTGAGGTCAAATCCTCCTACAAAGGACATGAAGCTTCAGTTACTGCAAGACATTGCACAAGAAACTAATATAGAATGGGATAGCAAGGGTTTGGAACAAAAACTCTATACTTTGCCCAAACAAGTAAGCTTCACTGCCTATTACTGTAGTTTCCTCCAAAATTGATTATAGGCATTCAGAAGGGAATGAAAAGCAATTCAATATTTGGAAGTACTTTTCTTAACCTCTAAAGGGGGAGGTCAGCCAGCCTTCTTACTTTCTATGAAATAAACACGGTCCTCCAATCTCTACATCACACCCGGCTTCAATTCACAATTGTTACACGAGTAATATCAGAAATTACACCATTACCTCACCATTATACCACTCAGTGGATGTTGGAGTGTTTGTTAAGCCAGGAATTTTTATATTTTTAACAAGGATGAATCTAAGGATATTTAGAACACTGCCATCTAAGAAGAGTGGGACAACGATTGAATAGTGGTGTAGTTTCAGCATTCTCCACTGCATACTTCAATTTAGTCTCTACTTGCCCATAATTGTATTAGCTCATTAACCTTTCTTTGTGTTGCTGATTAATATTTGCAACATGTATGACTTCTTGCAGGAGAATCCTAAATGTGGATCTTCAAGCGATGATGACGACAGACGGCAGAAAAGCAAGGATGATGGAGTACCGGAACGATATAAACAGAAGGCTGGGAGCATACTGAGCAATGAAAGGGCTGTTATTACAAACAGAAATGATAGATACCGGATGCCTATTAGTAGTGAAGATGAGACGACTACAGATTTATCCAAGAATTCTTCAAGTTCAGTTGGAAGTGTTTCTGAGGATGAAGTAGAAATTAAGAGGCCGTTGTCCTACAAATCTCCACCTTATCATAAAAAGAGAGCTGACAAAAATGAAATCAGTTCAGCTAAAAGTCATGTGGACGAGGAGGAAGCTCGACGTGTAAACGAGCCTGTCATTGAAGATAAGCCGAAACCAAAATCAGTTAGGAGGAGAAACTTGAAACCACCACCAGGATATGGTGTTACGGAGATAGATTCGTCTGGAACAAAACAAGAATCAGATGGTGAATACAGGAGGAGGAATAGAACAACCTCTGATTTGGGTTCTCCACTTGCTAGAGCAGCATCTACTCCACTAGAAATAACTTCAACCGAGGCAACAAAAAGGCATGTTCGAGCCAGTTCCTTGCAACCAGAGATGCTGAGCATTGCTGGGCATGTGCATCCTAAACTACCAGAGTATGATGAGTTGGCAGCTCGGGTTGCAGCTCTCAGGGGAAGATGAAAGATGACAGAATTAGAAACTAAGAAAGCAATTCTTTCCATTCTATATTTCCTCTTGTTATATTCATTACCTGCTATATGTCCATCGACCATCATGGAACTGCTTTATTCCTTATACGGGGGCAACAACCAAAGCAATGCAACTAATATTGTCTGCAACTAGCAGGCAGCACAGGGGTTTGCTTTACTATTTCGCAAGCAACAACATGCTGAAAAGATTGGTGTTTGGGCGTTCTAAGCCACTAGATTCCTATTAAATTCTGAAATTCGTCTTCCTTTTCTTTGTTAGTATTTCCATGTATTCTATTCTCATAGAGAAATTCCTTGAATAGTCATTGTGGGATTGCTCTCTCTCTCTCTCCCTCTCTCTCACTCATATTACTTGCAAGCATCTGTAGAAAAGTACACGCTCTGATCACTTTCTTCCCTTGCGAATTTCCCCCTCTAAGTTCATCTTCTTGTCATATGATCGTAGAGATTTTCTTTCAGGAAATTCTCTGTTTTATATTGCAGTACTCTTTCCTCCAAGAAAATGAGTAAGGACGGCACTTATATATATATATATATATATAAATAATTAATTAATAGCAGATTTTATTTTATTTTATAAATAATTATACAATATTTACGTATTCTACTCTACAACATTATTCTATGTCTCTTTCTTATATTGCGTTCACTTTCTTCCCACAGAGTTTTGGATTGCTATTTTATTTTGATCTTCACGAGGAAAGGCTCCAAATCTGCATCTCTTAAAAGTCCATTATAAGTATTAAAAAAAATTTAAATACAAATAATTCTTTTTCTTAAATATAATTATATCTCCTTTGATGTTGTAGATGGGATGAATTAGGATTAAAATTAAAAATTAAATAAAATTTTATTAAAATATATTTTTAATATTAATTTTATTTTAAGAAAAAATTATAAGAAAAATACTACTTTTTTTACTAGTGACTACAGTCAAAAAAATCTTTTTCTTAAAAACAAACCAATAATGCATGCAAAAAGGGATATGTTTGTATATTTAATAAACTGAATTTTATTATTTATAATTTATTTTATATTTTTAACTTATTTTAATTATTTATTTTAAATTTTAATTCATTTCAATTATTTATTTTATTACAATATATAATTCTTCTTATTTTATCTCTAAATTCAAACCATTCTGTACTCTTCTCGAATACAATTACAAATTCCGGACATGCATGAAAAAGCACGTTGCAATTGGGGATTTAGGGTTTTGCTTTCCAGCACTACCGGTCTATCACCATCTCGACCAATGTCATCATCATCATCTCGAGAAGAAGGAACTGTTTATATTTCGAGCCAAATGAACGATGTAGAGACAGCAACAGCGGAGGAGATGCAGGTGATGAGCGAGGTCCACCTGGGATGCCCACCCGGTCTATCCGGGCCCCACATTTCCCACTTCACCATTTCTCTTCCAGCTTGTAAATCTGCCGATGCTTCTGAAAATGAAGATGAAACGGCTTCTATGAATCAAACGATTGGCGTGGACGAAGACGGTGATCTTGTTCTAATTAGACGCAACAGTAATCTTCCGGCACACATTTACTGTATCTATTTATCACTACATATGCAGACATCCAAGCTTCAAAGCTAATTTTTTTATGCGTGTGTTCTTTCAATCTGCAGAACCGTTTTCCCATTGCCATAGGTTGACCGTCCGGCATAATATCACATCTTCGATTCCAAGTGTCGGTTTACAGGTAGTTGTTGGTTTATTGTTGATCTTTTCTTTTGGATTTCTATGCCGCGTTTGATTCCAATTGTTGGTTTGCAGGTTATTGTTGTTTGATCTCCATTCTTATTTCCTCCTTTCAGGTTTGGAAAGCAGAATTAGTGTTATGTGATTTTGTGTTGCATAAGATGTCTACTTCATCTGAGTATGATAGAATTGTTGCATTAGAGCTTGGTGCTGGAACAGGTATGCCGATCATCAGTATTCCTACGTTGATTATTTTGGTGCATTTCACCAACTAATGTCAATTTCAAACCTACAACCGAACCTGAATGTGATGGTTTATCAAGATGATACAATTATATGTACTGAAAAATATTTCCCATCGGTATCTCATCAGGGGTTAACCTACTCATAGACTTGATTATGTTTTTACTAATACAATATGGGGTCTTCACTTGATGATGATGTTGGTAGATTTGTGGTTGATAAAAAGACCCATGTTTATGTTAGAAATCTGGACTTCCCAAAATTTCCTTCATCAGGATCTACTTTTGACAGAACAACAAGAAAAATAGAGAAATAAACACAATGCAAGAATTTACGTGGAAAACTCCAAAACAGGAGAAAAACCACCAGATCCAGAGAAGAAAATACACTATGTAAAAATTGTTACAATCACACAATTTTTCTCCTCATCCCAACGACACCCTCAAAAACTTCTCCCACTAGTAAAATTCTAACTTTTACCGCTCTTCCTTTTAAATACAAAAAGGACAACAGAGGAATTTTACTAAAGTTAAAAATTACTAGATAAGCTTTTGACTAGTACAATTAAACTAAGTAGGTTAAGCCCCCTTAAATAGGCCTATGGCCTTGCTCCACTCCCACTTCCTTTCCATCTGGGACTAAGGAGCAAAACCCAACAATCTCCACCTTGTGACTTTGACTGGTCCCACAGCCACGCTCCACCGCAATGAAGATTCATAGCTTTCGCTATCATGCTCCACCATAAAAGCATACTCACTCAGAATAAATCAATTTCAAGCATTTCACTTCGGCCCATGTCGAAAATAACCTTGTTGAAAAATTATGGTGCAACTCCCACGTTTGGCTTTCCTGAAAGTTCATCAGCCATCGACATGAATTTCTACCACACACCTTGCATCACTGCCAAACCAATGCCTGTGTGCAAACTTGTGGAACCGCTAACATTAACACATCTTCTATCATGGCAACTTTGGGATTAACGGCATGCCATAAAGATATACATGTCTCTTTTTTTTATGGAGAGAGAGACACAACGTTAGCTTCATACCAGTATCTCCATTTACTAACTTGGAACTATTTGTCGAACCGGCTCTACCTCTTGTTGACAACTTTTCTTGACGTGCTTAGGTTGTCCACACCTCCAGCAAACTGCTGACTTCATGGGTTGGTCGACGCCTTGTGTAATCTTGATAGAATCAAAATATCCCTGACTTGCACTTGCCACAAGTCAAAATTGATTCTCCCATCAAATTTCTCTACCTCCATTCTTGACATTGCCTCGATGAATTTTACCGTAGAAATGAATGATACCCACTAAGTAAGTTCTCAAGAAAGACTGATCTTTCCTAGACAGAACTTCAAGATTCTCAGGAAAGACTGGAGGGTCACAACGGATACACTTAAAATTTTCAATCTCCTAGACAGAACTTCCTTAGACCGTACGTATCCACACTACCACACCAAAGCTCCACCCAGCCAAAAGAACCTAGTGACTCTAATACCACTTGTTGGAAATCTGGACCTCTCAAAATTCTCCCACCAGGATCTACTTTTGACAGAATAACAAGAAAAATAGAGAAATAAACACAACGTAAAAATTTACGTGGAAAACTCCAAAACAGGAGAAAAACCACCAGATCCAGAGAAGAAAATACATTATGTAAAAATTGTTACAATCACACAATTTTTCTCTTCATCCCAACGACACCCTTAAAAAAACTTCTCCTACTAGTAAAATTCTAACTTTCACCTCTCTTCATTTTACATACAAAAAGGACAACAGAGAAATTTTACTAAAATTAAAAGTTACTAGATAAGTTTTTGACTGGTGTAATTAAACTAAGTAGGCTAAGCCCTCTTAAATAGGCCTATGGCCTTGCTCCACTCCCACTTTCTTTCCATGTGGGACTAAGGAGCAAAACCCAACAGTTTAAGTTCTTAAATGATATGTTATACAAGACTTAGATTCTGGATAACCCACCATCAATTCACCTTACTTTAAAATTTGAAAACTTAAATACCTTTTAGACAACTGCGAGGGAAATGATCAACTTGCAGTTCTATCAAGAGCTGCTGTTCTCGGGAATGAAAAACTTTGGTCCCAAGTTTTTTTTTTTCCCCTGCAAGCAACACTTGTATTATTAACTTCCATCTGGACCGATCAAGAAAATGAAAATTATAAGTTTCTGTGACATTGCTTCAAATTCTGATGTCTATATGAAAGACTATTTCTTGGCTTACAAGATTTTTCTTACATTCTTCACCAGGATTGGTGGGTATATTACTTGCGCGTGTTGCAGAGAAAGTGTTTCTGACTGGTATGGTAACTTGCCTCTACCAAGTATCAATCTTTGGTCATGTGAAAGTGTTTCAAATCATGCATTCTTCAAAGGTTTTGGTCTCAATAAGTTGGCGGAAATGTTTTAATTTGATGGACGGATAAATGCCTGACCAGCTATGTCTCAAATACAGCGTGCTGATATTTTACCACAGGCACTCACAGACAGACAATTGTTAAATTGGGAAATGGAAACTTAGAAGCCAGTGTCAAATAGAGTGCATGAAAATAGAGTTATCTTAAGAGAAGACTGTGTTAGGAGAGAAAATCTTTATGCCAGGTTATTATAACCAATAACATTTTTAAGCAAAAAAAATTATGAATTGAAGTTTTCACGATCCATTTCTGTTCCAATACTCTTATTAAGAGATTCAAATCCTTCATTGACATAAACATGTCTTCACCTATATAAAGCGTGTAAGGCTGTAATTTGATAACATTGCTTTAACAATAAATCCATAACTCTTCATGCTCAGGTCAGTTCAAGCTTACCACTTGCTAATAGTCTCTGATAAAGCTGTCTTGGTATATTATGAATTGTTTAGGATTGGAAGTATCTGTGCGAATCATGCCTAATTTACAAACTAGATGAGGAATTAAAGGTTTAGACTTGATTGAGCTGATGATCATCTCTTGAACCTCAAGTTGCCGGTGCTTATACCATATTATCATCCTTTCACCTCCTGTTGTCGGATATATTTTCAAATGGTCTAGGACTTCATGATTTTCTTTTTCCTTTTCTTCATCCTAGACAGGTGTTTCCTCTTGTATGTCATCTTGTGGACTTGAGCTATGCCTATTCTGTTAATGTAATTATTTACTTATAAAAAAATATTTTCAAACCTTCCTGGCAGAAAAAATAGGGGTTTGAAAGAAAAGCCAATCAATGCATGAACTTGTTGTCAGGATGTGAGCAACACTAACTTCAGGAAGTGATACATTTTATGTTTTGTTAAAAAGACTTGCTAATTGTTGGCAGACCATGGTGACGAAATCCTTGAAAACTGTGCTAAGAATGTTGACCTTAATTCGGGGCTGTTCAACGGTCGAGCTGCTGTGCAAGTACGTGAACTTGATTGGATGAGCCCCTGGCCTCCTAGAGTAAGCCCAAGCAAGTCCTCTCGGAACAAAAGGTGAGATATTGTTTTAGTTGACAGTGCAGAGCAGTTAAAGGTAGAGGACAGCCGAAAGATGCTTGGTTCAACAAGAGTTTGCCTTTTTATATATTTAGAGAAACAGATAACCTTCAAGAAATGTTTTTTAGGAATTGTTGAATACCCATTTTTTATTAACCACCCACCCGGCCTCGCTCCCAAATTTTACTATATCTCAATATTTTGGTAACCTGAATCATTTTGTTTAGTAGTGTCATCCAGGTACACATGGACCCTTTCTGAAGTTGAAGAAGTCCAAGAAGCTTCTTTGCTTTTAGCTGCTGATGTAGTTTACAGTGATGACTTGACCGATGCCTTTTTCAGTGTTTTAGAGAGATTGATGTCACTGGGTTCAGAAAAGGTAAAAATCAATAACAACCGGGTTGTTAGAATCCATCATCTTTTTTTTTTGGCCTAAAACGTAATGAATTTTTATGGTGGTGTACTAAGCCTGAATGGATCTCTCAGATACTTAAAATGAGTAGTTATTTCATGCGTGCCAAATATCCTCTCTGGTACAGTTGTTGACATACCTTATCTTTCCAAATCAGAACCCTTTTAAAGTCCTCACATGCCGATCAAATATATGACAATGACCTTCTATTTTACTCAGGTGTTATACTTGGCATTGGAAAAGCGCTACAACTTCAGTCTCAGTGATCTTGATGTTGTTGCAAATGGGTATTCACATTTCTTTAGTTACCTGAAAGATGAAAAAGGTAAGCTTGTTTACCTTCTAAGAGTTTCCTTACCGTGGGTTCTCTTTGATATCAGCTAAATTATGGGGTCATGTGACTGTGATGCAGAATGTGAGGATTTTGAAACGCCATGTTTTGTTGGCAAGCTCATCAATATTGCACAAGTTCCACAGTATGTGAAGGAGTACGATAGAGGAAATGATGTTGAGCTTTGGCAGATTAAGTACGAGAGAGGAAGATCCTGAATTAGATAAGACTCCCATGACAATGAGACTGGAGTTATGCAAATTAAGCTTCTACCTGTAGAAGTCCATTTTTTTTTTATAAGGCTTCAACTAATTCTGTCTTCTTTTAAGTTCTGTAGTGACAAATCCTTGAAAATTGCTTACAAAGAAAAAGGAAAATCTTTTAAAAAGTGATCTTCACAACCTGTGATCACATAAATTTGGAGTTCTGCTTTATGTGTAGTCAAAATTCTTTGATACTTTCTAATAGTGGGGTTAAGGAATGAAAATTTCGGTCCACGTTCTTTGTCAGACCGAATCGGATTGATTACACCTATATACCGGATTAAACCATTAGCAAATTGTTGTTTTCTTTTTTTGAAAAATAAGTTAATAAAAAAATAATTAAATTAGTAAAATTAAAATTAAATGAACTCTTTAATGTGGATTATGTATTCATTAAAAAATAATTAATTATAATTGTATTTATTATGTTAATAGTTATTAACTTAGTCCTTTAGTATTTATAATGACCTAAATTAAAATTCAAAATGTTTTTATAAAAGATTAATGAATACTAAATAATTTTATTGTTCATACATTATATATCCTTACTTGCAACTTAGGAATCGTAAAAAAATCACTTAATGACTTTAATTCAGTGTAAATGGTAGAGTATGTGTCTACATATATTAATATATAGGGAGACGCTAAGGTTCGGTTGGATTGTACTCCAGCGTTTTGCAGTCTACCTCCCAAACCCTTATAATTATTATAAAAACACAATAAGAATATTAAAAAATACAGTAAAAAATAAAATTTAGAAAATATAATAAAAAGTACAATAAAATAATATAATAAAAAATATATAATAAAAAACACAATAAAAAATAAAAAAAATGAAGATGATTTAATAGGAATTTTCGGCCTCACCCAGCCCCTTCTGCCGCTGGTGGCGGTGGGCGACACCGCCCACCCCATTAAGACCGGTGGGCTTAACGGGTCCGAAACAGGTTTAAGACTACGACAGGCACATCGGAGGTTGTCGTTGCAGGGGTGGGGTCGTTGGAGTCCGTCGGTTTCGATGGGGTGGGCGGTGTAGCCCACCGCCACCGGCGGCAGAAGGGGCTGCAAAACTCATGGAGTTCAGTTGGACCAAACCCCAACTTTTCTCTAATATATATTATCCTATTGCTTATCATATGATATATTAGTTAATTGATAACATATATTATTTTATATTTTATATGATCAATAATAATATATTAAATGAAAATTACATGATTAATTTATATATTACTACATAAAATAATATTTTATATATTAAAAAATTTATACGTAAATATTTTAGTCTGATTTAGTTCGATTTAGGTTAAATTATTTATGATGTAACAAATTATTTTTCCGAGTATAGGTTAAACATATACTGATCATCTTGGAAGACATGCACATGTACCAACTTCACGATACTGTCTTGAGTCCTTCGCACTTCTCTCTGAAAAAATAAAGCTAAATAAAGAAAAAAGAAACACTGCGCAGTTTCCTCTGTTTCATAAATGAATTTGATCGGCTTGAGTTTACCAAAAATCATGGGGCCTATCTTGTTTGCTCGTAGTTGATGTTTGAATGGGATGATGAGTGGGTCTACACGAGTTTATTGTCACAATCATATATGGGAGCATCTGAATCAGCATGCTTGGCCTTTTCCAAAGCTCTACTGTCCCATCACTCCTCTTTGCCTTCTCCAAGAAGAAAAGGACCGAGTGTAAAGTTGAGGAGCCGCTTCTTCAATTCCATTTAATAATTTATTATTTACTTTCCACAATTCTTTATCATTTGTAGCTTTCATTTTTTTATTATTTTATTGTAGGGAGACGCTAGAATTGATCTGACTGTCCCCAACGTCTAAAGCAGCCCAACTATTAGTTGGACTGCTTTATAATGAAAAACATATTAAAATAAAATAAAAAATATAATTAAATAAAAAAATGAAGATTAAAAATATAATAAAAAAATAAAATGAACAAAACATAATAAAAAACACAATAAAAAACATAATAAAAACATAAAAACATAATAAAAAAATAAAATGAAAATTAATTTAAGGGAATTCGGCCATGGAGAAAACGGAGCCGCCGCCGGTAGCGGTGGGCGACACCGCCCACACCATCAGGACCCGCCCACCTCCACCGGGAGCGGCGGGGGCTGTTTTGGTGGAGAGGGCAACCCGTCTGCCCCCAGGATTTCTCTTTATTGTATAATTGTGTGTTTTTATATCAAATGAACTAGCGCTAAATCTATGCAAAACAGTATCAAGCCCTACAATATTTCATGCTCGCGACTTCTTATGAAATACTTTAGTGTATTTTTTTTTGTTTTTTTGGGTTTAACTAAGAAATAATTAAGTAATATTTTGATTACGATTTTTTCTTATAATTTTTTTAAGTGATGGAAATCATTGGAAGCGTATGCAATAAGAAGAATAATATCAAGATGTGCTCCGAAGATTTTTCAAGAAGAACAAAACTTGTTTTTATTTTTAAATCTTTTTCATTTATATTATTTTTTTATATTTATAAACAATTTTAATAAAAGAAAAAAAAATTACAATATCATTAAAAAATATCTTCTTAATTACTAAGTTGTAAATAATAATAATAAAAAATAAATAAAAAAATAGCATTTCTCAACTTAAATTGGGTCGGTCCCATAGCCACTTTAAAGTTTAAACAACTGTAAAAGCGTTAAAGAAAGAAAGCGACCAGATTCCTGTTATTTGCAGAGGGTCCCTGTTTCATGTTATTCCAACACGGCCAAATCACGTCCAGCACATTTTGTTTTTGTTTTTTTTTTTTAGAAATATTTTTAAAATATTTTTTCAATAACTAAGTAAGAAATAAAACTTTTATTGGAGTGCATCATTTTCCATTTCAATACGGATAATAATAGGTTTATTATTTTTTATTATTTATTTACTATTTTATTTTATTTTTATTAACTATTTTTTTTTTTACTTAATAGATATTGGAGCACTCAATCCTATACTTTAAAATACCTATTTCTTTAAAATCTAACAAAAATTCCATAAACATCCTCTCCAACCGACCCTTTAAAATAAAAATATTATACCTTTATGAACAATAGACCCGCTACATGTAGCTGGTCCCGTTCATCACTTCAATTTTTTTTTATTTGCCTTTATTTTTTTCTAGGCTGATTTTTCGATTCTCTTTCACTTTAAATGAAAATATTTGAAATGAAAAAAAAATATATTTAAATAATATATATGTAAAAAAGATTAATTGAGGAATAATATATTATAAAAGTGAATAAATAAAATAGAAAAAATATATTCTAAAGAAAAAAAATACATATATCATTGTGAGTGCTTTAAGTTAAAGAAATCATTATGGATAAAGAATTTATTATCGATAAAAATGTATGCTTTTTAACTTTTTAATATTAAAAATATATATATATATATACTATAAGATAATAAAAAATAATGAGCTTAGAGCATTCTTAATAGAGTAGTTAAAATTTTTCTTTAAAATTATACTTTTTACATAATTTTTTAAAAAGTTATGTTATATTTAATTAATAGCTATTAAAAAAAATTGTTAAAAGTTATCAAAAAGTACATTTTATTTTTAAAAGTGAATAGTAAAATTAAATTTTTTTTTAAATGTGAGAAAAATTTTAATTTTATTATTTACTTTTAAAAATAAAGTGTATTTTATGACTTTTTTTAATAATTTTTTTAATAGTTATTAATCAAATATGATATAATTTTTTTAAAAATTATATAAAAAATATAATTAAAAAAAAAACTATTCTATTAAAAATACTCTTAGGCCTATCCTTCCAAGTTCCAACACGAGGGAACACGAGGTCAGCCAAGATCCTCTGCTCCACAACTCTGACGGTACCTGACATGCCAGAACGACGCTATTCGCTACATCCACGTTTGTCTCGGCACTCTCGACTCCAGTGCGTACGAGGATACGTTCTGCCTTGTTTTCTTGTTGTACTAGATGTTTTTCCAGTCAACTTACAGGTGAGGGATTCGAGAGATCAAGTGGGCCACCCATAAAATATAATATAATATAATATAATTGAAGATATTCGTATGGAAAACAAAAGCTTGAGCTCCAATCTTTCCCTCTTCTAAATTGGAGTGTTTAAAGACACATTACCGTTGAATTGTTCATTATGCCCCTTTATTTATTTTATAATCTCCGATCGCCCGAATCGTTTTGGTTCCTTGTTCCTTTGCTAAACTTCTAAACAATTACACTGAAGAAATCGTCATTTTCCATTCTTCCTGCCTGTCTCGCTCTCTCGCTCTCTCGCTCTCTCTCTCTCTCTTTCTCTCTCTCTCTGCGTCGCGCAAACGCAATTTACATGCTAAATTCCGCATCATCGAGTGTTTAGGAGAGGAGAATGGGTTGCGGCCAGTCGAAGATCGAGAACGAGGAGGCTGTGTTGCGGTGCAAAGACCGCAAACTCTACATGAAGGATGCGGTATCGGCCCGCAACGCCTTCGCCGCTGCCCACTCATCCTACGCCACCTATCTCAAGAACACCGGCGCTGCCCTCAGCGATTTTGCCAACGGCGAGGTTGCCCACTTCCATTCCTCCCCCTCTGTTCATCCCACCGTCTCCTCCTCCTCCGCCGCCTCCACCTCCGCCCCAACGTTCGATCCCTTCCCTCCCCCTCCCCCTCTCCCCAACTTCTCTTTCCCGCTCCAGCGTGCCGCCACCATGCCCGAGATCAAGCCCGATCCGCAGAGGCCCGTTACCGGGAAGATCATCGAGGAGGAGGAGGGTGACGAGTCCGACGGTGAGGATCCCCGTACTCGGCTGAAAAGGCGTAGCGGTAGTAGTCATAGAAATTCCAGAGTTGTGGAAGACGAGGGGGGCCCACCACCGGTTGTGTCGCTGGAGGAGGCCGCACCGATGCCGCCTCAACATGAGCACAATACTCCGTATGAATACATTTTCTCAATGGATAACATGCCCGGAACGACCTTTAACGACGCGATTCCGGTGCCGGAGTTTGTGGAGATTTCTGTGAGGAAAGGGGAGATGGAGCGGAAGGTATCGGAGGAAAAGTCTAAGAGGCCGGTGGGCGATGATCGTGGTGTTGGCGGCGGCGGCGAAGAAGTTAAGGGAACTGATCAGAAGATCGAGGCAGCGATGCCTGCAGCGGGGAGGATTGTGAAGAAGGTGAAGGTGGCGAAGTCTAATTTGAATTTATTACAAATATTTTTAGAACTTGATGACGATTTCTTGAAGGCTTCCGAGAGTGCCCACGAGGTTTCAAAATTGCTTGAGGCAACCAAGTTGCACTATCACTCTAATTTTGCTGATAATCGAGGTAATTATAATAATATGCTTGAATTTATTCAGTTTTTAAAAGCGTTTTATAAGTTGAGATGTTGATAGAGTTGATGGAAAGTGACTTTGACGGTTATCCTTACAGCATTGTTACATACTCATGTGCTGGTGCTTATGTGACTGATGAATGCCGATTGGTTTGTGATTGTGATCGTCACCAATTAAAAACCTTGATCTCGTTGCTGTTTTGTAGTGATCTTTAACACAGCAGTCATATATATATAATTTCTTGACAGGACATATTGATCATTCCGCTACAGTGATGCGAGTTATTACATGGAATAGGTCATGTAAAGGGTTGAATGGTGCCAATGCTGATGATTGGAAGGATGACTTTGACTCAGAAGAGCACGAAACTCATGCCACAGTGCTGGATAAGTTGCTGGCATGGGAGAAAAAGCTATATGATGAAGTGAAGGTACGTTCCTAATTGGTGTTTTTCCTTCACATTTATTCATGAAATGATGATCTATTGCTTGATTATATATATATTTCCCTACGCACCCTTAAAGCCATCTTTACCGTCTTATGGAGTTCCCTTTTTCTGAAAAAAAAAAGAACTAAAATTACATCTTGCATTGAATGTTGCTGGATAGACAGGTGAGCTGATGAAGTTTGAGTACCAAAAAAAGGTAGGTTCACTGGACAAGCTAAAGAAAAGAGGTACCAACTCTGAAGCACTGGAGAAAGCAAAAGCGGCAGTAAGTCATCTTCATACAAGATATATTGTTGATATGCAATCCATGGATTCAACGGTTTTAGAGATAAGTCGATTACGTGACGACCAATTATTCCCAAAACTTTTTCAGCTTGTTGAAGGGTAAGTGACTATAGAGGAAGTAGTATAAAAGTTATATTTGATTGGTACCTGATTTGTTTTTGAGAGAGAATATATTTTCTTCATAACGCTTGATATATATCTCCTATGTCCTGTTATGTAATTCTGATGATGCTCCATAATTTAACTAGAGGCATTGAGGGATATCAAATATAAGTACGCAAGAAAAGAAAAAGAGTGTAATTTTTAAACCATGAGGTGGATAATTTGTTAATAGTTGTACCCTTATAAATTGACGTATGAACTGCAGGATGGCCACCATGTGGGAAATAATACAGTCTTACCATGAGGACCAGTCAAAGAAAGTGATGGCATTGAGATCTCTTGACATCTCCCAATCGCCAAAGGAAACAAGTGAGCACCACCATGAGCGCACATACCAGCTTTGGGCGGTTGTGCAGGACTGGCATTCACATTTTCACAAGCTAGTAAACTATCAGAAAGAGTACATTAAGGCCCTCAACAATTGGTTAAAACTAAATCTCATCCCCGTTGACAGCAATTTGAAAGAGAAGGTTTCTGTTCCACCAATTGAAAATCCCCCTATTCATCGACTGCTCCGTGCTTGGCACGATCATCTGGAGAAACTACCCGATGAATTTGCTCGAACGGCTATACACAACTTTGGTGCCGTAATAAGTTCAATATTGCAGCACCAAGATGAAGAGCTGAAGTTGAAGCAAAAATGTGAAGACACCAGCAAGGAGCTTGCCCGCAAGACCCGGCAATATCAAGATTGGCATCGCAAGTACATGCAACGGCGGGCACCAGACGAGTCGGATCCCGAGGGGGCAGAAGATAAAACTCAAAATGATATCCTCGTGGAAAAGCAGTTTATGGTGGACACGGTGCAGAAGAGGTTGGAAGAGGAGAAGGAAGCTTACCAGAGGCATTGCCTTCAAGTGAGGGAGAAGTCTTTGGCAAGTTTAAAAACTCACTTGCCAGAGCTCTTTAGAGAACTCTCAAATTTTTCTCGGGCATGTTCAAAAATGTACAGAAACTTGAGGTCCGTATCACAGCCCCCGAATCCAAGTCAGAGATCATTATGATAATGGTTTATAAGCATTGGATAACTTACTTATTTGTGTTTGTTATATTCATTACATAAATTACAGCTTATTGTTTGACTTTGAAAGGTTATTTTATACTATGAAAAGTATAGTTTCCACCCTTGAATTAACATGTTTTCTCATTATATCCCCAACTACTAAACTGACACATTATTCTTTCAAATTATCAAAAAATTATAACGTGCACACTCCACTAAAATTCAATGATCACGTGTTTCTATTTTCGGGGCTTCTGTAGGCATCATTCACGCAAGATCCTACCAAAATTTTCTGTAAGCATGACAACTTGCCATTGAATTTGGTTCATTTATAAAGATTATTGGTTTTTTGTCAGCAAATTCTTATTTACAGATTGGGAGTCCCTCGTACACTAAACAATAGTACTAATATGGAACCAATTAACCAATTCAGATATAGGAGGCGCTATAAAACTTTAACAAATGGCCTGGTTCTGAAAAATAAGCTTGTTTTCACAATGAAATCCAAGAGGATGATGACATTCATTGATTTCTCAAGGACACTTGAAGTGGTAGGGACGTCAACCTGTACAACAACGTAGTTTTCTTCTTCTATCTCGTGTTTCGTTGAGTAGATTCATCCCGCCTTGCTTTGAAGGGGCTGCTTTTGCTAGTCTTTTAGCTGCAAAAGGTAAGAACTGATTAAAATGGTCCAAGCCATGCAGATTTTAAGTTTCAATAATTACTCTAAAAGAAAAGGTACCAATGAAAAATATAAAAGAGATGGCTTTCAAGCTAATATGACATCACCTCTAGAACATGCAACAAAAACCAAACTAAGCATTCTACATGCTTGTATTTCCAATGATCATGACCATGTAATACTAAATTTAGTAGCATGACCCTGCATCAGGATGTTTGTGGCTTCTATACTGTAAATGTGACCGTTCTTTCTTATTTTGTGTGGCACTTTGCTGTACTTTGCCACTTTTCTTGATAGTTGAATTGAATGCCACTAGCTTCTATTGATTTGATGAATTTGAAATTTACCTATTTCGTGGAAGAGTTCACTGGTATTGTGTGCAGTTTTTGCAGATGTTTCAATGAAAAACATCCCATTTTCTTGAGAAAATTTCTCCCCCTCCTGCAATCATTTAAAGAAAGAAAAAAAAAAAGGATTAAGACCTATGCAAGTCCTCAGCACACGAATCTTAAATATATGTGTAAATCTTATATGAACAAAGAGGTGCAGTTGGATTTGGCAAAGTTAAAAGAAGTATGTATAAACCTTATATTCGTACAGAAATAACTTAAATACCTCGGTCTTAACCTCTCTCTTTGCGTCCAGGTCAGACTTGTTTGCAACTAATGCCATCACCATATTTTGATTTCCTACAAATGGTGATATGGTAATATCATGATTAGCAATATATCAGCAATCACCGAATAACCATCCTAAAAAAAACCTGCATTTTTTTACCTATGGATCCACATGTGAAAAGACCTAATGCTTTTCTAAACAGGGTTGCTGGAATTTTTAATTGTAACTGCAGGGACTACATAAAAGAAAGATGCAGATCGTATGATCTTAAACTAAAAGACTGATGAACAGGCCAACATATTTGGATGGAAAGAGAAACTGATGACTAAGGGCGAGTTTGGTAGTGCGCTTCTCAGCACCTAAAAAAAAAGCTGAAAATATTAGTCTTGTAAAATATTGAATTTGAACCTTTTTCTAAACACGGAATAAATCCTAATAAATATAATCTAATTATCTAAGAATGTCTAAGATTCTGAGTCAAGAAGAGAGATAGTGAGTCTGAGATCATCCAAATGATTTTAATGTCAAAGTGAACTACTTCAGCAATGTTGAGGATGACCTCACCTTGTCTATGCAATTCTTGAACCCATTGTTTGGCTCGAGTGAATGTATCCTGAAGCCATAACATCATATAAAGCATTAGGACTCAAAAAAATATTGTAAAGATTGGATAATGGAATCTGGTGTTGTAAACAGAGTAGTGGATTAAAGAGAAAAAACATGGCCGGTCCTTTAAATCAAAATTTGCTAGAGTGTCATTAATTTACCAAAAAGTTCTCATCCTTTAATATAAAAAAAGTACCATGCTTGATATGTCATATACAACCAAAGCTGCTGCAGCACCACGATAATACATAGGAGCTAAGCTATGATATCGCTCTTGTCCTGCCGTATCCCATATATCAAACTTCACCGTGGCTTCAGCTAAGGACAGCATCTGAGTGAAAAAAGCTGCTCCAATTGTTGGTTCCTGCATTTGGAGAAATGTCAGAGATTCTTGTTAAATGGACACCCAAGAAATAACTTCAATGCAAGATAACTTTTGTGGTAATTAAACATATGAGAAAAATACGAACCTGATGATCAACAAATTGGCCTTTGACAAATCTTAAGACTAAACTGGTCTTCCCAGTTCCCATATCCCCTAGAACCACCTGTGGAGAAGATGTTTGCAAGTCTTGAATTAGAGAGGTGCAGATCAGTCATCAGGTAAGTTTCTTGCTAAACTATAAACTAAACATGAGGAGTTACTGGATATTTTCTATCTTAAAAAAACATGTCAAGAACCACAAAGCCAGAAACTCTTCTTCAATTAGCTAGGTCTCAACTTGGAGACATTATAAGTTGCTAAATAATAAAGACATTATAAGGATCCACTGTGAAAAACAATAGCAAACATCAGAAGATGTCTTCCTTTGGTGCAGATCAAAAACTGAGTTCCAGAGCATCTATTCAGCTTGTCATGTGATTAATGAATAGACCAGGATGGGCTTGGAAGGCAGAGGGGAAAAAAAAAGTAAAAAACCCAGAAAAAACTAGGTAATCCAACATTCTGCAAGCAAATTTAGCAAAATCCAAATACTGAGATTATACCACCGAATCCAATTTCCTCAAGCGGCCTAATTAACTTTTATATTCTGTGCACCGAAATTACTGGGAAACCTTTTTTAATTGGTAATTTATTCATGCACAGTGTGTTGGGTCATGGACTCCACGAGCCCACCTTCCATCCCATGTTTGAGATAGAACTTCTTGTTAATTAATACTATTCACTGTCTTGAGAATCTGTAGCCCCCAAAATATGCTTAAAAGACAACAATTTCCTAGTCAATATGTATTCCATATTGAGCTTTAAGCAGAAGAAATAAATTACTCCCATACATAGCAGCGCATATACGGTATACTATACATGCAAATACAAACACAGACAACAAAATGATGATTTTGTGTCGGGATAAATAAGAGGACAAAAGAACCCAGTTGAAGAAAGAAGTAAAAGGAATGAATCAAGAAAAGGGTAAAACGTACCCACCAGCTTGGCTTGTATAATCTTGTTGCCTGGCCTGTCCATTTTGATTACTTCGATCAAAACTGTAAAGCTTGAATGAAAGAGAGAGGCTCTTGAGAGACAGCTAGAGAAAGAGAACAAAATTCACACGAAGTTTCGACAGAAAGGAGTGGATAGAGAAGAAGAAAGGGGATCAAGAACTTCAATATAAGACTGGTAGTTTTGTGAGGCGATGACTGGTAGGTTTGTTGCACTTACTTTTTAGGTATGCTTTTAATGATAGTAATCCAATCTTTCCATCTTTGGAAAGCATCCTCTAGCACCTACACCAGTGAAAAACTGAGAATTTTGATAAAAAAAATATATATATATATATTTACTGTTATAAACCGACATATGAATGACCGACTTAACAATTGAATTTTGGCCTTCAAGCCGAAATTGTCACTGCCTCTTAAGCGCTCTCTCGCTCTCTACATGTATGAGCTTTTGATCACTTTGTACGAAGGTGAATCCGATTGTTAAAATAATATAAGTTATAAATAAATTCTCTTGCAATTTCTTTTTTTTTTTTTAATTTTATAACACATTATGATTAGTATGAAGTTTTGTCAATTTTAAAATTAGTGATCTTCTATTTCAAAATTATGAATTATTTTGATAAATTTTTTATTTTTAAAATAAATAATAAATATGTATGTCTGATTGATAATACTATAACTCACACAATCTTTAAAGATAAAAAATATTTTTAAAATCTAACAATAAGCAAAATTTATGTCCATACTATATCAGGTTCTTCGAATCTAATTAAGAGCTCCAGAAGAACTTATATTGTATTGCCTAACAGTACCAAATTTTATATTGATGATGCTTTTTTTCTTCACAATCTAGAAGAAATTTATTGAGTTTAAAAAATATACATTATAATGATTATCATATTAAAACCACTAATGAAAGCAATAAAGAGCATCTCCTTACTACTAAAATAATTTCAGACCAGAAGCTCATATTAGAAAAATTGTTTGTTCTCTAGATTGTATTATGTAAAAATGAGAACAATTGAATCATATGTGGTAGTGTATCAGAAGTGCATTGAACTCAAAATATTTATGACTTGGCATCATTGCCTTGGATATCCGATATTAATAATAATGAAACGAATCATTGATAATTTGTATGGGCATTCCTTAAAAATAAAAAAAATTATTTTATCCAATGAATATTAGTGCTCTGCTTGTTCTCAAGGTAAATTGATTACCAAACCATCTCGCTCAAAAGTTATTGTTGAATCTCCATTATTTTTATAAAGAATTCATGAGGATATATGTGAGTCTATTCATCCATCAAGTAGACCATTTAGATACTTTTTAAATTTGATTGATGCATCTAGTCAATGATCACATGTTTGTCTATTTTCTATTAGAAATGTTACATTTACCAAACTTTTTGTCCTAATAATTAAACTATGAGCACAATTTCCTGATTATCCAATTAAAACTATTCGATTCTGTTGCCCAGATGACTAACACAAGAGGGGGGGTGAATTGGGTTATATTAAAAAATTAATACTTATAAACTAAATATACAATATAAAATATAACCAAAATATAAAGCAGTAGGAAATATAAAGAGTAGGGTAAGAGAAAGCAAACTCAGTATTTTTACGAGGTTCAGCCCCACTGCCTACGTCCTCGCCTCAAGCTACCCCTTGAGGATTCCCAAATCCACTATTCAATCTCCTTTAGGTGGAGATAGAAACCTATTACACCTTTGAGCAGCACCGCTCCAAAGAATCCGTGTAGAACACCCTCTACACTTCCAATCACCTCACACTTGGTGATTCAACTATTCCCTGTGTAGAACACCTTCTACACACACAAGGGTTATACGCACCCTCTTACTTCCAATCACCTCACACTTGGTAATTTAACTATTCCCCGTGTAGAACACCTTCTACACACACAAGGGTTATACACACCCTCTTACTGATACAAGAATTGATAGTGGGTAGGCTATCAGAAAACACTCCTCAATGAGTGAAATAAGAACAATACAGCACAAACTATATCTCTCTCAACAAGAACAAGAATTAAGGCTCAAAACTTTAGAAAAGAGAGAATGAGAGCTTTGAAAGAATGATGCAAAATTTAGCAATAGATGTGTAAGCTCTTGTTGTAATTTTTGCAAAACTCAAGTGAGCTATTTATAGGCAAATGAGTCTTCAATTTCAAATTTGAAAAGATTCCCATGTCAAAAACATCATCATTCACTTTTCAAAAATTTCAAATCTAATATTTTTACTTTTTGCATGTGACAAAAGGAGCACACTTTACTTTTCAAAAATTTCAAACATAATCTTTTACTTTTTGCATATGACAAAAGGAGCACACTTTACTTTTCAAAATTTTCAAATAAAGACATCTACCTTTTGCATAAGTCAAGAAAATCATCCACCACTTTTGAAAATATTCAAATAAAACATGCACATGTGAAATATGACAATCAATCATCTTAATATTTTCAAAGTTCAAACCTTTAATCATGTCATGCACATGTGAAAGATGACAATCAATCATCTTTCAAAATTTTCAAATTTAATTTTCAAAATATTCATGCATATGTGGAAAATGTATTTTAATGCTTATTAATTTTGAGCCTTAATCCTAATTTCAAATTTTTTAAGAGATTTACAAAATTACTCTATGATTTTAATATGAACTTGTTCCCTTCTTGCTCATGCTTTCTTCCTTGATGTGCTTGATTATATTGTGTGGACAACTTGAGCTTGAGACTCCTTTATTCTCTGGATTCATTTGTTATCATCAAAATCCATTTGTAGATTTACATGAAACTTGAAACCTTGAGTTCAACAATCTCCCCCTTTTTGATGATGACAAATACTTGATAGAACCTGAAGCCTGTATTAATACTTAAGCTCCCCCTGAGAATGTGCGTTAGTTTTTCAAGCAAAAATATAAATATAATTCCAAGCATATATAACAAGTTTAGCAATTTAAACAATATTAAAGTTCTAGTCTAAAACTTCTCCCCCTTTTGGCATCATTAAAAAGGAATCATAATTAACTCAATAAGATATATTCCTACAATAACCAATAGGCAAATAAAACGCTGCGTTAGTAGAGACTGTAGAAATTAGAACCACCCGTGTCCGACAAAACTTGCAAACGTTGAAGCCGAATTTTATCATCTCGGTGCGGAAGAAGATTTAAATCCGCTTGATGTTATTGACGAATTAGATGTTTCAGAGATTTGAAGATGAATAATTAAAATTATTCGTGTCCGACAAAGACAGCAAAAGCTGCAGGCCTAGCTTTGGCAATGCGGTGCGGAGCCATGCATGTCCGACAAGACCTGCAAATGTTGGAAGTCTAACTCTGGCAATTCGGTGCGGAGCCACGCGTATCTGACAAAACCTGTAAAGGTTGGAGGCCTAGCTCTAGCAGTCGGTGCGAAAGCAGATCAATCGCCTGATGTTGTTGACAAACGGGTTTGAAGGCTCTGAGTTTCTATATTAAAAAAAATCATTTTCACCAATCGGATACAAAAAAAAAAACATTGCTTCTTGACCTAAGTTCTGTTTCTCCATAACGATAGAATGGCCGAACAATTCTCTTCCACTAATGTTCCAGACTTGAATCAGGAACCCTTGACGCATCAACCATCAATCTTCTCTCCTAAGGCCGTCAATGCCATGATAGGAGCAGAGAACCGTTTTTCTAGTAAGAAAACTTTTGACAATGTGTGTCCAGCATATCTTATATTTCTTTTGACTAATAAGATTTGAAGAGACAAGAGTTTGTTTTGTTCTTTATGCTATCTCTATAAAATCAGTTTTAAAGTTTATCCGATTTGCATCAAATCTTATTCTCATCTCTATAACTCATCTGCATTCCTTCAATATTCTCGCTTTAAGTTTTCAATTCTTTTCTCAATGGCTCATTCTTCTAACATTCCTCTAGATGCATCCATGAGGTATTCTACATCTCAATCTCATGTCCTTTCTGCAGCTACCATTGGCGCCATGTTGCAGCAAGAGAACAACAGTTTGGCTAATAAGCCAGACTCCGATGCTATCTACGACTTGGTGAGTCTCGGGACTCGCTACTCATCCTCTATTGTCGCTTTTTCCCAGCGGCTACAAGTCAAAAATCATGAGGTTGAAAAGCTTAAAGAACAAATTGTTGTACTTCAACGAATTGTTCAAGAGTCTCACACAAGGGAAGGAATCCTTCGGCAGAAGAATAAAAAGTTGAAATCTCTATTGGATTCTTCATTCCGCTTGCCAGTTCCCATGGATAGGGATGACATGATATTGTATGAAGAGAATGAGCGTCTCAAACATGAGGCTAAGAACCTCAAGTTTATGTAAAAGTATTTAAAAAAATATCTCTCTATTTTTATGAACTCTGATCTATCTTTCAAGAGATATTCATAACATGCATCATACCTATTTCTCTTCTAATCATAAATAATCTATCTTCTGGTAAGGGTTTTGTGAATATATTTGCTAACTGATCGTGTGTGTTTGTGAACTCCAGTACTATATTGCCTTTCTGCACATGATCTCAAAAAAAATGATATCATATTTCAATATGCTTAATTCTAGAATGTTGTATTGGGTTTTTTTTTTTTTTTTTTTTTTTTTTTTAAGATTTATAGCACTTGTATTATCACATTTGATTGGAATGTGATTATACATAAGTTTAAAATTCTCAAGTTGTTGCTTCATGTAAAGAACTTGAGCACAACAACTACCCGCAGCAACATATTCTGCCTCAGCAGTAGATAGTGCAACAGAATTTTGTTTTTTTTTTTTACTAAACCAGGAAACTAGTGCACGACCTAAGAAATGACATGTTCTACTAAAACGTTTTCGATCATCTTTGCAACCAGTATAATCGGTACCTGAATAATTAATAAGATCGAAAGAAGTATATTTAGGATACCATAACTCTAAGTCAATGGTACTGGCAAAATATCTAAAAATCTGCTTGACTGCAATCAAATGAGATTGTTTTGGAAATGATTGAAAACGTGCACATAAACATACACTGAACATAATATCAGGTCTACTAGTTATCAAATATAATAAACTACTAATCATACCTCGATATACATTTGAGTTAACTGGCTTACCGCTTTCATCTTTATCAAATTTAGTGGTCGGATTCATTGATGTTCCAATTACCTTCGCACGTTCCATCTCAAATTTTGAGTAACTCTTTGATATATTTTGACTGATTAATAAATGTTCCACTTTTTGATCACTTGATTTGCAATCCGAGAAAGAAATTAAGTTCTCCCATCATGCTCATTTCAAATTCTTCCTGCATATTCTTAACAAAATCTTGACACATATTCATTAGTAGCACCAAATATTATATCATCAACATAAATTTGAATCAAAAGAATATCATCATTTTCGTATATAATGAAAAGAGTTGTATCAATTTTTCCTCTTAAAAAGCCTTTTTCAATCAAGAAACTACTGAATCTCTCGTACCGCGCTCTAGGAGCTTGTTTGAGTCCAAATAGTACTTTTGTGAGTTTGAAAACATGATTTAGAGAAATATGATTTTCAAAACCTGGAGGTTGCTCAGCATATACTTCTTCATTTATAAAACCGTTTAAGAAAGCACTTTTAACATCCATTTGAAAAAGTTTGAAATCTTTATAACAAGCATATGTAAGTAGCATTCGAATAGCTTCTAATCTTGCGATTGGTGCATATGTCTCATCATAATTGATTCATTCTTCTTGATTGAAACCTTGGACCACTAGTCGAGCCTTATTTCTAGTAATGACTCCGGACTCATGTTTCTTGTTTCTAAAAACCCATTTTGTTCCAATAATAGTATGATTTTTGGGTTTAGGAACAAGTGTTCAAACATCATTTCTTTCAAATTGATTAAGCTCTTATTACATAGCTAGAATCTAAGATTCATCAAGAAGTGCTTCATCAATATTTTTAGGTTCAATCTGAGATAGAAAAGCAGTATGATTGCAAATATTTCTAAAAGATGATCGAGTACTTACACCTCGTGAAGGTTCTCCTAGAATTTATTTCGCTGGATGATCTTTCACATGTTTCCACTATTTGGTTGCATATTGTACTAAGTCTTGATGATCTTTCCTTCTATTTCCATGATCTTCCCTTTTGAATTGTCTCTAAATATCACACATCCTTTTTCTTTAGAAGTGAAGTCAATGAATTTAGTTTTGTCTTCTGTCACGTATCTTGAGCATCCGTTATCTAAAAAATCATTTATTTTTACCTGTAGAATACTTCATGCATACCTACAAAAGCAATTAAAAACAATTCCTGGTACCCAAGTTCTTTGGGTCCTTTATTTATTAGTATTAGAAGAAATAAGATTTTTAGGTACCCATATGGCCCTAATAGTCATTGTATGTTTTCTTCTAATAGGACAAGCAAAATAATTATGACCATTTCTATTACAAAAATTGCAAATAGCATGTGACATATATGAAGAACTTGAGTGATTATAATAGTATACTTTTTTAACAAAATTATTTTTATGAAAAGAATTTTGAATATTGGATTTTGATGTAGAAGGATTATCAAAGAAGTTTTTATAAGATTTGTATTTTTGTTTTGGCTTATATCCCAAGCCTGCCTTATCAAAAACACATCTTTGACTACCAAGAAGTTTTTCAAAATTTCTTTTTTCATTCGTAAAGTTTTCAATAATATTTTCTAAATCAGTTTTCTTTTTCTTCAACTCAAGATTTTCATCTTTCAAAACAATACTTTCTTTTATTAAAATATCAATTTCATTTGTTAAAGAAGAATTTTTCTTTTTCAAAACAGTATACTTGATACCCAATTTTTCAAATTCCTCATATACCTCTTCTAAAACATTTTGCAATTCTTCATATGAAGGATCTTCAATATTATCAAGATTTGTTACCTCAATGTCATCTTTAGCCATAAGACAAAGATTTGCTGATTCTCCATTACTTGCTTCACTATCTGAGCTACTTGAATCATCATCCCACGTAGCTTTCATTGCTTTTTTGCCTTTGTTTCGATCTTTCTTTAGCAGAGGACAATCTGGCTTGATATGACCAGGTTTATTGCATTTATAACAAATTAAAGTGTCATTTTTACCTGAATCTTTCTTGGAAAACTTATTGAAGGATTTCCTTGGAGGAGTTTTATTTTTCTTTAAGAACCTCTGAATTCTTCTTGTTATCATCGCAAGTTCTTCATCTTTATCGTCATTTTCCTCATCTTCATCACTTTCACTTTCACATGGAACAGCTTTAAGTGCCATGCTCTTCTTTGGCTTTCCTTCTTCTTCTCCTCTTTTCAATGTGTACTCATGGGTGATAAGTGACCCGATGAGTTCATTCACTTCGAGCTTCTTGAGGTCTCTAGCTTCAAGAATCGCTGTCACTTTTGATTCCCAACGTTTTGGTAGAGAGTTGAGAATTTTTCTTACTATCTCCACTTTGGAATAAACTTTGCCAAGAGCTGTCAAGCTGTTTATGATATTAGTAAAACGAGTGTGCATACTAGAAATAGATTCATCATCATTCATCTTAAACATTTCATATTCATGAGTAAGGATATAAATTTTTGATTCCTTGACTTGAGAAGTTCCTTCATAAGTAACTTCCAAGTTATCCCAAATTTCCTTTGCTGTAGCGCAAGTCATTACTCTATTAAATTCATTACCATTGAGAGCATTATATAATAAATTCATAGCAGTTAAATTCAAAGTATAAAGTCTATCGTCTTCACGATCAAACTCTTCTTCTTCCTTTTTGACCTTTACTCCATCAACCACTTTTGTTGGAATATAAGGTCCATTTACAATGCATTTCCAGATTTCTCGACCTTGAGCCTGAAGGAATATTCTCATTCTAACTTTCCAGAATGAGTAATTGTCTCCACAAAAGAGTGGAGGCCGACTGCTGGATTGACCTTCACCAAATGAAGCTGCAATGTTAGCCATAAGATCTTAACTCAAAAGATAGTTAATCTTATAATAGAGCTTTAGCTCTGATACCAATTGTTACTGATCATAGGCCGCACCTATATCACCTAACAACTGTACCTACCAGACTAGCTGGCCACCGTCTCTACCGGTGCACCATCACCCATGGTCGGAGAGTCTTGCTTCGGTGACACAGTCACAAGCGAGAGTTCCCATGAGTGATCTGCCTGTATGAACAGTACAGGTCAACTAGCTCTGATACCAATTGTTGCCCAGATGACTAACACAAGAGGGGGGGTGAATTGGGTTATATTAAAAAATTAATACTTATAAACTAAATATACAATATAAAATATAACCAAAATATAAAGCAGTAGGAAATATAAAGAGTAGGGTAAGAGAAAGCAAACTCAGTATTTTTACGAGGTTCAGCCCCACTGCCTACGTCCTCGCCTCAAGCTACCCCTTGAGGATTCCCAAATCCACTATTCAATCTCCTTTAGGTGGAGATAGAAACCTATTACACCTTTGAGCAGCACCGCTCCAAAGAATCCGTGTAGAACACCCTCTACACTTCCAATCACCTCACACTTGGTGATTCAACTATTCCCTGTGTAGAACACCTTCTACACACACAAGGGTTATACGCACCCTCTTACTTCCAATCACCTCACACTTGGTAATTTAACTATTCCCCGTGTAGAACACCTTCTACACACACAAGGGTTATACACACCCTCTTACTGATACAAGAATTGATAGTGGGTAGGCTATCAGAAAACACTCCTCAATGAGTGAAATAAGAACAATACAGCACAAACTATATCTCTCTCAACAAGAACAAGAATTAAGGCTCAAAACTTTAGAAAAGAGAGAATGAGAGCTTTGAAAGAATGATGCAAAATTTAGCAATAGATGTGTAAGCTCTTGTTGTAATTTTTGCAAAACTCAAGTGAGCTATTTATAGGCAAATGAGTCTTCAATTTCAAATTTGAAAAGATTCCCATGTCAAAAACATCATCATTCACTTTTCAAAAATTTCAAATCTAATATTTTTACTTTTTGCATGTGACAAAAGGAGCACACTTTACTTTTCAAAAATTTCAAACATAATCTTTTACTTTTTGCATATGACAAAAGGAGCACACTTTACTTTTCAAAATTTTCAAATAAAGACATCTACCTTTTGCATAAGTCAAGAAAATCATCCACCACTTTTGAAAATATTCAAATAAAACATGCACATGTGAAATATGACAATCAATCATCTTAATATTTTCAAAGTTCAAACCTTTAATCATGTCATGCACATGTGAAAGATGACAATCAATCATCTTTCAAAATTTTCAAATTTAATTTTCAAAATATTCATGCATATGTGGAAAATGTATTTTAATGCTTATTAATTTTGAGCCTTAATCCTAATTTCAAATTTTTTAAGAGATTTACAAAATTACTCTATGATTTTAATATGAACTTGTTCCCTTCTTGCTCATGCTTTCTTCCTTGATGTGCTTGATTATATTGTGTGGACAACTTGAGCTTGAGACTCCTTTATTCTCTGGATTCATTTGTTATCATCAAAATCCATTTGTAGATTTACATGAAACTTGAAACCTTGAGTTCAACAGATTCGATAACATAGGTGAATTTACATCTTAAATTTTTGATAACTATTGTATATCAATAGAAATAGATATTGAATATCATGTTACACATACACTCAAAATGGTTTAACTAAATCATTGATAAAAAAAATTCCAGTTAATCGCTAGACATTTACTTATGAAATCAAAACTACATATTTCTGTATGGAAATATGCTATATTTCATACAACATCATTGATTAGAATTAGACCATTTACATATCATAAATATTCTCTATTACAACTTGCATTTGGTTAATAACCAAATATTTCTCATATTCGTGTTTTTGAATGTATTGTGTATGTTTCAATTGTACCTCCACAACGTACAAAAATGGGGTTTCAACGTAGATTTCAGATATATATTGGTTTTGATTACCTATAGATTATTGATATCTTGAACCTCTTATAGGAGATATGTTTAAAACACGTTTTGGGAATTATCATTTTGACGAATTCATTTTTCCGTCATCAGGTAATGAAAAGTCGATACCTGAAGCACGACAAGAAATTATTTGAGAAAATAAAATTATGCCTCAATTTGATCCTCCTACAAATGAATGTAAACTAAAAATTCAAAAGATTGTCTATTTATAAAGTATTGCAAATCAATTATTAGATGTATTTACTATACTAAAGGTGTAGTAAAATCACAGATTCATACTGTTAATGCTCCAGTAAGGATTTGCAATCCTTGAAGTACAAGTTGTCAAAACAATAATAGATGAGTCTAAGACATGTCTGAAGCGTGAAAGACCTTTGGTACAAAAGATAAAATTTCTCGAAAGAGAAATATACAAAATAAATTTGGTATTCTTAAAAAACGCATACCCACAACACAAGCCACAAGCATAGTTGATACTCCTAAATAAATCAAATATTCTATTTAAAAATCTCCTGAAAAATGATTTTTTGAAGAGATATTTCGTGAAATGTCTTCTTCTGAAAAGAAACAGATACATGAAAATAACGAAATGTCGATACATTTTATGAGTACAGGAGAAATTTTGGATAGAAACAAAACTGATGTCAACAATAGATTTTCATATAAAATGCCCATTGACTATCAGAAGTGATGAAGAAAGTGAGTTAAAAATCATTGAAAAATGTCGACGTAGAATAATTTGCCAAAATGGGAAGCAATTATTGAAACTGAATTAGATTCGCTAGCAAAACGAGAAGTATTTGGACCTGTTGTCTAAATACCAAATGGTGTAATGCATGTTGGATATATATATGTATTTGTACGAAAATGTAATGAGAAAAATAAAATCGTATGATACAAAGCATGACTTATCACATAAGGTTTCTTGCAGAAACTCATAATTAATTATGAGAAAACATTCCCTCATTATGGATACAATTACATTCAGATTTTTTATTAATTTAGTAATTACAAAAAAATTAGATATATAGTTGATGGATGTGATCACTGTATATTTTTATGGGTTATTAAATCATGATATATATATATATATATATATACGAGAATCCCTTAAAGATATTAAATGTCTGAAGCATCTCATCTAAGTGTATCCATAAGTATGTATTCTATCAAGTTTCAAAAAATTTTATATGGGTTAAAGCAATCCGAACGCATGTGGTATAATCGCTTTAGCGAATATCCATTGAAAGAAGGATTTGAAAATAATCCTATATACCCATGTGTTTTTATTAAAAAATTAGAGTCCAGATTTGTCATTATTGCGGTTTAAGTTGATAATTTAAATCTGATTGAAACTCTTCAAAAGATCACAAGAACAGTTATATATTTAAAAAATGAATCTGAAATGAAAGATCTTGACAAAACGAAATCTTGTCTCGACCTACAACTTGAGCATTTATCAAATGAAATCCTTATTCATCAGTAAATATATACAGAGAAAATTCTGAAACACTTTTATATGGACAAAGTTCATCTCCTGAATATTCCAATAGTTGTTCAATCACTTAATGTGCAGAAAGATCTATTTCGTTCTTGTGAAGACGATGAAGAAAAACTTTGTTCTGAAGTATCATATCTCAATGCAATTAGAGTTTTGATATATCTTGCAAATCGCACTCGGCTTGATATTGTATTTTCAGTTAATTTACTTGCAAGATACAGTTTTGCATCAACTTGAAGGCATAAGAATGATATTAAACATGTCTTTCATTACCTCCGAGATATGATTGATATGAAATAATTTTATTAACGTGGATCAAGTCCACAGTTGGTTGGATACGCAGATACAGGTTATCTTTCAGATCCACACAAAGGTAGATTTCAAACTAAATACGTGTTTACTTATGGAGATTCTGCTATATCATGAAAATTTTGCTATATCATGGAGGTTTGTCAAGTAAACATTATCTGCCACATCTTCAAATCACTCAGAAAATATTGCAATTTATGAAGTAAGTCGAGAGTATATTTGATTAAGATTAATGATTCAACATATTCAAGAAAAATGTGGTCTTTTCATGATCAATGATAGCCTAACAACTTTATACGAAAATAATGTTATTTGTATCACTCAAATTAGATGATGATATATCAAAACTGACAAAACTAAACATATTTCACAAACTTATTTTATACTCACGAACTTCGGGAAAAAGATAAAATTGATTTCAAGCAGATATGATCAAGTGATAATCTGATAGATCTATTCACAAAAGCATTATCAACTGCGACATTTAAGAAAATTGTACAAAATATTAAAATGTGAAGACTTAATGATCTATCGTCATGCACTTTTTAGAGGAAGTAAATGTTTTGAAAATTTGTACTGATTGTATTATTTTCTCTTCGCTAAAGTTTTGTCCTATTGGATATTCATTTGCAATGTTTTAATGAATCAATCCTAAAACACTTGGCAATATACATGAAACTATACTCTTTTTCTTTCGTTATTAATTTTTTTTTTTATCGAATTTTTCCTTAATAAGATTTTAACGAACCATATTATTTATGAGTTGTTATTCAAGAAGAAGTATTATAAATCGACATAAGTATGACCGACTTAACCATGTGAATGACCATGTAGAAGCCAAATTGAATTTTGGCCTTTAAGCCAAAATTGTTACCGCTTCATGTATGATATGAGTACTAAAGTGAAACCGATTGTTAGAATGATATGAGTACTAAATAAATTCTCTTGCAATTTCCCTTTTTTCTTTTTAGTTTTATAATATTTATTATGTTTATGGATGTACTATTTTTTTGGGCATTAAAGTGGTGATTATTGAGTTGATCATATCCTGCAAGATGAGATAAAATTGAAAGTTAATTAAATTATTATTAAAATATTATTTTTTAATATTATTATTATTTTAAAATTTTAAAATAATTGAATAATTTATTATATTTATAAATAAATTTTTAAAAAATATAATAATAAATAAGATAAATTAAATTAAATTAAATTAAAATGATTTCTCAAACTAAACTGAGCAAGGCATGAATGCGTATAAGGTGAATACATAAATGGAGCAGGAGTCAGACTTAAGGCGAAAGTCTACAATCCTCAAGCTGCTACTGCCAAACAAGTAAATCACCAGTCCTGCAAGCAACTCTTTATGTATGTATGGGAGAAGGTCGCTCTTGTACGCTGAAAATGATATAAATGGACGTCACGCAAAGATACAAGGTAGCTGCCCTTAATAGATCCTCATGTACAAAAGACAGATATATGCAAAATCCCTATATATTTACCTACCATCAATTTACATTTCCTCCTCGTTTTATCTATAACTTTTGTCGGAGCTTTAAATTTTATAGTATAGCTTTTATAGTATGAAAGATAGATGGTAGACTTTATGGTATTTATTGAATGCTATTTTTTTAAGAGTGTGTTCGGAGTTACGTTTTAAAATTTAATTTTGAAGAAAAAATGATATATTTGTTAACTTCAAAAAAAACAATTAGTCGATTAAAAAAAAGTTGAAAATCAATTTTTTTAAAAAATACAA
Organism: Platycarya longipes; assembly: GCA_036559045.1. NCBI lineage: Eukaryota > Viridiplantae > Streptophyta > Magnoliopsida > Fagales > Juglandaceae > Platycarya > Platycarya longipes. The sequence goes on from CM071789.1 coordinate 49,909,351, forward strand.
AATTGAAGTTTTTATGAAAAAATTTATGCGAATAATTATATATTTTAAAAAAACTACTGTAACTAATTTTAAAAATGCTTTAGATACATATTTATCAAACAGTAAATAACTTTTAAAATATAGAGCTTATTATTACGTTATAAGTTATATTTTCTACTACAATTTCAAATATGTATTAAAGCCAGAACCCAAAAATCACTTATCTTCAAAATATTGGGTAATTTTTTTTTTTTTAAATGAAAATATCATTTTGTTGTTGATACTAAGAAGAGAGGTAGGAAGATGGACGCGTCTGTGTCTCGTCAATTAGTCCATTCTAGCACCACCTATACTTTGGGGACTTTCTTCCCGGTAACGTTTGTTTATCAAATTACTATACATAACAGTTGATGAAAACTTAATTTATATATATATATGCGTAGTGATATTAGGTGTCATATCATGGTTTTTAGCTCCTGACCAAACTTTGAGACAAATTATACTTTAAGGGTAAGAAAAAGGGAAAAAATAAAACATATTTATAGACAAAAGAGAGATTTCTTCACGGACACTCTAACACATGTACATGTACTTTAAAAAACATTGCACCTTTGGTGGTCCAAAAAATGAATAAAACAACATACTTAGCTTATATAATTCTACTACTTTCCCCAAAGCATCCTCCCCACGTCCACATCCTTGTTGGCGTGGCAACATTAATCATATTTTCGACCTTTTTCCAGTTTTTCTCCGAGGTCCTATTTTCCCATTGCACTCCAATAATTATCATACAAAGTCTTTATTACTTTATTCCTTCCCCCCTTGTACATAATGTCCAATAATTGCATAAACGACACATTCAATTGAATAAATGACCACGAAATAGAAAGTCTACCCCACAACAATTTCCTGCGTCCATACAAAAATAATTAAATAACAAACCAGACCTAAGTACTAAAATGCCCTTACATATTTTTCTTTCTTTTTCCCCTTTATACCCCACCAATCAAAATTCAAAAACCCCTCCTCACTCCTAAGGGATTTCTCGAACGGTCACCATGGCTACCTCCAAAGCTGACTACTACCACCCCATACACGTACCCATTCCCCCGCACCAGAACTACGTCGTTCTAACCCCATACTTCCACTCCAACCGTCGCCGGTTACGTATAATCTGCACCGGTTTGATCATCCTCCTAGCCGCCGTCGTTTACATCTTCTGGCCCGCCGACCCGGACGTCAAGATCGTTAGGCTCCGCCTGAACCGGATCCACGTCCACACTTTTCCCCGCGTATCCGTGGACATATCCATGTTCGTGACGGTGAAGGTCCGAAACACCGACGTTTACTCTATCGACTACACGATGATTGACGTGGCAGTCGGGTACAGGGGAAAGAAGCTGGGTCACGTGAGGTCTGACCGGGGACACGTGAGGGCCAGAGGTTCGTCCTACGTGGATGCCCAGCTGGAGTTCGACGGAGTGGAGCTCATGTCCGACGCGATGTACCTGCTTAAGGACCTAGCCAAGGGTAGGGTGCCGTTTGATACTCGAACGGAGATTAAAGGCCGGCTCGGCCTGTCCTTCATTCAAGTCCCACTGATGGTAAGATCTTCACTTGAAATAATATTTTCATTTGACATAAGATATTCTGGTTAGAATTTGAACTTTGAAGTTAACTTTAGTGCAAATGTGAGTGAAATCTAACGTTGAAGTTATTGCCAAATTCTCTTTAATTAAGCTTTAAGCTAAAAACCAGTGACATTTTAATGTCATGATCATGTATATGGAAGAAAACGTGACAGTGCGGACACCTTTCATTCAAACCAAACTTTAATAATAGTTTGGAGGGTCGAATAATTATTATTACCGATTGATGTGCGGAATAGATGTCATTAGTGACAGAAATCTCACATTTTGCTTCACTGTGAAGATCAAGTAGAATCTTGAGTTATATGCTCTTTCACCTTCTATGAATTTCATTACCTATTATTAATCTATCAATTACAAAACTAAATAGACCTGATTTGTGAAAATCTAAGCATCTCTGTTTACAAGAGAGTTGGCATTTCTAAATTTTATTTAATAACATTAAGGGGAAGGGGTGATCGGACTGTATAGGATCATAGGAGCTTTATTATGTCATATATTATTTTAACTAAAATAAATAGATTGACTAAAATAGATTTTGTGGTGTTAAGTTTAGAAAGAGATTTAAGTAAAGCTCACATATTTACGTGTTTACGTGTGAGACGTTAAATCTGCTTTGCAGAAAAAAAAAAAAAAATTGCAATATGATATACACATTAGTTTGTGAGTTTGCTTTTCTTACATGTCTTCATAAATCAAACCTTTTTTTTTTTGTGAAGTTTGATGAACCTGAGTTATTTTGTCCATCAAAGTGGGGAAATTTCAACTCTATCCTAAACACCTTAAAGAGAAATTTATACTGGCATGAGTGGCATGACTTGAAGACATTACTGGTTTAGGATGGTTTGCGGTTTCTCAGGAAACATTCAGGACAGAAAGTTTATTGACAGATCATTTTTTTAGTAGTCTCTAGAGGCATTTCTTCTTCTTGTTGCCCAATTTTGGAATTTTTAAGAAGAATGAGAATTAACATCATCAAGAAAAACCAGAGAATGTTCGAGTGGCAGATGTCTTGGAGATTGACATGGTTTGGAAATGCTCCAAAGTGTGATTTTCTTTCCTATTTTGTTCTATTTCATGATTTCTTGTTGGAAGAAGTCGAGTTCAGTTCTTCGTCCAGTCTTCCTCTTCACATATCCACTTCCTTTCTCAATATGATATTGCGATGAAGCACATCTGAAGTCTGGTCACGAGCCTCAAGAGAGATAAATGACAAAAAAAAAGTCCTCATCAAATGATATTTTGGTCCTCCTTGTTTATTGCTTCTAATATTCGTCCACTTTTCTTTACATTCCCAATTGTTTCAAAGTTACTGATCCTTCATATTGTATTTACAACAAATTTTCTACAGGCAAAAGTATCATGTGAGGTGTTGGTAAATACAATTAATCAGACAATTCTTCGGCAGAATTGTGTCGCTGAGGTGAGCAGCAAAAAGACTAAAGTCTCTATTTGAATGACACTACTCTCCGCATATACACCATGGCTCTCACCCTATCACATGAAGAAATTTTCAATTGAGACCATCCATGCACAATGGGCCAAAGTCCTCAAATTGCACCATGCAAATAAAATCAAATTGCTTTAAAAACTTTTGGCTTGTTGCAATCAGCCGCTCAGTAGTCATAGTTATGCAGTTAAGGACTCTGGTTGAATTTTTTATACTAACTTTGATCTATTTATGCTATCAGTGATGAATTTGACTGCCATGCACAAGGTGCTGCAGAGCAAGAAGGTTCAGAGGGTGTCTAAGCTCCCTAAATTTGTTTACATATTGAAACAGGTTCGAGTATATGAACTTTGAAGCATGGACAGTCCATGCTAATATTCTATACACCACATGCCTGGTTTCTGTAGTCATATGATAGAATTCTGTACTATTGGGTGGGCATTGTGAAATATATATTTTAATATATGGTGATTGTAGGGGAAGTGACTCGGGTGTAAAGATTGAAATTCCCGAGGTACCCCTGTATTTTGGTTTTATCTTTACAAGAACAATCAATAAATTGATTAGATATCAATATTGAATAGCAAAAATGATGAAATAACATGACACCAATATTCGTTAAGAAGAAAAACCCAATGAAAAACTCTTCAATGGTAAAATTCTTAGGAGCAATCAAATACAGGTTAGTCAATTGTATTAAATGAAGATTAATTCAAGTACTGTTTTCATATTACAAAACTTTTGTAACTAAATTCTCTTACTTGCTCTGATAAATAACTCGTTTGTCTCCTACTTCAGTAGCAACTAGAACCTCTAATAATCTTTAATTTATTGACTTTCCTATTGGAACTTCCAGAGACTGATCTTGAATACTTTTACTCCCACCTGAAATATATATGCACTCAAGTAGAAAAAATGGAAGAGTAGAAAATTCTTCACAAGAATTCTCTCACACTTGTATGTTTGGAGTTGTCTCAAAACTCCAAGCTCTTAAACAAAATACTGATTGAAATGATGCTTAAAACCTTGACCCAAAACCTCTTTAAATAAGTTGTCTAGTGATTATCTATTTCTGTTGACGATTACCTTCATTTATAATTCTGTTACGCCGTTAACAGACTACTGACGTCCAGTACTGAAGCTTTTTCAAGATATAGCTGCTTCAATTATTAATTTGGAATAATTGGATACTCTTGATAGTTTGAAATTCACATGTATTCAATATCTTCTTTTTGACTTTTATATTCAGATCACTTCAAATCTCCTATCTTTTTGAACCGTCAATCTCTATCATAGTCTTTTGAATATTTATCTATTTAACCTCTTATATTTGAATTTAAATATTAATAGATAAAGATAAAGATAAATTACATTCATCCAATAATGCAAATAGATCCTAGTCATCTAATTATAGCTAACAAACTTTTGCATTTACAAAGATAATTATTCTCTGATAATTACAGAGACAATTAAATATCACCTTTACCTACCAGAATTTCCCAGTAGTTTTGTGCAAGTGCTTTGGGGAATCAAGCCAGGGTTATGACTTTTGTATGGTGAATATATTCTTCGTGGTGGTGTTTACGTAGTGGCAAGTGATGGTGCAACTTGTGCTGGTTTACTTTGGTTTGGCCTCAAATAGCAAACTTGAAGGTTAAATTTGCAAGTTCAAGAACTAAAATCAGAAGGTTGCGTATTGGAAACCAAACCAACAGACAAAAACCTCGTTTTAGTACACCTCGTAGCCCACGCATCAACTTGGCCCACCGGTAAGCAGGTTTCCAGCTTCATTTTCCATTGAATCCAAAAAGAACCCACAATCAAACAAGAAACCGAAGCTGACTGGTTGGAAACTTGTGCGTAAACCTTTACCTCCTCATAGTCATAGCTCCTGCTCTTTGCGATGAGGTTGCCGCCAGAGCTAGTCTCTGCTGCAGATAAGCTTCAACTTTTAGGCCCAGTCCCCGTGTGGTTATAATTCTACTGACAAATAAAAGGCCAACAAAAAAGCACCCCCTTTTCTGAGAACAAATCCAAAAACTTTTCTCTTTAATTATACCTCAACTTTCCTTGGCTTCTTTGCCTTCCTTGCTTTCCTTCACTACTAAGAATGGAACATAGTCATCTCTCCTAATTCAAATCAAATATATATATATCAACCGAAAATAAGAAGAAGAATAAATCTTGATGTGTCGCCCAGACTTTTTCTTGGTTGAAGTCGCCGATGACCGGAGAAATAGAAGAGGAAGAAGAAGGCAAATTGCATGGGCAGAGACGGCCACGGTGGAGGTGGCTAACCGGCAAGCACAAACCGAGCTAGCTAGAGAGGTGAATAGAGAAGGGGCGACAAAGAAGTACTGCATGTGTTCACCCACACGTCACCCGGGTTCATTCAGGTGCAGATATCATCGTTCTGAGTATATATGGGTAGGACAAAGAGGACCCATGTCCTGACAGATTCTATACACTTCCACTTTGTTGCACTCGCATACAAAGTAAAAAGGATTTACCTGCTAGAAGCCTAAAATTTCCATGTACTTCATGCTTCCCAAGTAATAAAATTCTGCCATGTATGTCTTGGTCATGTAAACGAGTTTTGGTCTGGTTTATACTTGGAAAGAATGCATCATCCTCACACACCACGTATTAATATTCATTTTTATTGCATTTTTCCTATTATAAATATGTGGTGTATAGCCATAAGTAGAATAACTTAATTAATTTAATAATAAAAATATTATTGTTAAAATATGTAAATTGTGTAATAGGAGATGATGAGAAGCATCTCTCTACCTGTAACCATCTTGACCTTTTTTAGAACAGCTGATCGGTTAAAATGGAAGTATGTATGTGCACAAGATTTGGATGCAAAAACTGAGTCTTGATTACGATTATACTATTTGGGTCAGGCGCCAGTGAGGCCACGAATTTATTTATGCATAAATAAATACCTTCATCGTCTAGAGGAGTCTTTCCACTTTCCACCCACTAGGTTTTGACGTTTTGTAGCAATCTCCCGTTAAAAGAAAATTGTTGTTTTTAATTTTTAATTTCATCAATCGATACTAGTGGAAATAACAAAACTCAGAACGAAAAGTGGCATTACTGTTTATGTTTTTTGTTGATGGATAGCACATTCTATTGCACATGTATAGGATTGAGGTCTAAAATCTTGGACTAACAAAAACCTTGGTGTCTGTCCAACCTTCGTCCTTTCTCATTCTCATGGTGACAAATTACCATCGGATGCTTTTTATCTCCTTCAAATGGCAATGAAGATGTACATGCAAGCACATCCCCTTACTTTCTATATTGCTTATTCAAATGAGTTACACCCTTGTCGATTTTCGAAACCCAAGTACCAGCATTCCTTTTCCTTCCACGTAGGAAATCAAAAATTGAATCTTCAGGCTTGTGCGTGTGTTGCGGGGTGGAGGGAGAGTGAAAATGGGCCTAAAAAAAACGCCAAGACCATCTTCAGGTCCTACCACAGAAACGAAACTGTTGGTGCTGGTGAAGTGAAAACAGAGAATATGCAAGCCCAACATCTCCATGTGCTAGAAATTAAGAGTCTTTTCCATACAACCTATTCTGTTAACTTTGTTTGAGATCAAAGTAAACATAGGTCTTCGCTAGGACCGAGCGGTGGGGTTCACGGTGTGACGGTAGGAGTGTTGGTGCAACCATATCTTGTTACATCAGGACCCACCCGGTTCATTAAAGTTGTCGGCAGTTCTATTGGTAGGTCTATGTCACAGCCTAGACGGCTCGAAACAGAGCATCTTCTAATGACACAAGTTTCTGCAGACAACCGAAGAAATAACAAATCAAAACCAAACCAGAAATATGATATGAAAATTTTGATCTGTTTGATCAAAATGTACTTAATAAAAGGCTTCATGTTTTTGCCTACGCTTTGACAGAAGAACCTAATCAAATGCAGTAGAAAAGGTTGAGGGGATTGGCAGAAAGCCATACTGGACAATAATGACGGTAAATAATTGAAGACAAAAACTTGAAAAATCCAACCACCTTAAGTGAACTGGTTACAAAGATTGTATTATGGTCATTATACTGAGTCGAGGCCTTCATATCCTCAACTGCTTATTTGCAGAGGCACCAGACTTCCAGAAAATCAGAAGAGCTTGAAGTTTCACCTAATCCCTTGGCTAATAAGTGACAACTAATGATTTCTCCCGGCAAAAACACAGTTGCATACAATTTTTGGGGAAGTAGATTTCATTGTTCCTTCTCTCTACTAAATAATTTTGGCACCATTTCTACTGATTTCAATGTACTATTCCTCGTTGGTTGTATATAGATAGATGGTCCAAAAGTCCCTGATTTGGTCCCCCAATTCATTCAATGAATTCCAATTGCCTTACCAACTCTTGTTCCTTCCAGCAAGTAAGTTTAATGAGGGCATGGGGTGTCTGCTCAAAGCAACTAACTCAGCTATTCATCAACAATTCCCACCAACTACGCTTCTTTGTGTTCGATAAAATTGGCCATGCACATTATGAACACAATTTCTTTATTGAAAGCAATCTTATAACAACAGAAAAAATTAGATGTTGTATCTTGTATTCTTCCAAATTTCTTCAGTTTTTTAAGCTCGAGTATATTTCGAACTGCATTCAACCAGTTTTTAACTGCCACGTTAAAAAATAGCTCTAATGAGTTTCTGGACAAGTTGACTTCACTTGATAGGTAGTCCCTGAACACAGAGAAACCTTCCTATCTATCTGTCAGTTAATTGATATTTATATAAGCAGTCCTAATTACCTAATGGTTTTCCATTTTAATATAATCTATCTACTGTATAGTTTATAACTACGTATCTTATTGAAGAAGTTCATGCACTCATGACATATGAATAATGCAATAAGGTAGAAAGCCAGCATTTCCGTCCCAATGTATGAATGCTTTATACCTTCAAAATGTAGGAGAATTAAATTGGAAGCACCTAAACATATTCATAGATCAAAGTACTTGGAGTTGGATGGCCCTTCTCCACTACACTACTATTTGACCAGTCACCACACAATAATAATAACAATTATTGGATCAAATAGGAAATTGGGGAGGACAGAACGTGTGGTGCCCTGCCCTTTCTAAAGAGGGATATTGCCCCCACCAGATAGGATACATAGGCCAGTGGCCTATAAAGAAAGAAGTTTTTATTTATGATCTGCCTCATTTAATGTGAATTAATGTTAAGTTTAATTTTTGGAACTGCACCATGTAAACATTGCCAAAATCACAGGCTATCTGCTTCATTAAGGCCAAGTTCAATGGCCAGTCAGCTGTCCCTAAATAGTCTAAAAAATGTCTTCCAGTCCAATTACTACAAAAGGCTTAGAGGATGAGTCTGATGGGTAATTCAAAAGCGACCATAAAGTGTGGCATAATTTCAGGATTATCACATTTTCATGACATCCTTTTAGAAAATATAAAATGACGAGTTTACCACCACCCCCAGCAGTGACATGATTTTATACTTAGGTTAAACGTATTATATGATTTGACTTTATAATGAGGCTCCGCATATAAATAGGCCAGAGCATGAGTTTACACTCTTTGCCATCGAAAACACACTTTTTCACGTTCTAAGATCTGAAAAAAAAAAAAAACATTTGGTGCTGTTCTTTTTCCCATGGACTTCCACAGTTGGTGGAGCTCAGATACTGCTAACTTCAGGTCGAGCCTGAAGCATGTGAAAAATGGGTACGAAAGGGTTGTGTCATTGGACATAATGGTGGCCGGATCCAGGTTATCAAGGTGGAGAATCCTATGGAGAAGATTGAAGAAGGAAAAGAAGAAGTATTTCGGTTGTACTACTTCGAATCTAAAGCAGGTCCCTTCCTATGATCCTTATACGTACTCGCAGAATTTTGATCAGGGATTGATGTGGGCTGACCCAGATAACCACTTTCGATCATTCTCAGCTCGGTTTGCTGTTCCGTCAAGGATTTTCCAGAAGAGTGAATTGGTTTGCTGATGGGAGCTGAAACGAGAAAGAAAACAATGTGTTTGGGGGTTTGTTTTTTAATATCTATATTTTTGCTCCTTGAAACATCTTTTTAGTTTTGATATTCTCCTTTGTTTGTTTGTTTCTTTTTTTGTACATGATGTTTGTCTTATCTTCAACTTGTGCCATTGGCAATTTGGCATAATGCTTCATTAATTGAAGTTGCAGCTATCCATTCAAGCAAGAACCATCATTATATTTTGTGCTTTGGGTAACACTTTGATAATTGTGATGATGAAAAGCGAAGTTTTAGCTCGAAGGAAAGCTCTCAAGTGTTGATTAAGTTTAGCCGTTATAACAAGAATGCAATGCCAGTGATCTTTGCTTTGAGCTAAACTTCTAGAATTATGTAAAAGATCTCATGAATAGGCTCCACATTGTTAAGGAGGAAAAATTCTTACCCATTATAATGAGTTTTAAAGAACCCAAATTGTAGCAATTGACTAGTCTCGTTGAAATATAGACAAAGATGCGTAACCTTTTAATGACTAATCAACCTTGGAAGGGTCTACAAACCCATAAATTATTGAAATCTTTGCAAATAATGGGAGACATGAGAAAAAGGTAGAACTTTTGTTCGTCCAAAACCCTTAGTATATATATGTGATCCACTTTCTTCGTTTTGTGGTAAATCTAATCTTTCTGTACTGTGATGTTTGTTCGTTTAGCTTGAATATTCTATTTCATCAGATAATTGAACTTTATTCTTCTCTTCTCGTGGTCTATCTCTATCTGAATTAACTTTACATTATTGAAGACAAAGGGATATAATTAATGGATGTTTTCTTTAGATTTAGACAGGTACGTACTATTTATCATGAGAATCTATAGCTAGCATTGCCATGATGCGTGCTTAGAAAGCAAAATTATTTTTTTTCCCTTTCCTTTTCTTTTCTTTTCTTTTCTTTTCTTTTCTTTTGATGACTGGGATCCAGGCAAAATCATAATGATATTAGGTGTAGATTTATATCTGATAACGCATTCCAATGATGTTCATGCTAGCTGGCTGGCTGGCAGGTCTAGACTAATCTTAATAATCTAGTGTAAGTATAAACTACTAACAAGCATGTGCTAGAAGAAGTCTGAAACACAACTCCAAATTCCAAATCTGCACATGATAGAATTCCATTACCTTAATCACAGGATTTTTTTTCACGTTTTGTCTTATTCATACATCTTTATAGCTGTGAAAACTTTGGGGGAAGCTTCAGGTTTTTAAAAGAAGTGAAGTTATCTTGTTATGTTTGGGTAACAAAGTGTTCTAAATAGTATTCTCAGAATACTTCACTATTATTCATTATTTTATTATTATTTTTCATCTAATTTTAACTATTATTCATTATTTTTTAATATTCTATTATTACTTTTTTATTACTTTTTCACTACTACTCACAACTATTTTCAACAGTTCTAACTACCCAAACATACCCAAGCCAGTTTTAATTGCATGAGGTTCCAAAAGAAAGTAAGATTCACTTTCATGAAACCCATTTTGGTAAAATATACTTTGCTTAGAACAGACCCTTACAGCACACTTGAAGTCTCTATAATGCAAGTGTCTTCTTTCGTACATGCACTCAGCTACCCATGCTTAACAGCTTATCTTCTTAATTAGAGAAGTAGGTCCACTAGAAAATTGAATGGCTCTACGGAAGTGCCACTGCCACATGTATCCTTGAAATCTTTTTTGTGGGATAAAGAAGTTTATTCTTGATAGAGTATAATAATAGTTTAAGGTAAGATTTATAATATCGACAAAAAAAAAAAAAAATGAGAACAAGCGTCTACATCAAAAACCAAATACAATTTCTAATTATCACCTTCGACCATGCTTTTGTTTGTTATACATAAATGGTTCGTAGTTCTAGAGTTTTTCCCCCAATTCATTCAATGAATTCCAACTCCATAGTACCATATATCAACAAATTGATCACCATGTGCTGCGAAATTTAAAGATGGTAGGGTATCTGCGATTCTGCCCCCCCAGCTAAACCTTGCTTCAGCATATTCCCACCTACTGCACTTATGAATCTCTCCTCCTAATGATGTTTGTTTGGTACTCTTGTTTAAAGTGGCAAGCTACTTTCATGCACATTTTGCACAGAAGTTGTTCTTCCAATGCCATATATGTCTACAAGGCATACTTTCATATCACATTTTTTAGGAAAAACACAAGCTCTTCGTTTCGATTTCTCTGGTTTTCAGTCAGAAACTGAAGGGCTGTGAGATGCAACCCTGATACACGATTTTTATTCACACGAGATAAATAAAATGAATAAATAGTGAAATAAGGTCGTGGGTGGACAGACATTGCTAAAAGACTTTGTTTTCATATCTCAACTTATCTAATCATTACAACTTCCCCAAATTTTCATATAAAATAAAATAAATAATTCAATTTTTTCAAATATCAAACCATAAATAGTATTAAAAAATATATTTTGATAATATTTTATTTAACTTTTAACTTTAATCTTAACTCATCTCATCTTATCGAGTCTCATCTGCAAAAACAAACAAAACCTTCTCTACAGCATAGAGAGGCCACAGATGACAACAACTGCATAAACACTGCAGTCAATGAAAATGGCACGGATAGCCTGATACGCCACCAGGCCTCTCTCCAAAACCTTCTCTGCCTTTTCCCAGTTGTGTCCATCCTCTTGAAGTGCCACTCTTTCTTCCTCTGCCTCATGAAATTCTTTTCTCTTCTCAAGGTACACTCTTGCAAACACAATCATTACATCAGTCAGCAAGAGTATATATAGAGGCCTTGAGGCTACAACACTCTTCGAATTCACTATGTTCCTTCCAAATAATGGGTAATCAACGTAAGAAAAAACAACCAAGAATGCTATTATGAGAGAACAGATGGCGCGTGTATTCTCAGAAGCTAGAATGCAGGAATGTATTCTCTTGGAAGTGAAAAGTCTAGGTTGACCCCTTCGTGGTTTTGGAAGTTGTTCCCTCTCTGTTGAGGTCTTTTGAACTATTGTTTTGACCCCATTATCCAAAGGAGTCTGAATTTCTTGAGCTTCTATATTAGTGCTGCCTTTGTTCAACTCATGGGCCTCTCCTTGGCTTCCTATGCCAAACTTAGTACCACTAATATCTTCATCCGTACTCTCATTATTCAGCAATGTATCATCAGAGGTATAATCCTTAGCCACAGCATCTACTGCAAAATCGGTGAAATCAATTATGAGATTAGTTACCGAGAAATGTAGGTTTTTTATTCGAGAAATACTTTGGTCACAAAGTAAATATATAAAGAGCATTACTATAGCCCAAAGAGATCTCACAAAATCAATTCCACAAACTGATGTACTTTACAATAAAACTAATTTCATAATCTGACAAACGTTATTTTGTAAGACTTATTTTGTAGGATCTCTATGGGACTAAAATATTTCTCTTATATAAAAGCAATATAATAAATTAATGTATTTTGGCGTGGTCTGGTCATTCATCATTCATCATTACAATCACCAATCACGAGAAATGCCTCTTCTGATTTATTTTATTTTATTTTTTCTCTGAATCATAACTTTCCAATACACAATTTCGTCCGGAGTACTAATGTGGGAGCTCTAGGGCCATAACATGGGTATACAAGGAATCATGCATTTTGTGCGAAGTTCATGAACTATTCATACAGACAATTAGATCCATTGAGTGAGAAAAACCAATATCAAGGACGCCAACGGAAGAAAATTGAAAGTGTACAGATTAAAACGTAATCCAACTGCTAATCATAAAATTGAAAGTGTCTTCATTACATAACATTCTTCATATCGGTATTAATATCCCTACATTTCACCACAAAATGAGACGCATTTCAAAATATCAAGAAATTCAAACAACAAGAGAAAAAAAATAAGGCGGCTCCATACGTGGCATAATGACAAACTGTTCGTACCCATAAGATGATGATGGTGAGTAGAGCCATCATCCCCATGATCGTGTTGATCATGAGGAGGGTCTGATGATGATGATGGTGTTATTGATTGGGATGGTGGTGGCGATATTGGGAGAGTTTTGATTCGGCCTGTAATGAGAGCCATACGATCCGACCCTCTCTCTAAGATTCTTCTTCGTCTTTCTTCGCTGCCATGGTTGGTCGCCATCTCTCTCTCTCTCTGTATCTCTCTGGTGCCTTTGAAAGTGGCTGGCAGGTTTTTTTTTTTTTTTTATAAGTCAGGCATGAGGTATTTCTGTTGGAATAGGATATTGTGCTTTCTATTAGACGACGCCGCTTGATAGAAAAAGGGACTAGTGCCAGTCTTTGAAGTTGTAAGCTTTCAGACGATGTCGTTTAAGAGATTCAAAAAGTGAAATAGAAGAAAATAATTGTCAGAAGTGGGATTTGAACCCACGCTCTCTCACGAGAACCAGAACTTGAGTCTGGCGCCTTAGACCACTCGGCCATCCTGACTTGATGTACAATTATTAACTTTACTTATTAATATACTAAAAATGGTTCGACCGTATAATTCACACAACACTGTTTGCAGCAAAAGATGTTCAACGCCCGAAGTCAGAATCCAAAAAAACTCAGACATTAATTAATTAATATTGGGGGCCGGCTACTTTAATTTTTTACGTATAGTACGAATTGCATGTATATTAATAAATTTGGCCGCCCGCTCCCATGCTCGTTAAAGTCAACTTTGTGTTGTTTCAAATTATTAGAAGTACCATTTAAGTGAAATGATCATCAGTATAATTTATATATCTACGAAAACGCGGTGCTCGTTTTCTATTGGCATGCATGCTGCACCTCATGTATAGTACCATCAACATGCATGCTTGATCAAATGTAGAGAGAGAGAGAGACATAATAATGCTATTGGGCTGTACAAGTATAAAGAATTATTTTTTTTAAAATTAAATTTATTATTAAAATAAAAAAAAATTAACTTTTCGTATATAGCGGATCGTACTATGTGAACCGATGAATGACCGAAGCTTTCGACCGATGCTGCATAAATTTATTTTTTCATTTTCTTTTAATCATTTTTTCTACACTTTTAAATATTTAAAAAAAATCAATTCATTAATATTCACTTCTTTAGCTATTAAATAAAATTAAACAATTATATATTTAATCAATCATTTTTATAAATTCAACTAACATTTTCTAATTTTATATTTATTTTTTAAAATAAGTGCGCAACGCTTGTTGATTCTATAGCTATAAATATTATATATAATAAATGGGCTGATGAGTGATACATGAACTTATTCACAATCTATACAGTACTAACATTTTCCAATTAATTAAACTTATAACTTTCTAAATCAGAGAGAGCGCATCCGCGCGCGTACGTACTTGTGGCGTAACCGAATCATGCAACGAGATTAATTAATTAATTAAGAGAAATATTATTTATATATGATTTGTGTATTTTTAAATATATATTATATATAAATATTATTTTTACATTTTTACATTTTTTTTATTTAATTATTTTTATTTTTATTTTTATTTCATTCTTATCATATTTTTATCTATTTTATATATTTATTTTTTAAAATTTTAATTAATGTAATATTTTTATCATGACGTCATTAATTTTGTAAAAAATACACAAAATCATGCCCTACTCATTAATTAATGATATACTGGGTAGGGCACATGAAAAAAAAAAAAAAAAAGCGTTATATGTGCTAAATACGATGTCATGAGATCATTATCATGTATTCGTCAAAAGCTTTGTGGGTGCTCAAATCATAAATTCTTAGGCCAAAAGGGCAATATAACTATTGTTTTCTATTTATAAAGAAAATCTCAACGAAATATATATACTAATGCAATTTTACTGTTTCCTTAATTTTCTTTTATTTTTGCCTTAATTTATGGCGCTTGGTTTCTGGAAAAGTGAACAAAATAATTAATGCACGTATATACTTAATTAACATTACAATATTAATTGTTTATTAAAATAGCTAGATCGATCAAGTAATAATCACTAATTAATATTATATATAAAATTACTACTATATATATATATATAAAAGCATGATATTATTAGTTTTGACTTTGCAAAAATTGAAACTAATTAAAGATTAGACCGATCGAGATATCCATGAATATCATGGTCTGCCTAATTAATTAGTTCTAAATTGGAAAAGATATAAATATGTGAAATAAGTTCATTGAGGCGCAAGAAAAAACTCCATTAAATATATTTGATCATTACAAATATTTAACGTCTTCTTTATATATGTTTATCTAATATATATATATATATACTTATAAATTTCTTAGTTAATTAGATCCGGGCCGGATCCCAATCAGGAAAGATGATCCGGACTCGAATAGAAACTCTAAAATATCCTAATAAGAGAATATTACAACAATATATATATATATATATATATATATATATAATTAACATTGAATCAAAAAGGTGCATATGGTCGGAAATCAATGATTAAGTATTGGTATATTATATACCTGGCATGGCTTGTGCTGGCTTAAGCTAATATATATATATATATAGCTAGCTGGGGTACGTAGCAACTTTTGTCAACTCTAAAGAACGATCTTTGAAACATTTTTTAATAATTTATATGTATGAATTGTTTTTTAATATTAATTATAAATTTCGCTAGTCAAAGTTAGACATATATATGTAAAGTAGGTTTGGCACGCAGCTTGGGCGTGCAAATCTAAAATGTTTTTGCTGCAGTCCAACGCATATACTTATAGGGGTTGTAAGGTAACCCTTTTTTTTAAATATATATAAATATATATATATATATATATATATATAGATATTATGTGTTATAACTGTGTGCTGCTGAGCTGCAGCGCACAGAAATTGCAGTCCAGCATACATCTTGCAAATTATTAAGAATAGACCGCGCACGAAATACGTAGGATGATCTCTTGCTGATTAAAAAAGTCAAAGAAAATAATTTGCGTATAGTTTTTACTTATTAAAAAATGTTTACATGTGCTATAAAAAAAATTGTTTATACGATATTATTTGGAGGGAAATCGATCTCTCATATATTTTTTTCCAAACGATTTTTTTTATATAATATATGTCCTCATATTTGAAGATAAATATTTTATTAACCTATATTTAAATATAAAAATTAGGGTGAAGTGATTTTAACTCAAGATGCTAGCTACTACAACTTTGGCGTTATTTGAGCATTAAATTACTTATTAAAACTCGATTTTAATGTTTGTCAAACGTCTCTTAAAGAGTTAATATGTCATTAAGATGGAGGCAGGTTACGACCTACTTAATTTGTAATATATTTAAATTATATTATTCTTCCTTAATTAATTGCCAGCCTAATTATATATAAATGACCGCCCAGTAGTACTTCCAATATTTTTCAGTAGTACTTACTCCAACTGATCATTGTAATAATCCGATCAGAGCCAAAAATGTCTAAGAAGCTTAAAAAATATGTCCATGATTACCTCAAGAAGATGATGATCAAAACCAAAGTACCCTCCCCACCCGGCCTCCAATTCACCAAAAATTCCTCATTCTCATCTTCCAAAAATTGGTCGCTCTCCAGTTGCACGGAACCCAGCAGGACTCTCTCCTTCGCCATAGGCCGTAACGGCCAAGACAAGCCGGTCGAAAAGATCAAGGACAACAACGACGACAAGGCAGCAAGGTTGTCCGATGTCGACCGCTTCCTCTTCGAGAATTTCAAGTCTCTGTACTTCAAAGACGATGAAAATCAAAATTACAATGAAAAGAAGGCCGATAAAGAAAGTCATGATCATCAAGGCAAAAACCCTAACCCTAGTCCTGGGGTTTTGTTTGGATCGCCTCGTTTCATGGACCCGCCATTGGATCTTTGTGGGTCAAACCAGTTCTTCATCAAGCCGGCCGGCTTGTCGAGCTCGCTCATGGAGGCCGAATCCTTAACGAGCATGACCCCCACGTCCGAGGATGCAGGCTCGAGTTCCGCCTCAACTACAACAGTAAACGATTCCTCGAGGACAAGTGCTAGTGACCATGCAATTAAGAATCATGATATCAAGCTTCCCGACGATTCCGTTGCTGTTCTAGCATATTCTTCAAGTCCGTACGAGGATTTCCAACGGTCGATGCGAGAGATGGTCGAAGCCTTTGTCCACAGCAATGGAAAGGTTGATTGGGATTTCCTGGAGGAGCTTTTGTTTTCTTACCTAAACCTAAACGAGAAGAAATCTTACAGGTACATACTCAGTGCTTTTGTTGATTTGATCGTCAATTGGCGTCAGAATTCGGACGGCTTTTCAGAGAGATCAAGGCCGAATATTGCTCGTAGTACGTCTGTTCGGACGAGGAGGAAAAGTACACTAATTAGCGAGTTCAAGTAACGCGTAAGATCAATTCGGTCATAAATTTCATAAAAGAACACGATGATCGAAGACTGCTACAGAAAAACGTTGGTTTAATTATTTTGCAATCTACATGTACTATTATATGCAATAAGTACTTTGTTTATGATTCAAGTTTCGTCGTTCTGCGTTTTTTTGGTGGATTTCATAGATTTTTACGGTGGGCTTGTCTGTTTCATGTTCCCCGGTGCTTTTTACTCGGGATTTTATTATATTCACCCGGAATATATATAAATTAAGTACTATATTATAGGGGAAGAATATGATCGTGTTAATTCAATGTTGCGTAAAACCAAGAATATTTTGACCTTTTCAATTTATGGTCCCTCAGGTTTTCTAATATGTTTGGTAAATTCGGCAGGCATGAATATTGCATGATGTTTCGGTACCTGACCTAATTTTTTTCCGGTCAAATGCGATTAACTCATGTTCTTAAAATGTAATTAATAGACCTAAAGAATGCATGCATTAAAATATAATTTTTATAAGGAATTGAATAATTTCTTGAAAACTTCCTAAATAAAAAATAATATATACTTTAAAATGCTGATCTCTCTCTCTCTCTCTATGTTTTTTGTTTCACAAACAAACAATATTATATATATTGGAGAAATTAGATCCAAAATTTCGTTTCGTATATTCAAAATATTTCTCAGAAAATTCAATAATATTCTCGAGGGAAGATAATCAATGCAATTAAAGGAGATACCAGTACCATATATATTCATATTCTGCGTGCATGGATACTGTAGACTATACTCTATAGTACTACAACCTGGAGAATTAATACTCATGATGAACCAATCGAGGGTAATTGGGGATTAGGCTTTTAAACGTTAATTTACAATTCCTATACTACTACATCCATGTTATATACGTACGTATGACCTACGTATATGTAACGGAATCAGTGGACACAGGGCCTTCATGTATCTTTTTACATTTTTTATTGTTTTCATGTCTAATTTGGAATAGAAGATTTCAAATAAGAATTGATCGATTGATGTGATCATTATTATTATTATTATTATTCGATAGGATTGATGATGCATGTTGATTAGAAACATGCACATATATATATATATATGTATGCATATATAGTACTGAGTATATAAATTAGGAGTGGATCAGCAGTAGTTTCTATATATTGTGGATACTGATACAGTACGTATATGATTCGAATGCACGTGAATCTTGATCATCATGTTAATCTAAATCCTTTGATTTCCACAATCTTTTCGAGTTACGTAGTACGTACTATATTTTTTATTGGTTTCGACTCCATGGCTTTTCATTCTAGATAGTCTAATGAAATTTATTTCATTATATAATATTTTTCGGCCTTTCCTATTTGATCGATATCGAATCTAATATACCAGCTTTTAATTATTTTGTCTATCAATCATAAATGGATGGATCAGTACTACCACTACGCGTCGATCATCATCATCCCTGATCTGGAATGGGAAATTTCAATTATCAACTACTAGGCTAGGATATCATGATATGATATCTTTTATTATATACATGGATTAACGAACAATATCTTATAATTGCAACGTCTGTGCGTACGTAGTCTTACCTCAATGGATAGGCTATAATGTCTTGCCGCATGATCAATGATCATGTTATTAATGATCAATATGCCTCACTAGATAGGCCGGTTGAGTATAACAGGCGACCATCGTGTCGAAAATGGACGGCGCAAATCGAAATTAACTCTTTTTCTTGAAAAGGTCAATAACTCACCGAAAAGGGAAACCACAAAAAATAAGAAAAGGGAATAAATATTCTACCAATGTCAACAGTACTAGTACAGCAAGATTATTTCATTTAAAGAGAAAACGTGAACGGTGAAGAAAATATGAATCTGACCGATTGATTAATAATGAAAAGATAAAATTCAGAGCTCATTTCTTTTAGATGAGATGAGATGAGATGAGATGAGATGAAAATTAAAAATTAAATAAAATATTATTAAAATATATTTTTTTAATGTTATTTTTATTTTAAATTTTGAAAAAAAAAAATGAAGTGTTTCTATTATTTAAAATATAAATTTGAAAAAATTTTAATTATAATTAGATGAGATGGGTTAGAGAATTTTTTCTGAAAACAAATGAGCCCTAGCTATGTATTTATTTCCATTACAAAGAAATAGTCATAAACACCCTGTAACTTATACTTTCTTTATTTTTCTCTTTCCCAGGCTATAATGCAAGCAAACACCTTGTAATTAGGTATTTGTGCAAGTAGTAGTACTCAGAGGGCATCAATGCATTTACAACAGCCAATGTCATCCCCAAAACCCAGTCTTTAAAACTAAACCATGGCAACATGAGAAAGTTACTTGATTCCTCTCCCTCCATTCATGGCAACCAAATGATCTCGCACCATTAAATACTATATATATGAAATAGTTGAGGCTGCCTTCAAAACAATCCTCCTGTCATGCTAAGGTTGTTTGCTATATATAGCTGTAACTGATCTTGCCACAGTGCAGTACTTGCTTAGCTGGAAGTGTTTGGTCCAAATTAAGGACCAAAATCACATGAAGAATAGGAGCTGCCTCAGACCATAACACATTGACATGATGAAAGACTTGCTTATATCCCTTCAGCATTGCCAGATTCCATACTACCTTCGAGTTAAGTGTTCTTTTGGGCCTCATGGATGAATAGCAATTGCATCTGGTTAAAAACCCCAGGTACCAACAAAAACCAGGGAAGACCAGCAAGAGACAGCAAATCAAAATGTACATGTACTTCCTAATTGCACATCTTGAGTGAGATACGGAGGTCCACGACTATAGTGTACTCATGATCAGCTGTCTTTCCCCGCCAAATTAAGCAGCTTCTCTGATATTAGCCTGCACCATGCACATGAAAAACAATAAGATAACCTTTAAAATTCAGGAGAAACCAAAGATTTCGAGATTGAAAACTTCAACTTTTAACTCGTTATATTACTCCTTTCCTCAGATGTTTTTTACAAAATAAAACCTGGATGAAACAAAAACATAACACTCACTAGGAGTTCCATATTTCATATGTCAATGTCTGTTGCCATTTACTTCAACACAATGCTCATAGAGAGAATGATGCTTTGCAGGAATATAATCCTTGAACCTGTTCAAGGATACCAACATGGAATGTGAGATTAGGATATATGAAATGCTAAAGTTACCGAATACAGGTAATGAAATGCATGAAGAGACTAATAGGGATGTTTCAAAGAAAAAACAAAAAAGGGAACACAAAGCATCTGTCTCAAGGAGCTTAGTTTTGGGATTTTTAGGGTCCATTTGGGAACACAATTGTTGTCTTCTCAGATATTGTTACATATTTTCTTTCAAAACATAACTCAATCACAAAACATTTTTCAATTTCAAAGCTTCAATATTTTTATCTAATCATTACAACTATTGCAAACTTTTTTTTTTATAAGTTTTTCCAAACTCCCAAACAAAACATGTAACGCCACAATGAAAGACCCAAATCATAGTCTATACTCTAAAAAGACTAGTCAATGAGACAATTGGAGCTCTATTGGAACCTTATAAAAAATAAGAAATTTTCATTCACGAGCAATGTGGAATCTCATACACCACTTACCATTATCCTTATCATATAGAGTATTACAATCTATCCCTCTTAAATGTCCGACGTCCTCATCGTGCCTGTCCGTTGTAGGTGGCACTACTTAAGCCCCACATTTCTAGTTGGAATAGGCTCTAGTACCAATTACAACACCTCAATGAAAGGCTCAAATCACATAACCTAAATTCTAAAAGGACTAGTCAATGATACAATTGGAACTTCATAGAAACCTTATAAAAAGCAAAAAAAATTCATTTCCCAGCAATGTGAGATCTCATACACCACCTACATTTATCTTTGTCATATGGGATATTACAAAACACAAAATTCTAGAAAACTTTTCCAAACTTCTAAACAAAAATTATATTAATAAATTATAATGAAATAATATTTTAACTTTATAATATTTTCACTCAACTTCTTCTCTCTCATTTTTCAAAATCCAAAAAAACATCTTAACTCGAATTATTTCACTACTATTCACAAGTCATTTTACTATTATTCACAGATATTCTAAGATATTCTTAGTATCCAAACGAGCCCTTAGTTGTAAACCCCAAGCTCCCTCTTGTAAAAGATATTTCATTGTCATAAGTAAGAGTTTATTAATAGCATTATAACATTGGGATAATACTCTCTTTTCCTTTTTTCAAAAAATCTGTCTCAGCATCTGTTGCATTGTCAGGCTTAAACACATATCAAGTTGTGCCACTGGCAACAACTTGAAAGCATAACACAAGTGAAGAGGTAGAGTACTCAACAATTGATAACATAGCTCAGCTATTACAGTTGGAATCTGAGACACCCAATAGAAAGGCATAAGAACCCATAAGCATGAGTAAAACAATACACTTATCTCATGATCAGGAACCCTCAGCTTTCAAGTCAAAATCTAAAAAACATATATAGCCGCATCAACAATAGCACCCATAAGCATCAAAAGAAAAATATACTATCTTATCGAGTAACCTCAGCCTACAAACCAAAGTTAATGCACATCCATACGTGATTTTTCTCCATAGAATAATTTTTTATCGGTAAATAAGGATTTTATTGATGGGAAGTACAGCTCCACAGTGTAAAGCATAAATAGCAATGAATACCTTTTAAGAAGAGGAAGCCTCTCTGGTCCAGAGAATAAGCTCACAATGGATTGTAAAGCTTGACTTGTCTGGATTGTTTTTGACTTGAGGGCCTTCAGAAACTCAACAAAATTTTTATATTCTTCAGCACTAAGCTTCTCTTTAACCTGCAAAAATAAATTCAAGCAAATATCCACAACCAATTTCTTCATTACCATTTTAAAAAAGAAAATAATACAAGACTTGGAGAGCAAAATAATTTACTCTAGTTCTTATGTTTTCAGTGAAGAATCACAACAAAACAAGATTCCTTTAATACGGTTCTGAGGTTTCCAAGGAAAAACTCCAGGAAAACAAGTTTCTGTGGAAGAATTGCATTCTTTCGTGTCCCATCTATGAAGCATAGATATTTTTAATCAAGGCTATTAGACAATTTTTGACATTTTCCTTATAAACATCTTCCTTGTCTTAAAGTGGTTTAGGTAGGGCAGACTCCAGCATAAGAGCAGGGAGGGGCTTGAGAAAGAGAAACTGACACTTTGAAGGGCCAACACTGCTTCCATAGAAAGGAAGTGCTTTATCCATCATGGCAGAAAACAAAAAATTGAGAAACCACCATAGTACTGACATCTCTTGAACTGGCATGTAACTCAAAGGAAACAAATGACGAAATGGCATGTAACAACCTCAGAAACAGACTAGTCACCATAAATTACCTAGCAGCTAACAAGTGGAAGAGCTTATATTTGTGTGAGAAGCCAAAGAAAACACTTTAAGAAGAGGAAGATTGGTACAAAGCAAACATTTTAATTATTCCTAGGTAAAGCTTCCTTAAATAAAAAACAAAGCAAACATTGATACAATTTAATCACTTTAGTTTTATTATAAAAATTCACCTGTATCAGAAAATCGGATCCTCTGTTCTCCTCATTACCACTGGGCACATTAATGGACTGAACATCTTTGTTCTTCTGCCTGAGAAACTCAACTTCCATCCTCTGAGGAGTCCCACTGTCTTTGCACAGCAACGTACCAACTTGAGCATGTTGTGAACTTGTACTAATAGAAATTGGTGAATTCTCAAGTTGCACTGAATTGATACTGAAAGAAGCCCCATTTGTTTCAAACTTCTTTGCCCGGGATAAGTGTTCATTAGAAACTTCAATCTGTTGTGTTGCAACATTTTCCGTGCTTAATAATTTGCGCTTCCTGGCATGAAAAGGCGCTAGCAGTTCTTCTTTGCTTGGTTGTTCACCCAATATAGAATAACCAGTCAAATCAATTATTTCATGAGCTTGGTTTCGCATATTTTTCATTGCAGGCATCAGCAAATTTTTCTCATTGCAGATAGTATCCCTCGAACACTTCAAAACTAAAGATTGATTCCTGGAGAGAGTAAGAGATGAGCGATTCGCGGGAAGAAATTCCTTCACTCGGCTTGAAAAATTGCCTTTTGTAGTGTTTGGTACGGAAGAAGAGGCCTTTATAGAGGAATCTTGACTTATTGGTGTCATCTGAAAATCCATATCTCCAATTAACAGCTCACACAAATGATATCATCAAAAAGTGATTTTACATAAAAGTACGAGTATCTTTACCAGTCAAAGAGTTACCTGGGTGAGAGATTTCTCCAGAAGTAGCTCTGTTTGTATCTCTTCTATTTCTCCTGCATAAGGGACTTTGGCATTAGCTACAGAGCATTAGCTACAGAATAGATGGACTGTGTTGTTGCAAAACACAGCAAAGTGCTGCTTTGATAATACATGCGTGTAATAGATAGGGCACAAAACAGTAGATTTTAGTTCAGACTTTCTGAAGTAAGCAAAACAAGCATTAAATCGTAGCATACACCTTCTAATATTAATGTCCCAGTACATGGTATGCCTAATGCTTTCCTTGATAAAATTTCTTGGGTACTTAAAAAAATAATGTCCAAGATTGAAGTTGGTCCATAATCTCAAAGAACACTTTATGAGGTAGGTACCTGGCTTCTCCATTTCAGTAAATTTATTTGATAGGTAATCAGGGTTTTTTTTTTTTTTGATAAGTAGGTAATCAAGAATTTTATTCATTAAAAAAGTAGGCATAGCCATTCTCCCCTTCAGTAAATACAACGTGATCATTCGTGAATGTGACACTCCTTGCCTCTAAAATAAAGTCACATATGTTGTGTACTCAGGAGATCATTTTTCTTCTTATTCAGATCTTTTATCCTTTTGTTTCCTTCACCTCGCTAGTCAGGTGCTCCTCTTGCATAAACTTTGTGCATGCAAGAGGAACACCCCTATGATTATTTGATAAAATGACTATCAAATAAATAAAGGCATATACGCTGGGTCCTCATCCCTGTTTTAGGTTCCCTAAGGTTTTGATTAATTAGCAGCATTTTAGTGGGCACTATAACAAGAAGTCTTCCTTAGAATCAGTTAAGAGAAAAACTTCAAAGTTTAAAGCTGGTTGTAAAAGTTTCAGCCATCTACCATTTGACTTGAGCATTAAGTGTCTGAATTCACGTTTCCCTTCTAGTATTATGTCAAATTAGATTTGAGAGTTTTTTTTTAATAAGTAGACTTGACAACTGTTTTATAAGTAGACTTTTTTTTTATGAGTAAAATTGTATTATAAATCAAAAAGATGGCAAAGCCAATTACAACGAGTGAAAGGCCTATCAAAACGGCACATTCGAAAGCAGAAACTCATGAAGGTCCATGCCATTAAAGTCCACGGCAATGATCCATGTACATAAAGTTCTAAGAAAAAAAACTATCAACTCCTCTCGAGATCTTTCCTTGTCTTCAAAAGTACACTCGTTGCGCTCTTACCAAATACACCACATAATACATATGAGGATCATCTTCCAGACAGCTTTTATTTGACGGCCGCCACAGATAGAAGACCAACACGCCATAGCTGCCACCACTGACTCTGGCATGGCCCACACTAAATTCAGTCTGGTAAACACCTCATCCCAGATAATCCTGGCTATCTCGCAGTGTAAAAGAAGATGGTTCACCGACTCGCCTCCATTTTTGCACATGCAACACCAATTTGTGATAATAACCCTTATTCTTCTTAAATTGTCCGTAGTGAGGATCTTGCCAAGAGAAGCTGTCCACACAAAAAAAGCCGCTTTAGGCAGTGCCCTATGACGCCAAAGTTTTCTCCATGGAAACTAGATATTGGGTCCTTGGGCGAGAACCTCATAGAAGGATCGCACTGTGAAAACTCCTCTCCCGGTAGGGGTCCACCACAGACCATCTTCATGGAGAATGTTTGGCCTTTGTGAGTATAGGAGACTATAGAATTCTCCAAGACTATCTAATTCCCAATCCCGCGCCACTCGGTTGAAAATTATGTTCCAATGCATTTGTCCCCTAGATACCCCCATGACCTCTGCTACAGTGATATCTTTGACAATTGCAATCTGAAAAATAGAGGGAAAAAGATAATGAAGAGCCCTCTCTCTACATCAAATATCTTTCCAAAATTTAATACTAGTGCCAACGCCCAAACGGAGCCTAATGTGCCAATGAAAAGTCCCCCACCCATTTCTTATATTTTTCCAAACCCCTGTCCTACAAGCCTCTCTAACTTCCCGAGTGCTCGACCCCCCCCCCAATCTCCCCATATTTGCGCTCAATCACCTCTTTCCAAAGGGCCTCTGGTTCCTTGTGATCCCTCCACAACCACTTGCCGAATAACGCTTGATTGAACTTCCTCAGATTCCAGATACCTAACCCGCCGTTTGGGATGGGTCGACACACTATATCCCATTTAACCAGATAATACTTGAACTCCTCTCCCAAGCCACCCCGCAAAAAGTCTCTTTGTATTTTCTCCAGACGACTTGCTACACTAGCTGGGAGAGGATATAGTGATAAGAAATACGTAGGAAGGTTGGAAATGGTACTCTTGATCAAAGTAACACGACCTCCTTTGGATAAATACATCATTTTCCACCTTGCTAGTTTCCTCTCGGTTCTTTCAATCACCGTGTCCCAGATCGCCGTCGCCCTTGAAGCTGATCCCAACGAAAGTCCCAAGTATGTGATGGGTAGCGAGGAAATCTTACACCCAAGATCTCCGGCCAACTCTCGCATATTGTGGACTTCGTCAATTGGCACCATCTCAGACTTGCCATAATTCACCTTCAATCCTGAAACTGCTTCAAAACATAGGAATAAAGCCTTCAGTACTCGCACCTGAACACGATCAGCCTCGCATAGCACCAAGGTATTATCTGCAAACAACAAATGAGATATATTAGTAAAGCCTCGAACCGAATTTCCAATTGGAAACCCTCTTACCAAACCATTATCCACCAAGGCCGATATCATCCTGCTTAACGCTTCCATGACAATAACGAATAATAACAGAGATAACGGGTCACCCTGTCTCAAACCACGAGAGCTCAGGAAGAAACCTTCAAGACTTCCATTAATTAACACTGAAAACCTCACAGTAGAGATACAGCACCTTATCCAAGACCTCCACCTCTCTCCAAAGCCACACTTGTCAAGCAGATATAATAGAAAATCCCAATTAACGTGGTCATAGGCTTTTTCCATATCCAATTTGCATAGAATCCCAGAAGTGCCTGCTATCAATTTGCTATCAATGCACTCATTAGCAATAAGCATTGTATCCAAGATTTGTCTTCCTTTAACAAAAGCATTTTGCAGTTTAGTAATAATCTTTCCAAGTACCTCACTTAACCGATTTGCAAGCACCTTTGCAATAATCTTATATACCCCGATCACAAGGCTAATAGGCCGAAAGTCCTTAATTTCCATGGCCCCAACCTTTTTTGGGATTAGGGTAATAAAGGTATGATTAAGACTTTTTTCAAATTTACCGACTGTGAAGAGCTCCTTGAAAACTCCCATAAGGTCATCCTTGATCACCCCCCAACATTCCTGAAAAAAACCCATTGAGAAACTGTCTGGCCTAGGCGCTTTGTCTTTAACCATGTGTCGAATGACGTTGAACACCTCTTCTTCCTCAAACTCTCGCTCCAAACGACTCGCATCCTCCGAACCTATGGTATCAAAGATTAAACCATCAAGAGTAGGTCTCCAACCCTCCTATTCCGTGAGAAGATTTTCATAAAATTCAACAATGCGATTTTGAATAATCCCTTCGTCTTTGCATTCAATCCCATTAATCCTAAGGACCTCAATATTATTATTCCTTTGATGAGAATTTGCCACTCTATGGAAGAACTTTGTGCTACGGTCTCTTTCTCTAAGCCACAAAGCTCTAGATTTTTGTCGCCATGACACTTCTTCTAAAAGGATCACCCACTCTAGATCTGCATTCAATGAAGCCATCCACACTTGTTCATCCTGCGTGAGAGGACGACTCTTTTGCACCCTCTCAAGAT
This sequence comes from Platycarya longipes, assembly GCA_036559045.1. Lineage (NCBI taxonomy): Eukaryota > Viridiplantae > Streptophyta > Magnoliopsida > Fagales > Juglandaceae > Platycarya > Platycarya longipes. Next base: position 49,936,886 of record CM071789.1, read on the forward strand.
CCTTAATTTCTCTCATAAATAAATTCTTATTATCCCCTAGGTTGCCGAAGGACTGAGAGTTCCAAATCTTCAAGTCTCTCTTCAAGTTTTTCAACTTATTTGCAAAAATGTAGCTTGGTGATCCCTGGAACTGGTACGAGGTCCACCACTGTTTGACCCTATCCTCAAAGCCTTCTGACTTCAGCCACATATTCTCGAATTTGAAATATCGGCGCCCACTTTGAAGTCCCCCACAATCAAGTATAATAGGCCAGTGGTCTGACGAAACCCAGCCTAGACGCTTTTGCCACATGTCAGGAAAATGACTTTCCAACTCTGGTGAAACTAAAAAGCGATCCAACCTAGACCAAGTCTGATTATTAGTCCAAGTAGTTGGACCCCCAACGAGTGGTAGATCAACCAAATTCAGGTCAAAAATGCACTCCGAGAATTCTAGACTTGCAAGCCTCACTCTCCTATTACCAAAAGTTTCACTAGAAAATCTAACAATGTTGAAGTCACCTCCCATGCACCACGGGACATTCCACCAACTGTGTAGGCCAGCTAATTCTTCCCATAAAAGACGTCTGTCGGCATCAATATTCGGCCCATGCACACCTGCAAAAGCCCATAAATAATTATCAGAGACACTTCTAAATAAACAAGCTACCGCGAACCTACCAACATACTCTTCCACTTTTTCCACCACCCGACAATCCCACAACACTATGATTCCTCCCGATGCCCCTGACGAAGCCATGTAGACCCAGTCCACATAAGTGCTACTCCACAAACTACGCACCAATCTCCTGTCAAAAAGCTCTAGTTTCGTTTCCTGAAGGCAAACGATATCCGCTCTCCACCCCCAAAGCATATGCCGTATCCGTAGACGCTTGTTTGCTTCATTGAGTCCACGGATGTTCCACGTAACAATTTTTGATTTCATTGAGGAAAGGCAGGCCCCTTTGATTTTGCCCTTCCTTTGTTGGAAGGACCCCCTGAGTTCAATGACCAGGTCAACCTATTCAGCTCCCTGACTAGTTTTGACTCCCCTCTACGTTTTTATTATGGCCTGCATCCATGGCTGTTAATAGTGCCATGAATTGTTCTTTGTAACCCACACATCTGATTCCCACCACTTGTTTGATCTCTTTAGCCATTTTCAAGACCCAATCTAAATGATCTGGGAAGAAACAATTCAAAGGGCTAGGATTCTGAAACTCATCCACTGAACAATCCTCTACTCCTTGTATAGATTCCGAAAGATACATTTCATCTTCAACCGACAGCATAAGGTCTTCAGAGTCTTCCTCATCAGATGATTCGAAAAAAGCATCCGGTAACGAACCCACACGTTTATCGGAAGGAACCTGCGAGCCTGATAAATCTCTGACCTCAACTATCTGGTTCTGGCCACAAAGCGCTGACGGGAGATTGTCTGAACACACAGCCATCCCTGATTGAATTGTCTGATCAGCTTTCGCCGCCACAAAGATCTGCGTTGCCAATGACTCTCTACCCTCAAATCTCTGACTCTGGGGACAGAGCAACGACGGGAGGTCGTCAGAGCATGCCGTTGTCGCCGACGGTATCGTCTGAACAACTTCTACCATCGCCTCCATTGTCGGAGCCGTTTTCGACACAAATCCGGAACCCAGATCAAGATAGGCTTCGGGTTTGGAAGGCGCGACGTTATCGGATCTCTCCACGGGTTGGGTTTGTCGACCCAGACCCACGTGCTTGATTTTGGAGATGGACCTTCGGCTAATTAGGCCCAGGCCCTCCACTTGAGACCTGCATCTTCGAAGTCTCGCCGAAGCCTTGACTTTGGAAATCCAAAGTAGAATTGAACGGGCCAGCTGTACCAACCTTGGGCCTAAGCCCCTGTCCACCAACTTGCCGCCAACTCCTCCCTTTACCTTTAGTCTTTTTATGGGCTTCAGTCTGTTTCAAACCCGGCCCAACCACTTTCTTCTGCCCAATAACCCCTAGCCAATTACCTAAACTACCCCCCAATTCATCTCCTACCTTAATCAGACCGACAAATTGTACAACCACGTCCATCTCTTTCTGCAGAGCACGCAATTGACACTGCATGTTCCTCAGCAACCTACGCGTCTCCCATGCTTCAGCCCTGACAGCTACAATGCTCGAGGTGTCCTACTTACTCTCTTGCCCCTCCCTTCTGCGTTGATGCCGACGAAGTGAGAACCTCTTTGAAAGACCTCAACGTCTCCCCTTTTTCCCACTTCCCAACTTTCGGTTTAGATTTACCACCAGAACCCCCCTTAGAGTTACGCCAGACCACCAAAACCTCCTTGAGCTTGCGCCATCCCCATCCTCCCTCCCCCTCTGGAACACAGAGTATGTTCTTCCTTCCCCCTTGGTTATAATCACTAACCTTAAGATATCGGCCTCTTCTATTCTCACAACGCTGGGCAATGAGGCTTCTAAAACCTTCCCTTGTTGCGGAATACACTTCTTTTTTCTTCCCTCCACTCAAACATTCCTCAAACACTTTCACCAACCACTGCACTGAAGCAGTTCCCAGCACGATATTTCGTTCAGATTTCCAGCTTTTCTCATTGATGTTACACAAACCACCTTCATGAGAAATGGTGAAATGTTTGGACTCGATATCCACCTCCAAAAATCGGCCCATAAGGGCCACTCACTAAGAACCAGGAAAATGTAACTCGAAGAAACTTTGAGAGTTGAAACAATAATTAAATGAAAAAAAACCCAAAAGATCTAGTACAAGGAAATATAACTTTCAAGACACTAAGGCATTTCCTGGCATATTGTAATATCAATGTAGCACCCTTAACTCTCTCAAGTCTACTTATAAAAAAATATATAATATAACTTTTTTATAAGTAGACTTGAGAGAGTTAAGGGTGCTACCCGCCGCCTATGGGGCGGGGGTGGGGAATTTTCCCCACAATCTACCCCCGTCCATGTGAGAGTGGGGTACCCTGTCCGCCTAACGTCCTCCTCTTCAAATCGAAATCGGGTCCATCGGGACTTACCTTTGTGGCTTATAGGAGACAACGATGGCAGCTTGCGACTGGCGACGGCGTTTCACGCCGAGGAGAGGCAACTGGACAGTTTCATGATGATAGAGAAGAAAAATCAATGTGAGAGATTCAAATAATATGAGGGCTGAGAAAAATGAGATCGAGGGCCAGGGGCTGTTCAAAAAGTTACCCAGGCATAAAACGCCGCCATTATGCCTGGTTTTTTTTATAACATATATTATATATAGAGAAAATATTATATATACGTGTAGCGAAGGGTGTCTGCCCAAGGGGTGGGGCAGATGGCTGGGACCCCACTACCCACTCCTATGAGAGCATTAGCATTGGTCTCACCAAAATAAATTATCAAACTTGTACTTTTTGCACACTTCCCAAAAAAACCTGGTACTTTGAAAGATTTTTTTATGAGTCTACTCACTTTTGAAGACAAAAATCACTTTTTGACCTTTTTCCACAATTCTTTTCCCCACTTTTGATCAAATATGACCAGATTTTTTTGGGAAGTGTGCAAAAAGTACAAGTTTGATGATTTATTTTGGTGAGACCAATGCTAATGCTCTGAGAAAACTTATTTTAAAAGCATACTTCAGAATGCTTTTAATCGCTCTTGACATCTCATATCAATGTAGTAATTATTCCCAATGACATATGTCAGCATCATAAACATCTCATCAAAACAATGTCAGAAGACAAGCTTGGAATTGTCAATTCAAGGTTCCGGTGTGGGGGTTCGGGGGAAACCCGACCGCTAGCCTGAGGTAAAGAGAGAGTTGTTAGAGCACTCTTATTGGATTGTTAAAGTTTAAGTATATTTTTAGCCAATCTAACTCCTACTTTAACTTTTGACCATTCTATTCACATAATCCCCACATTAAAATGGTTATTTTCTCAAAATATAATAATTAAATAATTAATAATTAAATCTTTTTTAATTATTTGCAATTATTAAATCAATTAATTTTATCATATTTGACTATTATATCTATTATATGTTAATTAATAATCATATTTTAATTAAATTATGAGTTTAAAAAAATAATTAGTAATCATATTATATTTAAATTAAATTACTAATCGATATTTAAAAAAATAATTTTTACTTATTCCTCATCCAACTATATTTTTTTATCAAGGAAGAGAGAAGTATGAAAGAGAAAGAATAAAATAATAAATTTGGCCATTCTAGCTAACCTGCCATATTTGGCATTTCATTTGAGTTTGCTAGCACAAAAACCAAGAAATTTAGTCTTTAGACAATCTAATGTAGAGTTAAAATGACTTTGAATGTCTGAATTCTAATTGGATTTGGCTTTTAGCCAATCCAATGAGAGTGCTCTTAGATGGATAGGGTAGGTGCATATCCTCCAACCACATGAGAGAGAGAGAGCACCCGGTATGGGATAAAGTTAATGAAGCTAAATAGTGAATGCAAATAAACAACAATGGCCATAGGGTAGGCCCCCAATGGGAAGCTTGCACTTGTCCGTCAAATATGAGCATGCCTTCTGGATTAGATTTGGAATTCTTCTTTCCAGTTCACATTTTTCTAATTATAAGTTTTTATTTACAAGCTTCTTTTCACTTCACAAATTGATCAAATAGCTTCACTTTCTGACTACCTCTCAGCCCGAAGATGGTAAGTGTTCCCAAACAGTCATTTGTCTATTGATATCAACGTTCAAGTGGACTTTAGCCACCGGATACATACATATAGGGGTGGCAATATATCACACGACCCGTTAACCCAATACGAACACGACACGATAATAGCGGGTTAGGGTTTAGTCTTAAAGGGTTTCGGGTCAAAACGGGTTGACCCGTTATGACACGATTACTTAACGGGTTGATAGCGGGTCAACCTGTTTTGACACGTTATGAAAATTAAAATTACAAGTATACCCTTACATTTAAAAGTAAAATTGTTAGAATCTTAATTTCAATATTTTTATTGTTTATATTATATTTTATATTTGTAGTTTGTATTATAATTTTTATATATATTGTGATTTTAATATTTGTATAAAATTATGTTAAGTTTAATTAAGTTAAACGGATTCATTTTGGACATATTCAACACATCTACATAAACAGGTTGAAACGTATCATATTTGTCGTGTTAATTTATTTCGTAATATTCACTAATGGGTCATAATGGGTTGACACGACACGACACGTTATATTAGCGGATCGTGTTAGGGTTTAAGATTTTGACACGATAAGCTTAACGGGTCGGGTTATGGTTGATCTATATAGTATAATATACATGTCTTGACACGACACGAACACGACTCGTTGACACGATTTGACACCCCTACATACATATCACTCTATATATATGTCCATACAAAAATACATTTATCTATATAATATATCTGGGTCTGCAATGCCCATGTAGTTATAAAAGTGTGCCATTCTTCTTTTTTTATTTTTGTAAGTGTGCCATTTATCAATCCTGCACATAATTCCTTCAGGAATTTGAAGGAATTACACACTGATAGATCTAAAAATCATTCAAACAGTGTAACTGGCAACGTTCTTTAGCTGGAAGATACTTACCCCTCTTTTTAATTTGTGTAAAACTCAGATCTGTAGATCCCCGAGCTCGTCCATCCCGAAAAAACTGGGTCAATGTAAAAACTACATCCCCAAATTTGGAGTAACACTGCCAGATCATGAATGAATTAATACTAAAGATTCAACTATAAGGTTATTTTAAAAGAAAAAATTACCTTGATGTGAGGCTGTATCCAATGCGATACCTGGGACTGACGATATGGATGTGCAAACCTGTTAATAACTCGGAACATAAAATTTATCAAACAAAAAAGGAGATACATTCATGTCAAAGTTATATCAATAGGGGAAAATATATAAATAAAACGTATAAAAGGTGGTTAAATTTTGGTTGCTAGCCAATGTCCAATATGGGCTTGAGTAACACTTTCAATAACTAGAAACAATGTTGATCATATCACAAATAGCCATCTCAGAATAACAAATTTCCAATACAGAGACATTAAAAAGTAGTGATCATATTATAAACAGCCATATCAATAATTAGAAACAATGGTGATGATCATATTACAAACTGCCATCTAAGAACTACACATTTTTCCAAATAAATGGTGATGCATCCTACAAATTTGTTGGGAGAAAAGGGGAAAGTATACCATACACTGCCCCAAAAATACCATTTCTTTTGCAATAGGATCTCCATACTACCAGAATGACTAAACACCCACAATTTGAAACATAAGTTGCAATCCATCCAGCTTAATCATTAGATCTTAATTAGAAAGCAATTGCAACTTATGTTTCAGTTAGGGAGACTCGGTGATTGGATTTTGCAGTACATATTGTAAAAGGAATTGTAGTCTAGGAGGGTAAACTATAATTTTCCAAAGGGAAAAATAAAAGAGAGGGAGAGAATATATCAAAATAAAAGTCTAATTCTAATACCTACCATCATGTTCATTTTTAATTATTGGGAGACTTGGGGAGTTTAGGATCCAAACATGAAGCTACCTTATATGGCTTTAAATGGAAATGGAAGTTGATGATATACTAGAAAATTGTTGTGACAATTTCAAGTTAATCAGTTTTTTTCCTATTTCTCTGCACTGAAGGTAGGGGGAATACAGAAGTTATCTCATTCCAAACAATTAAAAGTGGCTACTAACAGCCAGTTAAAGTCAATACGTTTTTCTTATAAGTAAAAGCAAAAAAAAAATTTATAGAAATAGGCATGGCCAAAGTACACAGGAAATATAAAAAGAAAATGCCTAAGTACCATTAAGCACTAGTGAGGGATACAAACAGATCATGAAAACTGTCCTATTTACACCAATTGCCGAAGCCCAAGAAAATAGAGTATTATAAAAGAAACTCTTCAGCTCATCCAAGGATGTTCCTGATCGCCAAAACACCTCTTACCTTCAATACTAAAGAGCATCTCATAAACTAACGATTTGATGGCACAATGGAAAACATGAAGGTAATGTAAACAATTGAGAAATATAAAGTAATAATGTTTTAACAATGAGAACTGGGGCTTGAGCAAGGCAGACAGAAAAACAATCAACGCACTTGTGCATTTTGGTGAATCTATGACAAAAAGTGACAAACAACAGAGAAAAAAACCTTTCATCACAAAAAATAATTGCTCCATAATCATGACGATGACGGATTACACGTCCAACAGCCTGATTCACAGCTCGTGATGCTTGTTGATTATACCATTCTTCTCCAGTTAGACCCTACAGAGTAGATTTCAGTAACATCAGTGACAAAACATTTAGCATTTAAAGTGGCATCTCTAATCAAGCAGTAAAAGGGGTTGCCTTACAAACCTTGCTATGGGATAGCCCCCCTTGATCCAAGTACTCACGTTTCAGGCGAATCTGATTTAATCCTCATATTATGTGAGAAATTTTATTAAAAAGATGTGTGGGATTAAAAGCCTGAACAATTTAAGAGACTACATGCCAAAACAAGATCCATTAAGACATGTTTGTGTAATCTGATGAACACATTTCTGATCCCAGCAAAACGATTCACTTTGCATTTTGGTGGGAAACAATATGCGCATCATAATTAGAGGCAACAAACTTTAATGGCATGCAACCAGAGATATTTCTTAAATGCGACGAAGCAGCATGACAAAGCAAACGTATCAGAATGAAAAAAACTAAAGATGTAATCAACAATATAACTTAAAAAATTACCTATCGGGAAAAAAAAAGTTACCAATTAAGATGAAGATCACAACTAATACAATTCTCAAAAACAAAATAATTACAAGAATAAACAGTGTCAAAAAATATAATTGAAAAAATAATTTAAACCTTAGGATCGGTCCGTGTTGCAAATGGCATACCAGTGACGACCACAGCTCTTCCAGCATGGTCAGCAAAATCTAATCCTTCACTCACCTATAATACCAAATTAACGAACTATGATAAATTGGCTAGAACCCACAAGATACAGAGAGTAGATATAACGGCTTAATATACTAGGAGCATTTGTTAGATTGTCAACCCTCAGGATTTATAATTACTACCAGTAATGTTAACAACATCAGGTGACTGCACAAGCATGCAAGGAAGGCCGCTTAATAACACATTTCAAGACAAAGTTTAGGAACAAAGTCAAGGGGTTGGAGACAATTCACAAAATTTTGGGGGCGGTACATGATAAATTATGGCCAAATACAGGACTCATTAAATGTAATTGCTAATAACTGCTGAGAGTGTAACACGAGCACCTGCACTGCTTTGTGTGGGCGACATGCCAATTCTCTTAAACCAGCATTTCCAACAAATACAAAATTTGAGTTCAACATTTATGTCTATGAGCATTGAGGTCAAGAAGATGCATTTTCATGATTATTTTAGGCATCTCTACTTACCATCTTGAAGGTAGTCAAGAGAGATTTTGATTATGTATCATGCACTCCAGAGACCCTATCCGGAAAAAAATTATATAAAAGCATCCAAGGATAATCATGATGCCAGATGTGTATTTGGGCTATGTCTATTGTTTTTATTAATAAAATTTATCGTTTCCTTATAAAGCAATGGCAGTATGCTATGTGCAAAGAAAATTTCTCCAAATATTGTCTGTCAAAAAAATTAAAAGTCTGACAGAGCATAACAAAAAAATGTTTTTCGTAGAATCCAGGTTAAAGACATACCTTACCCCGACAAACAGCAAAAAACACTGCACCAGAAGCAGAGGTATCCTTGAGCTTAGCCAAGTAGTCCTGCCAAAAAAAACCAAATCAGATGGATTAAGATTGTCTAGGTTCTAGGATGGGACAAAGTTAGTAGGATATATAGGTCATGCTGGCTACCTCAATTGATGAAGGAAATAGTGAAGATTGTCTAGGTTCTACCACAGGTTTCTTATGTTTGCAGATTCTTTCCCATATAGTTGTTGAGTTTGCATGACTCTACAAAAAAATTGAGATTTGCCATCAGATGAAAGCAAATAAATTGCACCTTTTCACTATTTATGTTGAAGCCCTACCATATTCTTCCAGCATCCAATGCATTGGTCCAATATGTAGTATGATGGAAAGAATACGAGCAATCCATCGGGTACAATTCGTGCAAAGTTGACTGAACACAAAAAGTAAAAAATCATAATTTTTTCTCAAATGCACACTTTTTTTATAAGATAGAGTTCTATTCAAAGAACGTAACAAGCAAAGCCCATGTACACAGGAAAATGCATCTAAAAGATTATCGGTCTACTCAATTGGACACCCTTCATATTTTGATAACCAAAGGTGTCTTGGTTTAAAATTTAGGACAATGCCTCAAATATCTTATAATGGAACATATGATACAAGAAAAGAGCCACATTGGGCTCTCATACCGAGTCGGATGCAGGATATCTAGTAACTTGTCACTAGAATAGATTTCTCCTGCTAGTTTTTATGATTTCTTAGATGGCAAAAGATTTTAGTGAAGTATAAATGGAAAAGATTGAACCATAAGACCTCGTCGGACGATTTATAAATAGATGCCAAGGATGAAGGAGAAAATAAATGTTAGAACTCTCAACAACGTTTCCTAAGCAATCACGCTTGGGGGGGAGAAGGCAATCACATCCACAAAGCTTTGAGACACATTGGAATTTTGCTGAAGTCATAGTCTGAAATTTGTCATGTTATACGAAGATAGGCTAATGTCAATCATTATGCTACACAGAAAAGGATTCATAAATAGTAAAGAAAAGTATTTAAAAGAAATCTATAGCCAGGAGAAACTGCTAAACAAAATAAAAAAGACTCCAAAACTTGAAAACAAAAAATAAAGCTTGATTAAAATTAAACAGAAACTTTCTAATGCAAATAAATATGAAAATAACATTTATTAGTAACCAAGTAGCTTTAAATGTAGCCACTTAAACCCCAGATCGAACTAAACCACAATTCAAGAACCCTTTGGAATTTAATTTTGTCCTTTATCGAACCTTTACTTTTGGGCGTCAGCTTGCCTTTTCTATTGAAAGTTATGAACCAGTTTAAGTGGAACACCCAAATAAGTCCCACATTGTGTGGGTAAATTATGATGGACGTGCATAAGGATGATAAAAGTGCATTAAATGCCAAGTCTCTAAACTTTTCCTAACCAAATGGAACTGGATATTATATTAATTATAATGATCGCCAATTGTAATGTCCTTGAGTGTTTTAGCATTTCAGCTCCTTTCTATTTCTAGGTGTCTCCCAATTGTATTCTCCCTGTGTACTTGGGCAATACCTCTTTTTTTGGAATAAAATTCCTATTATTACTTATCAAAAAAAAGTAATGTCCTTGAGTCACTGATTTTAAGAATGAAAATCATGCCACCTTCGGCTATAGGAATATTAATATCAGCCACATTTAATTTTCTGTATGTTCCATTATTGTTCTTCTCCAAAGCCCCAGCGTTCTCGTGTTCTTGCCTCTCAATCTGTCACTCAAAAAACTAGCAAGCTAGAAGATACATCCAGTTCATGAATCCACTCACCACCTTCCTCTCCAAGTTATAGCAAGCATCAAGTGATAAAACATCATGTCCTTGTGAGCAGATCACCGATACAACAACAGCAGGTGATCGGTATTTCAATAGCTATATAACACGTCAACAAAATAAGTTCGATGAATGTACTTATCAAAAAATAAATAAATCGATGAATGCAGAAGGCCACCTTCAATTTAGGGCTATGAAGTGTAAGATTGCTCCTTATTCCAATAACAAGATCAAACTGTAAATCAAAAAAATATTTTTTTGACAGCAAGATGGAATGCTGAGAAACTATAACCCCTTCCTTTAACCAGCATAGGCGTCAGGCGGTGTCCAGACAATGGTATTATAACAACAAAAACATCTTTAGCTTATAAGACTCAGCATTCGTAGCAATAAAAAAAATAAAATAAAACTCAGCATTTCCAGAGGTTATGTTACATACCAATTGCATTGCCAAGCTCTTGCTTGTATTCAATAGAATCACGGTTTCGGTAAGAGGAATTGAAAGAGCAACCAGAAGGACCAGCTGGTACAACACCAGCCCATATCTGACTAGGGGTGATGACATGAGGATTTTCCAACCGAACAGGAAATTCTCTGAGTAATCAGTATGATAATTTCTATTTAGAAATTGTGGAAGACATGGCAAGACCTAATTGATATAACAGTCACTTACAATCTCAGTTCTTGTGCAAATGAATCCAGGGGAGATAATGTGCCAGATGTCAGTATAACCGAGCCCACACCCAACTTGGAGAATGCTTCCAAGGCAATTCCCGGATTGAAACACCACCAGCTTAGTGTCCTTGATGCCTTACCTGCACAAGCAAAATAAACATGTAGATTTAAGCTATGACAAGATGACATATACTAAATCGCATACCATTCTGGCCATCGGAAATTAACACTTTCATCTACTTGTGTAAATTTTCAATGACAACTAGGAACATTCAGTTCAATAAATTCACAATGCAAATGAGCTATTATGAATCAATAAGATGCAACTAAAAAGATCAAGTCATAATAAATAATCAGAAAATACGTAAAAAATAGTACCTTTCAAGCCATCTGCAGCACTTGCTTCAACTTCATGCACGTGAACCTAACATAAATGAAGGCTTTTGAATTCAGATATGGAGTGAGTACAATAGAGGAGAATATAACTTTGAAATAACATGCCAGACAAGGTTTGCAATCAAGCTGTCCTACAACTGTACTTACACGATAGAATTTTGCATGAGCATTGCCCTCATCTCTAAAAATTGTATTAAGAATATCACCTATGCTTTCCAGTCTGCAAGTAGTGTGTGCTGCCTTGTGCTGGTTATCTTCCTCAATAAGCACAGCAGCGTCATCTATTATTTGAATGAGCTTAGAGACAGTTTCATGTGTGATATTTAGCTCAGAGAGTAATTCATAGATGTACGGCCCAGGCTTAGTAAATCCCAATTCCTTTGACTGAATAGGCACTTCAGCAATCCGTTTCTCAAGCTTCAAAAGAAGTGCTGCATGAAACAAATTATTAGCTCATAAGAAACATGACTATGAGAGGTATAATAAGGACGAACGCCAGAGCTTCCAGCAAAAGAACAGTAACAAATCTGTGATGCAATTTAGAACAATGAAAGCCTCATGTACACAGGATTAATTACATTAGCCGGGAAACCTCTACAAAGTACGGGCAGTATTTAGATCGACCAAGTTTCTCTTGACCATATCGCCAGAATGATGCCAACATGCATTATAGTATTGCTAATAAAAAAAAATGGTTGAACAATTATTTGCCGAGTATCAATAAGTCAGATTACCTTTAAGGATGGCAAAATTATCTGGGTTCCGTGATTTTTCATTTGATTCTTCCCTTCTTTCTACAGATAGGTCAATACAATGTTTTGCTTCAATAATGCAAGCCTTCAGAAGCCAGGAAGGCAATTCAAAAGATGCTGCATCTGCACATAAGCTTTCCTGCACGGTATTCAAATTTCAAATCAAGTGAGCATCCAATCTCATGCAATATATCATCCCAGTTACTAAACTAATGCTGCATGAATACTAAACTAATGGACTATGATCACGTTATCTGGGATTTTCTCTCTACCTTCTTGAGAGGTGTGGTTTTAGGGAGAGGTGGCGATCATGGATCTGTTAGTGCACATCAATGGTGGAAATTTAGTGTTGATAAATGGCACTCCAACTGGCTTTTTTCACAGCACCCGAGACTTAAGACAGGGAGACCCATTGTCGCCATTGTTGTTTGTTATTCTAATAGGGGCGCTAAGATGGAAGACCTCAACAATGGTTACTAATGGTTTTTTAGTTGGCTTCACGATTGGAACTCTAGATAGGGAAATCATTAACATTTCTCGTTTGTTATTTGTAGATGATACTCTTATCTTTTGTGAGGCTAATCAAAACCAAATTCCAGTACTAAAGGCCATGCTCCTTTGTTTTGAAGCAGCATTTGGGTTAAAAGAAAACTTCAACAAATTAGAGATGGTGCCAATAGAGGTGTAGAAATATACGACAGCTAGCCAAGACTCTGGGGTGTAAGATAGTACCTCTTCCTATGACCTACTTAGGCCTTCCGTAACTCCGTTGGGGGCTCCATCAAGTGTATCATCCGCAAAGTCGTAACACTATGTATGGGGGCTAATGCCTGCCCAGTACCGAAAGGTCAAGGAAGTTGGTGACCTGATAACAAGAGAGTCGGCGACTAAAGCCCCGGTGAACGGCGGCTTTAACTATAATGGTCCTAAGGTAGTGAAATTCTTTGTCCGGTAGATTCAATGATTGACAAAGTTGAGCAGAGATTTGTGTTTGGAAAAGGATGTATTTATCAAAAGGAGATAGGGTCACCTTAATTAAGAGTACTTTATCTAATCTACCAACTTACTTTTCATCCTTATTCCCCATACCAGCAAATGTGGCACTTTGAATTAAGAAAATTCAACGTGATTTCTTGTAGAGTGAAGTGGGGAGGAGTTCAAATTTCACTTAGTCAAGTGGGAGATGATATGCCGCCCCATCTCAAATGGGGGGTTGGGCATTAGAAGTATGAGGATCTTTAACCTAGGGCTACTTGCTATGGAGATATAATAAAGAACCAAAAGCATTATGAAAGTTGGTGATTGAGAGCAAATATGAAGATTTATGGGAGGTTGGTGCACTAAAGAAGTAAGAGAGGCTTATTGTGTGGGATTGTGGAAACACATTAGAAGGGGATGGGAGGCTTTTTATTGACACACTAGACTCCATTTGCGCGAGGGCTCTAGGATTAAATCTGGAAAGATATTTGGTGCTATAATAGTACTCTACAAGAGGTATTTCCTTTTCTTTTTCAAATTGTTGGCGATAAAGATATTTCAGTGGTGGAAGTAAGGGGGATCTCTAAAGGGGAAGTCCAATGGAACATCAATTTTAAGCGGGTGGCACAAGATTGGGAAATAAGCAGCTTTGCAAATTTTTACAGCCTCTTGTACTCCATAAAATCAAGCAATCAACAAGAAGATGTGTTGTGGTGGATGCCTGTAGGTAAAGGTAAGTTTTTGGTTTGCTCTTTTTATAAGACTCACCTCAAGAGCCCAATATTTTGTATCTGTGGAGAAAGCTTCGAAGAAATAAGGCTCCTCCCAATACCACTTTCTTCGTGTGGACTGCTTCATTAGGTAAGATTCTCACAAACGACAACTTGAAGAAACAAATGGTGATCATTGTAGATTAGTGTTGCATGTATAGAGAAGAGGGTGAATCTGTGAATCATCTGCTACTACATTGCGAGACAGCAAGGGTATTATGGACAAGGTATTCAGCAGAATAAATTTGGCTTGGGTTACGCCAAAGACAACGGTGGAAGTGCTGTTCAGTTAGACACAGCTAAGAGGCATGCAACATATCAAAGATGTTTGGAAGATGACCCCTAGATGCAATAATGCATCATGTGGTACTTGTAGCATGACCACAATGACAGAACGTTTGAAAACAAGGAGAGACCGCTAAAGGAGCTTAAAGTTTTATTTTTAAAACTCTTTGTACTTGTGCCATTGTTGTTGATTCAATGGGATGGACCTTCATGATTTTCTTGTCTCTAATGCACCTACTTAGTGTAGGGCATATTGTTTTGTTTATTTTAAAGTTATGTACATGGCTTTGCCTATTCATTGATCAATAAAATTTGTTTTACCTATAAAAAAATGAATATTAATAATATTTGTCTTCAATAACTAGTAACTTTTATGAGTGGATAGGCAAAAGAGAAAATATTAAAAACGATCATATATAATTTCTGGGTTTTGTGGACAAATTAGATCTTGCTTTATCCCAAATCCCAACCACTTACCAAATTGTGAGCTTCATCAAATATGAGTATACTATTGTTCCAATCAACTTTTAAAGATTTTCTATTCCCTGGCTCAATGAGATAGTTATAAGGTGCAAAAAATATATCAGCAATCTGGTGGAGCTCTCGTGATACGTAATAAGGACACCTACAAGAAACAAGTAGCCAGTAAATATGAAGCAAACTACATACTATTGACTTTGAAGAGGAAATACTAAGTTACACAACCACTTGGTGAGTCTTGAACACACAACTTAGTCCATGTTTCAAGAAGAAAAAGGCATTAAGAAAGCAAAGCACATTAACATATATTGAAAAGATAAAAAAAAAACTGCTAAAAAAGCATACGGGCCGAATCTTCTTCCAACGTTGACTAAATCCTCGATATCGATAGGTTCATCACCAAGATGAGGATTTTTCTTCATGTATTCTACAACAGAAGTGCAGGGCATGGAAATTAGATTTGCTTGGAATGTAAATTGCATCAAAATGTCAAAAAAGAAAAGTAATCAATTTGCTCTGTTGGATAATCAACCAATACAGATCACGATTCATAGTACTTACATAGACATTCAACAAGAAGCACATTAGTTGGACAAACCAGCAGTATAACCCTGTATTGTTTGTGGTGGCCCTGCCCAGGTTATTAAACTTATCTTACATTTACTTTGGAAGTTGACAGGCATTGAGTGTTTTTTTTTTTTTTTGACAAGTAAAAATATTATATATATCAAAATGAGTAACCAAGTATACTGGATGTATACTAGAAAACACCTAATAAGCCCCAAAACCTCGTAAAAAACTAGCCAAAATACATCAAGCCCATTGAGTGTTGTGTGAGTGTATCTGTGCGAACGAGCGAGAGAGAGAGAGAGAGAGAGAGAGAGATGTCATCCTGTACTTGTCAATATACATTTTTTTTCTGGGAAAAGAACCCAGAGTCCTTATCGTTTTGTATTGGTTTTGAACAAGCTTATGAGGGTATTTAATAGAGTAGTGAGAAGTGTAAATAACTATATATGGTTCACCAATGGAAAAGAAATAGATGATACCTAAAGAGATCATTCAACTGGTTTCAGAAAACAAATGGGTTTCAAGTATATTGATGTCATTGAGCATATGAATAATGGAGTGGAAGTTTATGTGAAAATTAGAGGAATTAGAAGCAATTTTTTTTACAAGTAATCAGAAGTTTTATTGAATCAAATAGGCATAACCCAAGTACACCAAGAAGTATACAAGAGAAAACACCTAAATACACACTAGGAACTAGTAGAAGCTAAAATAAGATCTTGAAGACCATCCACATTCAAAATAATAACCTCTGCCCAAAGCTAAAAGAGGAATTACAAGCAAAATTTCAATTAGGTAACATAACAATCGGCATTAAGCATTAGTCATGGTGTATTGTCTAATCATATTAGATCTTCTCAAGATGAGGCCATGTTGTGATACCTCATATAATAATTAAGGGTATGTGGTGTATGGGAACTCACATTACTTGTGAATGAGAAATTATTGCTCTTTATAATATTCCAATAGGGTTCCAATTGTATCATTGACTAGTCATTTTTTAGTATAGACCACGTTGTTTGGACTTTGCATTGGGGCGTTACACATGTGATGTATATTATATGGAGGCATATCAAATCTTGTCATGTGTTGTATGCAAAAAAAATAGACCTTCTCCAAATGAAATATCCTAGTCAAAAGCCAGATTGGGACTTTAACTATAAAGTGGAAATATGGAGAGGTTATAATCTAATCTAAACTTTATTGAGCATACTTCCAAAGATCCTTATACATTAGCACCAATTTATCAAAAAAAAAAACTTGTCAAGTAACCAATAATTTTAGGAGCAGGAACCCGTTCTTACTAATATTGCTTGGAAATTCTGAAGAACCACTACAAGTAAAAAAGAAAGCATTCTTAAATGACATGTCAATCTCATAATGACCTATGTGGAAACAAGAATATGGAACAGCATTAATTATGCCAAAGACGGCCGTCCACCTTAAGGATGTTTGCTTCTAGGCAATCTATAATTCTTCGCCCTATCCAAAATTATCATACTTCATTCGCTTCATCCTTGATTTGGTTTCACTCTCCTCTCATTCATATGTTATGCCATGATTCTTTTAAAGTTGAGTTAATAGAGCTTGCCATTAAATTCCTGCACTTTAGTTGACCCAACTGTATGCCTATACATACAAACAAATAATGACAAATACATTCTCAATGCCGAAATAATACCTGCAACACGAGAATGATGGCCACATTTACGCTTTCTACACAACGAACGGCAAGAATTTGTTTGTGTTTTTCCGCGAAGTGAACTTACTTCATCATGAATGCACAATTGCTCTCGAGATCCTAAAACTACCATTTTGGGCCTGCATGTATCCAATACAAGAAATTTCAGGGTACATGCATATAAAAGCACCTAAAGTGATAATAACACAAACTCCAACCTCAGGAGGAATATATATTGAGCATCAGTAGGGGTCATACAGTGCAAGTAATAAACCAGGAGGAAATAGATACGTGATCTATCCAATATTCAAAATCTCAACTACAAAATATTTCAACCCATAATTGAGGAGACTGCTGACCACCTACTCTTACACTACAAGATAGGGAGGACACACAATGAAATGATTTTCTTGAGTGGGTGGCATTGGCTTGGGTGATGCCTGGAACAGTGGTTGCTTTCCTAGCAAGCTGGAGAAGCTTACATGTCAATCCACAAAGTGCAGCAATTTGGACGATGGATCCCGTATGTCATTGTGGTGTCTTTGGATGGAAATAAATGATAGCAGTTTTGAAGACCGCGAGCAGACAACAGACAAAATTAGAGCTTTCTTTTTCAACACTTTGCTTCAATGGTCCATTGTGATAGATTTTAACATTCTAAGTGTTCATGAGTTTCTTGTAGTAGCTGTCAATCAAGCATAGGTGTTCTATACGTCCTATGTATATGGGCTACACCTCTTATTCTGAGCAATAAATCCTTCATTACTTATAAAAAAAAACAATTCAGACCTGTAATGGGTTCTCTTTAATTCTTGAACTACTTGCCGGATTTGGCTGTGAGTGCGCGAGGTGTATATTATGGCAGGAAGATTTGACCGCACAGGCTGTGACAGTGAAACTTCTGTTTCATTCTCTTCTTTCTGACTGCTTTGTACGCTCATACCAGTCGAGAAACCTCCTAAACTCTTCCTCCACGCCAAGGTTGCACAGAGAAGACATAATGTTTTCCCAGTTCCAGTAGGGCTCTCCAAAAGTGCATTGCATCTCTGCCATGTCACAATGTGAACATGCACATTGGATGTCAGGCAGATGCCAGCGATAACAACATCAATTGTAATAACGAATTATGGAAATGATATATGGTTAGCCATTCGAAAGTAATACAAATTCAGTAAACTCTAATTTGACACTTTTAATATCAGTTTTTAATAGTAACAGTAAGACAAATTCAAATGGTATCAAAACATCTCATCATGATGAATTTGTTACTTTCAACGCCGAGGTATTTTCCCCCAGTAGAATATTCCCTTAAAAAAGGAGTACTATTATTATTATGCTTCACTACATGCCCCCCGAAAGCATGTAAATCCTATTTTGAATTAAGATACAGTGAGTAAACAGTTAGGGCCAAGAAAATCCATTGTTATATGATAGGAACATTCAGGAATGACTTTAATCTGATAATACGAAAACCACGTAGCTAAATTTGACGACACTGTATACTATCCCAAAACCATGTGAAATATATCACATACAGAAATCAAATTAAGTTTATATACCAAAGACAAAATTGCCGAATAAGCACATCCAAACCAACTGATACCAATTAGTCCGAATAGATATTCACATTTCATAAAAAAGCCAATTTGATGAGTAAATAGAAAAATAAAAACACAAGGGGAAACAAATATGCTTTAGAATGGCCTTGCAAAAGGCAATTGGTATCAGAAATTCAGGACTTATAAGCAATTTCAATGTCTTCTGAAAAAATATGTCGTAAAATGAATTCAAGACCAACTAAACGCCTTCGGATGCTTACTTCTTGGAGAGATTGAATGACTTTTTCCATATAAATAAGCTGGCAATCGTAAGCCTCGAATGGAAAATCCACATCGACGCCTCTGATATTGTACGTCGGCATCTCCGTAAATTTCCGTAGGAATCCGATCAGGAAGATTTTCCCGAGAAAATGACGCCGTTGGGTTTAGTTACAAACCCTAGTCAATGAGTTGATCGGGAAATATTGAAGAAATGTTTTCCCGCCAGATTACGGTGCACGGATGAGAGGCACGTACCAACGACGACGTTTAGCGAGTAACAGGCAAACGTGTTTATAACTGGAGAAAAAGATTTATAATTTTATGCAACCATGGATAATTATCGCTCAACTATTTTTAAAAAAGTAAAAAAAATATAAAATTCATATAAAAAAAATAACTTTTAAATAGTAAATTCTGCTATTTTTAAAATAGTTATATAACATATATGCATTTCATAATTATATATAATATTACTTAATTGACAAAATTTCATTTTTAAGAAAAACAAACACTTTATGGGCTTGAATACAAGAACGTTTGGTTAATTCATTTCATTTTATTTGATTACTAAAAAATTTCTAAGTTTTTATATAAAATATAATAAATAATTTAACTATTTTAAATTTAAAATAATAATATTAAAATTTTATATTTTAATTATATTTTATTCAATTTCTATTTAAAATCATCTTATCTTATTTCACTATTTAAATAGGTCCATAATTTCCTAATTGCGGGTTGCATGCACTAACCCGGTGGAGGATGCTTGTATCATTTTTAAGGCTCGGTTTGCTTACAGAGATGAAATCAAAAACTCAAAACTCATCTTAAACTCATCATCATACTTTTTCAAATTCTCAAATAAAATATAATAAAAAATCAATTTTTTCAAATTTCAAAACACATTTTTTAAATTTCAAAACAAAACTAATATTAAAAATATATATTATTACATTATTTTATTCTTTTTTTTTTAATTTTTATCCCATCCCATCTTATTTCATCTCTAAAAATAAATTAAACCTTAATAAAAATCATGCAAATTACAGGTGCTAGAAGACAAACTCAACTTTTGGAAGGAAAAATCAAAAATTAATATTTATATAAGTAAAATAATTTAGATAAACCACATTCAGCAAACTCTATCTCACATATTACTGTTCATATGGCCCCGCTTGGATTCAGAGATGAGATGAGTTGAGATGAGTTTAGATAAGTTTAGTTTATTTTTTAATATTATTATTATTTTAGGATTTGAAAAAGGTATATTGGGAATTGAAAAATGTGTATTGGAAATTGAAAAATGTGTATTGAGAATTGAAAAAGGTGTATAGGAATTTATGTTTTATATAAAAAATTATAAAAATATAATAATAAAATGAAGATGAGTTGAGATGAGTTGAGATGAGCTGAGCTCACCTCTGAATCCAAGCGGGGCCAGAATGTACTGAGTGTAGTTTATTCTTAGCATAACTCATTGTATACTTTCTCATCTTGTCTCTTTGTTTGGATCACTCATATATTTAGTTTTTTTCTTATTTATTAAATAATTGACTATTATTATGTTAGTATTTTTTTAAAATATTTAAACGTGATTAAAAAATATATTTGAAATGCAAATTTAAAAAAAAAAAAACTGTAATTTGTATTAAGGAGCACATCAAATAAACAAATTGAAGGTGATTTACTCAAAAGAGAGAAAAAAACAAAACAAAAACAAAAACTCAGGAATCAAAAAACTCCCTTTCATTTTCTTACATTTTAGTACTCTTTTATTTGGAAAACAGAGAATCCATGACCATTGCTTGCATGGACCTGATTCTCTATGATGTTGCAGTAAAAGACGTAATATCATGTTCCTCTAGGTTAAATATAAGTCAATTTTAGAATTTTTTGGGAGTTGGAGTGCTACTAAACT
The DNA here is from genome assembly GCA_036559045.1 of Platycarya longipes. Taxonomy (NCBI): domain Eukaryota; kingdom Viridiplantae; phylum Streptophyta; class Magnoliopsida; order Fagales; family Juglandaceae; genus Platycarya; species Platycarya longipes. The sequence continues at coordinate 49,957,749 of CM071789.1, forward strand.
GATTTAGTGAATTTGACTAAATATATTTTTCTTTTATTCTAAACGAAGCGTTAGATACAAATGTTTTTTATAATAAATAAAGTTATTTTATATTAAAATCATAAAAAAAATGTTTGTGAACGTTTCTCGAAATTGTGCCATCAAATCACAACATAAAGTCTAGTTTATTTTAAAAAATAGGTTGGGTTAAAAGTTAAAAAAATAATAATATATTTTTTTAATATTAATTTTTTTTCAAAATTTAAAAAAACTATTTTGAAATTTGAAAATTTTGAATTATTTATTTTATTTTATATAAAAATTTAAAAAAACGTAAGGATGGATTTGAGATAATATGAGATGGTTTATATAAATGATCTCATACCTTCGTAGTCTAAGCCTCGTCCTATAACTTTACTTTCACAAACATTATGATTAGAGGCGGTTTAAAATATTAAAATAAAATAAAATGAGTCAATAATTCTGTAAGAAATTTATCATAACATAAATATACTTAACATAAGATTTCATTAAAATTATGATTGTTCATAGGTATGTTATGACATGACTTATATCGGCTTACCTAATTTATGTTACTTATCATACTGCTCATGCATTAACCATGTGTGTATGGTTGTGCAATGACCCTATATCATGCGTTCGCAAGAAGATTCGCTAATAATATTCTAGCATATTATAGTGTACCACGTTTAGTTTTGTGGCTTACACATTCACCCATAAATCATATTAGTACCATTCATTTAAATAATCATTTGATTAACTAACACGAGCATATCTTACACTTAAACTTATAAAAAGTAATTTATGTATCTTATACAATGTAAGATGCATAATACATGCATAACTATAATATGCATAATGAAACATGGTAATTAACGTTCTTACAAATATCATGACATGTATGATATGTAAACAGTGAATTCTAAATGATTATATCTGATAATAATATATATAATTTATCAGCATGTACTAATCTATTTTTATGATCAAGTTGCTTATTTTATAGTGTTGCTTTCTAAGATTTTCGGTACAAAATTGATCATGGAGTTGGAATAGGTATCCTGGTTCGGCCATTGCACTTACAAAAGTTCATGATTTTTTGCAAATAACACATCAAAATATTTATAAAGAGATTTTGGATAGGATGCTGACGAATTTGAGTTAAACTCGATTAATACATGTAATGACACTAATCAGTTGAATATTCAGTTGTGATCGTTTAAGAAGAGAGTTTGAACTTAATGTGATTTAATAATTCATTCAATGTATGATTGTCAGTGAATGAAAATACACAGAAGACTTCAATCAATAATGATTTTAAATTGAAATAAATTTATAATAACCAATCTTTAAATTTTAAAGGAAGTATAACTTGTTAAATATATAACAAGTAAAATTTAACCTAGTTATTGAGCTAAAAACCCTAGTAATTTATTGCTGGTGCGCTTAACAATATGACCCATATGGTTTAAGTTCAATAAAAATCATCAAAATTTCAACCTTAGAATTATTTGGTGGAGTCGTTACAAGATAACATCATGACTTTCAAGGATCAAGTTAATGCCAAAGATGAAACTCTATAATATGTCACAACAAAACATGGGCATGCTAATATCATTAAAGTTCCGATCGAATATGCGAAAATCCACATCGTTAAGATATTGAAAGTGGGGTTGAAAGAGAGGAGATGCTTAAGATGGTGAACAAAGAGAAAGACAACTTTACACGAGTTTGTACGTTACAATCACCTTGAAGTGATAACACTTTCAACCAAGGAAGACCATCAACAAAATTATTTGTGAGAAATCCAACAGAGCATCTGTACCCAAAGGCCTATTAACTAGATCTCATAGACGAATTTGTAGGAGGAGAAAAGCTGATTTTGTTGAGCGGAGAAGAAGTTGGGTTCGCTTAGTATCAGACAATTTACCCTTTATTCTTCATGGGATATCCAACAAACTGAAATGGTAAGTACTTTCTTCTAGTTGTTTTTCTTGTTCTTCATTTTTTTTAATGTCTAACAGGGGATCCAGCCACATCAGATATAGTGTGCCCGACTTTGGGGAGACGATTGTATAAGCATAATTTTGGGCAAATTAGGCAAATGGTCAGGTTGCAGGAGTTGATAAACAATGAACTATTAAACTATGCACCCATTAGCAATGTTAGGAATTTCTATTTGTCCTAATTTTGGACTTTTTTGTTCGTTTTTTTTCACATGATTTTTATATAAGTGTTTTTAAATAATATTGTATTTTTTATATTTTTAAAAAATATTTTAAAATGTTAAAAAAGTATGTAAATAAAATAAACCAAAAAAAAGCTCCACAATCGAAACAAGTAGAGATCCCTAATCAACCTTAATAATTTATTGCTCGTGCGCTTACCAATATAACACATATAATTTAAATTCAATAAAAATATCAAAATTTCGACCTTAGAGTTATTTGGCCGTCTCGTTACAAGATAATATCATGACTTTCAAGGATCAAGTCAATGCCAAAGATGAAACTCTACTGCTTGTCACAACAAAATATGGGCATGCTAATATCATTAAAGTTTTGATCGAATATGCGAAAAATCCACCTCATTAAGATATTGAAAGTGGGGGGAATCGAGATGCTTAAGATGGTGATCAAAGAGAAAGACAACCTTACACAAGTCTGTACGTTACAATCACCTTGAAGTGATAAGAATTTCAACCAAGGAAGATCGTCAACAAAATTATTTGTGAGAAATCCAACCGAACATCCATACCCAGAAAGATCCAATTGCACTTTTTTTTTTCTTGCCCAAAAATCCACAGTGATCATTCAGGAAATGAACAATATTTTGATTTACAAGATCGGTCGGATGTGAACACCCCAAAGGCCTATTAACTAGATCTCAAAGATGAATTTGTGGGAGGAGAAAAGCTGATTTTGCTGAGCGGAGAAGAAGTTGGGTTCACTCAGTATCAGAAGATTTACCCTTTATTCTTTGTAAGATATCGAGCAAACTGAAATGATAAGTACTTTCTTCTAATTGTTCTTCTTGTTCTTCAAATTTTTTTTTAATGTCTAACGTGGGATCCAGCCACATCAGATATAGTGCACTCAACTATGGGGAGATGACTGTACATAGGAGAATTTTGGGCGAATTGGGTGACAGGTCGTGTTGTAGGAGTTGATAAATAATGAACTATTATACCATGCAGCCATACACCACACATTTGTTAAAAATAAATAAAAATGTGTGTGTGGTGTAAGTCTACTAATGCCACCTTCATTTTTATAAAAATTATGACTGCATAAAAATAATTTTAGAAATTGATGTAATTTAATGTAGTTTGTCAAATCATAAAATTATTTTTATTATAAAGCAGATATGACGAATCACATGAAGTAATATCAGTTTATGATATTATTTTTATATAATCAATTTGTAATTGTAGCACTCATCTTTATATTAAAGTATGGTGTATAGCATTAAATTGGAAAAAAAAAATTATGTAGTGGACTTTACAAGACCAAAATGTCGGTTGATATATTAGTAGCCAATAGATATATCTTTTAGAGTTTTTAATTCAAATTTTACTGATTTGATGCTAAAGAAATTGAGACTTTTTTTTTTTGAGAAATAAAGAAATTGATACTTAAAGTGATGTCTATTAATTGAATATTAATATCTTTCCAAAGACTTATATAAATAGTAATATATTGTAAGACATAATTTGCATCCTAAAATTAGAGCATAAGTTTTAAAAAACTTAAATACGGAATGACAACTTTTAGAAGGAAAGAAAAATAAATTCAACTTTTCTTCTTATAAAAGCCAACAGTAGTTGTAAAACATCTTAAGCACACGTAAAGTCCCATAACCTCGTGTTTAAAGTTCTATCTTAGCTTGATTTCTTAATTAAGATATATCTTTTAATTCCCCAAATTATAAGTTTAGAAAATAGAAAATAAAGATTTTGAGAAATTTAATGAACATGCAAGTAAATACTTCCAAACTCTAAAAATAACATAAGAAAGTGTATTTTACCATATCAAATCCTCGCTTATTTTGCTATATAATCACTAAAGTGGCAAAATTGTCATTCTATACACAAATGATTAATTTTCTTGCATTTTGTCTCGAGACAGTTTTAATTTAAGTTTAAAAATACAAAGGTAATGAAATATAATCTCTAAATTGAAAATAATAAAATATAAAATGAACTCCTACATTATTTATCTTTAAAAATTGAAATTAAGGTTGTGTTTGATCTCAAAAATATTATTTCACTATTATATAATATTTTCTTATTATTTTTCATTAATTTATACTACTATTCATTTTTTATTATAATTTTGTTTAATATTTTGTTTTATTATTAACAAATTATCTAAAATCAACTTAACCTAAAATAATGAAAATTGAAATTTTTACTAGTTACAAAAAATAGGGTTCAGACCGCCCGATTTTCATTTACGATAGAATGAAAACACAGGAGCACAAGAATTCAGACCATTAGCCCACTAGACCTCGTAGATATTTCTAGAAACACCAAAGCAGTAGACTATCCGTCTATCCCTATTCCATACCCGGACGGCTATTTTAACATTTTTTAAGACTTTTTTTTTCCAAACTTTTTTAGAACTTGAACATGAACTTTAAATTGAAATTAATTCCCCAGGCTCCCATAGCCCACAACTCTATCTTTTTCCATAATGTGATTTTTTAAAATAGAGTTTTCAAGAGAGATGGTACTATTGTGGTCTCCCAGACTCTTGCACAGAGAGAAACAGAAGTACATGGAGTCTTTCGTGTCCTTATTCCTTAGGTAGATGTTTTACATCATAGATGAAAAGATTCGTAAAAGTAAATTCAAAAACTAATATGGATTAATGTGGAACGTTATATTGTAAAACTATTTTAATTATTAAGTAGATTTAACATTTCATACGAAATCACGTCAATTTGTGAATTTATTTGTAGGATTTCTTTTCTACTAATATAATTGTCTTTGCGTTATTAATTTCAGTATATATATGTATATATATATTTTTTTTTTTTCAAATGCTAGATTGTGATCATTTCCCCGTTCCTGTGGATCGTCATTTTTCAGTCTAGGAGGTCTGACAATTTTGTGAAATTTGTTGTTAATTTTCACTCTTGTGAAGATTACTTACCCTTCATCCAATGGAAATGGTAGTCACTCCAGTGTACCACCGCACCGGCTGATAAAGGAATTGTCCTTCTCTACGAAGAATCGGCAAGATGTTAACCATTCTAATCGAATCAAATCCTCGATGTCTATTGCAACAAGATTTAGGTTGTTTATGGAACTGGATTTACAGGATCTGAGAAGTTCTTTGCTAGGATTGTCACAATTAAGCCAAATTAGCATGCACTATTGCAAACGCATGCTTTGGTCGAAATCGACAACAATGTGTCTTCAGGCGAGTTTCTTCCCATTCCTTGCGATAACAAACGATTTCCATGCCATTTTTGCAGATTCTGCATGGGGCCAATGGACCATAGGCTCTGAGCTTACCTTTATAAAAGAAAACTCGAAACTCAAATTGCTTCTGCATGGGGCCAACAAGCTGCAAGTAGCTTTGTGTTCCAGGTTAAAGTTAGCAATTCATAGGGCTATAATTTCGTCTCACTTTTGTGAAAGAATAAGGTTACGGGTAAAGGGTCCATAATATTAATATTTTAACATTAAGAGAAACATTAAAAAAGCCACATTGGTATAGAATGAGATGAGATTTTTGTTTTGTTTGTGTTCTTTGTGGTTTAAACTAGCAGAGAATTAAATGAAATGATCAAAAGTTTGTTTCATTTATCTAGTCCAAATGATGAAATGCATGAATTGCCCATAAAGAGAAAGGAAGAACCCTCAGTTGGGACATTGGATGAGAGAGATTATCAAGAAGTTTGAAGATATTCTAGTGGGGACCTGATGCCGAAAAGGAAATGGAAGTTCTGAAGTTGAAAGTTGATCATCGACGATTGGTTCATATTTTGTCAATTGCTTGTACCCAGCTGGGTTAATTGGTTGGTGAAATGTGGAAGACAATCCAGAAGAATGGTTAGGTGTACGTGTATTATTGGTCCAAAATACTCAAAGAGGGTTGTAAACCTGATATGTGCTTGTAAACAATCTAATAAACATTTTGCTAAGAGCTGGCCGTTTGCCAAATGTTATTAAGATTGTTAAAGAAAATGGTTCATTGCAATGCCAAGTGCAAACCGAATGTTGACATCGTACTTGAAAGCATTATTTGAATCCAGAGCTCCAGCTTATTGGGTTTCTTCAAAATACTAATTATCATTACAAAACGAATACATCAGCCGCTTGGATCCTCAGCAGAGAGATCATTTTCCTCCTCGTCACTTTGCCGCATTTTCGCTATCTCAACGTGCACTCTCTCCAGAATTTTCTTCTTCTGCATCCCTATTTCCCTATGTAAACCCATTCTCATCTTCTCTAGCTCCACCATCTACTGCCTTTTACTATTCTCAATTTTTTCATATATCTCGCTGAATTTGGTAATGGAATCAACAAGCAAGCTGAAGGAAGGCCCCTCATCATTGACCCTTATAGTTATCCTCTTCTTTGGTGAAAGTCCCTCTGAAGCATCCTCCTCATCATTAGAAGATTCTGAATTCCCAGGACTATCTCTCATCTCTTCTAATCCTTTTGCATGATTTAAGTAAACTTTAGGATTCATAAATACATACTCCCAGAGTCAAAACCACAAGAGAGGCCTGCTTGTTGTAAGGGCGATAACAGCATCATATCCATCTTCTTAAAATAAACCCATTTACTAGTGGCACCACTAGTCTCTGTCATCCTCATCTTCTCCTTTCTGAACTTCTTCTTCAATGTATCTAATCTATTCCTCCACTGAGTATCCATCTTTTCAGTTTTTGAGATCTCCAATACCTTCTCTGCAACTTCTTGTCATTCCTCGGACCGAAGACTCTTTATTCCACGTTGAAGAAACCGGTTGACCCAAGCATTTAGTTAAATAAATGTCTCGCACTCAATCCATTTGGATAATGAATTTCAGCCAACAACTAATGATTTTGGAGCCAAGGGCACTGAAGCTGTAGCTGCAGCCGATGGCACAAGTACCCTTGGAGAAAATTCATAACTAGAAACCAAACTCTTCAACTTTCAAGTTTTTGGGTGCCTTTTCAAATTAGTATATTCAGTTCTCCTACCAAAATTTTCCTGTTTATCATCATCATCATCAGCCTCCCCTCCTCCTCATCATCATTTTCCAAATCTTGTTGCATATTACGAAAAACATTACTTTGATCATCATTTTTTTCCTCGTCCTCTCTCGATTATTCATTGTCCATATCAACGTAATGATTAACAGTCGATCGAGAATGTGGAGCATTTCTAACAGAATGCTTCTCTTGACTCGAGATACTGTAATCCTTTTGGTGATTCAGACCATACGGGTTTGGAGAATACCTTGCATCATCCTCATTCAGCATTCTCATCCATTTTAGCCAAATTTTTATCAACCACAACTGAATACTCAGAAAATACAACACACTCAGTAACCTTGATTTCTAACCTCAAAGCACCGACTCCTCCCCCTTAACAAAAAAGTAAACTATCCATAACATTTGTTCCCAATACATCTAATCTTTGGTCTCGGTCATCAATTTCTTGAAAATTTTTGACTTTGTTCACAGTTCAAAAAGTATGAAACAGAATCTCCACAGCACCAATCCCCGTTTCTTTAAAGTCAACTTCTAAAAAAAATCAAAACCCATGAATATTGCACTAGAATAGCCAATTTTCTACTTCCAGGTATAAAAGGCTTCTTTCTACGATTACATTATAATATTCAAACAAACATTCATTCGTCTCAAAGAAAGAAAAGACCCTAATTCTCAAGCTCAAAATATAAATTTAAAGAAGAACAAAACCCATGAATCTTACCTCAAATAGTGAGCTGTCCACACTAGAAACAACACAGTCCCAAACATTAATCGAAATCGGTCCCAATTCACGCTCTTTAAAAAAATCCGAATATCAAGATTGCTGGGACCAATTGAAAGCAATTCCGAGACAAAAGAAATTGAAAAAGAAGATGAGAAAAAGGTAGAGAGATTCAACACTAGTGTTTGGTGGTAGGAACATGTGGCACATGCTGCTAATGTAAGCCGAGATTAAGTATATGGGTTGAAGGCCCTAATTGGAATAAAAATTGGGCTTTGAGGGTGATACGGGATTTGGAATGTATGAGCCGAAGGCCCTCAATTCCTTTATGGCTTTGCTTTATAGAATATAGATACCAAGTTTTATGGTCAGACAAAGAGATATATATTGGAACGGACCGAACGGCCTTCTGATACGATGAAAATAAATCCAAAGAAGCCATATTAGTTATAATATGTGAAGATAACAACCATTAAAGAAGCAATACGTGTGAGTCAAAGCTGAAGAAAGTGTGCAAGAAATTAATTTAAAGCCCCTTTTATGTTGTGTGGCTGAATATTATACTTGCTAGGCTTATATGTAATTTAGCTACTTTATTTACTCTCTCATATAAAAGGCAAGCTGCTACTATTATAATTAATTCAATTGCTTTGATTCACTTTGTAAACCCGAGAGAGAAAAGTCGAGAAAAACAGAGGAGTATGTGCGAGAGAAAAAGAAAACTGAGATCGAGACGGTGAAAGTGATTTTCCAGAAATCTTGTACAACAATGATGTTGTTCATCTTGTAAGGGTCTGTTATGTACTGATTGTTGTTACTGATTTTTCAATAAAAGAGTCTCCTAGATGAGATTTCAGCCATGGATGTAGATCGAAGAGAATCGAACCACGTAAATTGTTTGTGTTCTTTCTTGCTTTTATTTTCGCACTAATATTGTTCTATTTGATTTCTATTTTCGTTTCATTGTTGGTTTGAGTTGTTAATTGATTTCTTTGAGAGTTTTTTTTTTTGAATATGTCATGATTGTGTTGCAAGAAACCCCAAGTTTCATCGCATTTCATCACAAAATGGTATCAAGAGTTCTGGTTTTGATGGGAAATGCCAAGTTTGATTTGGAAAAATTCACTAGCAAAAATGACTTTGGTTTGTAGAATATTAAGATGTGTGCTCTTCTTGTCCAACAAGGGCTGCAAGATGTTTTTCTTGGTGAGAATGACATGCCATCTTCTTTATCTAAAAAAAACAAGTCGGAGATCTTGCAAAAGGCTCACAGTACTATAATTATATCACTTGGTGACAAAGTCTTGAGGGAGGTTGCTCAAGAGGACACGCCTGCAGGTATATGGCTTAAACTTGAAAATCTTTACATGACTAAGGCTTTGTTTGTTTTCAAAGATGAGATGAGATTAAAATTTTAAAAAAAATATATTATCGTAAGATTTTTTTTTTAATATTAGTTTTGTATGTGGATTTGAAATAGTGGTATGAGAATTTGAAAAAGTTAAATTTTTTATTATATTTTGTATGAGAATTTGAAAAAGTGTAATAATGAATTTGAGATATGTTTGAATTTTTGGTCTAAACCTTGTAAGCAAAAATCACTTGCTAATCATTTACAGAAGAAAACGAGATTGTACACATTTAAACAATTCCTAGGAACGTCTATGAAAGTACATGTTGATGAATTTAACAATATTGTTCTGATTTTAAAATAGATAATGAAAACCAGGTCATTTTGCTTTTAAGTTCATTAGACACTTCTTATACAAATTTGAATGTGACTATGATGTATGGTCGAGAGTTCTTGACTTTTGAAGAAGTGCAATCTGTTTTGCATTCTAGGGAACCGCAAAACAAGGCTAAAAATAGTAAATCTGAGGCTGGGGAGGGGCTGGTTGTGAGAAAAAGACCTGAAAAGAGAAATCAAAATGATAAGAATAATAGGGATTGATATAAATCAAAAGGAAAACAATTTAAGTGTTTTGTATGCCATGAGGAGGAACATTTTAAAATGGATTATTCCAAGAGAAAACAAAATTCAGGGAATAAATCTAAGGAGGATGGGAATGTAGCAATAGTTTTAAATGGATATGAGAGTGTAGAGGTACTCAATGCCTCTGATGTAAACTCGGGCAAGGAATGAATCCTTAACTCTAGTTGCTCTTTTCATATGTGTTCCTCAAAATCTTAGTTTAAATCATTTAGTGATTTAGATGAAGGATATGTGCTCCTATGCAATAACAAGTCCAGCAAGATTTTGAGAATAAGAACAATTAGACTTAAGTTACATGATAGTATGGAGAGGCTTTTTAGTGAGGCGAGATACATACTTGAACTTAAGAGGAATTTAATTTATCTAAGAATATTAAATAAGTCTGGTTGCACTTTTTAATCTGAGGCAGGGGTATTAAAAGTTGCTAAAGGGTCCATGGTTTTGATAAAAGGTGTGATTAAAAATTGGCTCTATACATTGATAGGAAAAACAGTAATAGGAGAAGCCTCGCTTATTCATCATCAACAGGAGAACCAAGTTGTGCTTTGACACAAAAGATTGGGGCATGTGAGTGAAAGAGGTTTGCAATAATTAAAAAATCAAGGTTTATTGGGTGATAAAAGCTTTGGAGAGTTGCCATTTTATGATGATTATGTTATGGGAAAGTCTACTAAAGTGAGCTTCAAAAGAGTCATTCATTAGACTAAACATGTATTAGATTATGTACATTCTAACTTGTGAGGATCAGCTAGAGTTGGCTCTCATAGAGGATGAAATTATTTTCTCTCAATTATGGATTACTACTCTAGGAAGGTGTGGATATATATTTTTAAACATAAAAGTGACATCTCCCAAAAATTTTAAGAGTAAAAAACACTTGTTGATAACCAAATGAAAAAAAAAAAGTCAGGACCCTTAAGATAAATAATGGACTTGAATATTTGTCAAATGAATTCAATAATTTCTATTAGAGGGAGGAGATAGTAAGGTACTAGACTGTTAGGGAGACTCTTCAGCAAAATAGTCTTGTTGAGAGAATGAATATGACCATTTTGGAGAGGGTTAGATGCATGTTACCAAACTCAGGCCAGGCAGAAGTTGTGTCTACAGTTATGCATTTGATAAATAGGTGTCACTCATCAACTATAGGGTTCAAAACACCCTAAAAAATGTGGTCTAAAAAATCCTCAAAATATGACTATTTGAGAATCTTTGGATGTGTGGCTTATGCATATTTAATAAGCTACACATCCAAAGACAAATAAGTTAGAGCCTTGGGCTTTAAGGTGCATTTTTGTGGGTTATCTTGAGAGAGTTAAAAGTTATAAATTGTGAGTAGATGAATCTAGAAAACAAAAATGCATAATAAATAGAAATGTGACATTTAATGAGAATAAAATGGCTATATTGAGAAAAAGGGCAGTGAGACTCCACACATAGAAAACTTTGACAACTTACAGTTTGAGATAGAGCATAATGAAAATGCTTTAGATTAGTTAGTCAAACAAATTGAGAAAACAGAGGACGTAAGTTTAGTTAACACAAATCAAAGTGGAGCCAGTTTCTGGGATTTGGCAAGAGATAGACACATGAGGGTTATTAAACCTTCCTAAAGGTTTGGACAAGCAGAACTTACTGCTTTGGCTTTGGCAACATCAGAAGAAATGATTCAGGTAAAACTAAGGTCCTATAAAGAGGCAACGACTAGTGAGGAAGCTCATAAGTGGACAGTAGCCATGCAAAAGGGAATGAAGTCCTTGAATAATAATAACAATTGGGTACTAGTGCATAAACTTGAAAATATGAAGTTAATAGGATCCAAATGAATATTGAAAAGAAAGGAAAGTATCCCGGGGGTTGAATGCCAGAGATACAAGGAAAAATTGGTAGCAAAGTGGTTCACACAAAGAGAAGGGATAGACTACAATGAAATGTTCTCTCATGTGGTGAAATACAACTCCATTAGGCTGTTGTTAGCCTTTACTGCATATGAAAACTTAAATCTGAAACAACTAGATGTAAAAACAACTTTCTTACATGAAGAGTTTGAAGAAGCAATCTACATGCAACCACCACAAGGGTTCTTAGAAGAGAAAGACAGAAATAAAGTTTGTCTACTCAATAAATCCTTGTATAGACTAAAGCAGTCTTCTAGGCGGTGGTATAAAAGATTTGATACACATATGATTGATAATGGATTTAATAGAAGCATGTATGAAAATTGTTTGTATTTTAAAAAATATGGGGAATACATGGTATATCTATTGCTTTATATAGATGACATGCTTATAGCATGTAAGGACATGTGTTTGATTGAACAAGTTAAAAATATGCTGAAGACAGGATTTGAGATGGAAGAATTTGGACTTGCAAAGAGAATTTTGGAGATGAAAATTTCTAAAGATAAAGATAAAGAAATTTTAAGACTTTCTCAAAAATTATATATCTCTAAAATTCTCAAAAGATTTAGCATGGATAACATGAAGATAGTCAGAACTCTTATAAGCCAACAATCAAAACTATTAATTAGGCAAGCACCATAAACCCACATGGACATAGAATTTATGAATAAAATTCCCTATGCTAATATGGTTGTCAGTATAATATATGCCGTGATTTGCTCAAGGCTTGACTTGACTTATGCGGTTAGCATGGTCAATAGATTCACGACCAACCTAAGCAAAACTCATTGGCATGATATTAAATGAATAATTCAATACGTAGTGGGCATTAGTGGCTTGTGATTGATATTTAGGGGAATAATAAACAAAAAAAAGAGTTGAGAGATTTTGTGGATTCTGATTATACGGCAAACATAAATACCAAAAAATCATTGACTTGTTTCCTGTTCGCTATTTTTAGGGGTGCTATCAGTTGGAAAGCAAACCTACAAACAATGGTTGCTTTGTCAACAATTGAGACAGAATATATTGTCATAAATGAGGCAATCAATGAGGTAATATGGTTGAAATGTATATCAAGTGAGCTAGTCATGTATGAGGGGAATGTTGTGGTTTATTGTAATAACCAGAGTGCTATACATATAGGTAGAAATCAGGTATTTTATGAGAGGTCTAAACACAAGATGTTAGACTTCATTTTGTGAGGGACATTATAGCAAATGAGAGAGTTGGGGTGGAAAATGTACTAACCGAAAAAAATGAATCTGATATAATGACAAAGTCACTACCTTCAATTAAGTTCAAACATTATTTGTACTTGATCAACATGGAAAAATGTTGAAGACCCTATTGGTTGGGGGACAATGCTAGAGCCGCCTAGAGAAGGAGATTGAAAAATCAAGAACAAAGCTTGAAGGATAAAATGCTTGCCAAGGTAGAGAATTATAAATATGACAACCATTAAAGAATCAACACGCGTGAGTCAAATATGAAGAAAGAATGCAAGAAATTACTTTAAATTCCTTTTTATGTTTCTATGGCCGAATGATATACTTGTTGAGCTTATTTGTAATTTAGCTACTTTATTTACTCTCTCGTATAAAAGGCAAGTTACTACTATTGTAATTAATTCAATTGCTTTGATTCACTTTACTTTATAAACCAGAGAGAGAGAGACGAGAGAAAACAAATGAGTGTGTGTGAGAGAAAAAAAAACTGAAATCGAGAGGGTGAATCAGTGAATGTGATTTTCTAGAAATCTTGTATAGCAATGATGTTGTTCATCTTGTAAGGCCATGTTTTAAACTAATTGTTGCTATTGATTGTTCAATAAAATATATTTTTAAATGAGATTTTGGACGTGAATGTAAATTGAAGAGGATCGAACCACCTAAATTTTTTGTATTCTTTTTTATTTTGATTTTTACACTATTATTGTTCTATTTGATTTCTATTTTCGTTTTATTGTTGGTATGAGTTGTTAATCGATTTCTTGGAGAGTTTTTTTAATCTATCTTGATCGTGTTGTAAGAAACTCCAAATTTCATCACATTATACGTAAATTGATGTAATAATTTTCACATTATTATTGTATTTAATTTATCAAATAAAAAAATATTTTATCCTAAATTGAACAACTTTGAGCTAAATACGTGGCAAATCCTTGATTGCCCAACTGTTTTAGACTGTTAATAAATGAGCTCATAATTAACTGGAATTGTAGAAAAAAAGAAAGTCGAAAAAAAAAATCAGGAACAGAAAAAAAAAAAAAGGCCTACAAGTTATTTTCAATGGGTGCTAAAGCAGTGGTAACCAATAATTCAGTCCCAACGCAATCCAAAAATAAATGTAGTCCTTTTTAAAGCAGAGGCTCGATTATATAAGATAGTCATTCAATACCTGACACGTATACCCCTTAATCTCAACTTGGATTCTACGAAAGCCACTTCATCACGTGTCTATCACGTGTTAGGGCCCATGTATTTTTAAAAAAAAAAAAGGCCATTAAGAGCTCCGTTCTCAGCCGTTGGATGGTCTAACTCCCGGTCAGGGAATCTTCTACCCCATGCCGTCGGATGGACCGAGGCCGGACCACGGCGCCACGCTAGGAAACACGTGTGGGTCAATTTCTGCTGAAAATGAATGAATAAATAATCTGAAAAAGCTGAATCAGGAAAACGACAAAACAGAGAACTGTGAGTCTGTGACCAAATAATTAATAAAAAAAAAAGTAGGGTGGGGCTATGAGGAATCATTACCCGAGCTTTGCCAATGTTGCGTGGGTCCTACCAAATCATGGAGTAGATGGCTTCCCTTCACGCCGTTGAGATCCTGATTCGATTGAGTTAGATTTCGTTTGAATTTAGGGATAAAGATCGATTAAGATGAATTAAATTTATTTTTTTAATATTATTATTATTTTAAAATTTAAAAAATATGTATTAAAATTTAAAAAATATGTATTAAAATTTAAAAAATGTGTATAAAAATTTATGTTTTGTATGAGAAATTAAAAATATATAATGATAAAATGGAAATGAATTGAGATAAGTTGAGATGAGTATGGAATCCAAATCGGATCTTAAGATCCTATTTCGATTAAAATTTATATTTATAAAATTTATATAAAATATATTTTTTAAAATTTTAATACAATTTTTTTTAATTTTAAAATAATAATAATATTTTATTCAATTCTTAAAATTTATCTTAATTTATTTTATCTCATCTCTCAATCGAAACGAAACCTAATCTAAATATTATTAGCCATGCCGGAGTTTAAATTTTTTAAAGGTTTGGACTTTCGATTTATGGAATTTAGAAGTTGGAGAATTATGAAGATGAGAATTTTACAGATTTTTTAAAGAAATTTTATTTTCTACCTTAAATATCTTTTAGAAGTGAATTTATAAAGTATATTATTTAAATTGACAATGATAACAGAAAAAAATAATCGGGTGGCTCTGTGGCATGCCCTTTTTTATTTTTTTTAAATTAATGTGATTTTATATTAAAACAGTATATTTTAATCAATAAGTCAAATATGTCAAGACATATTGCATGTTTGAAAAGTTGGAAAAATATTTTTACCGTTCAATCAAATTACTCTATTTTAGATCCAATAATCAATAATGTGTGTACCAAAGATGCGCTTATGACCTGTATCAAATGCCATTAGAAATAAAATAATTAATTAAGTATTTTTATGATATAAATAGTATCATGTATGATTTGCGGATATTTAAAGACTATTAAGTAAAAACTTGAATTAAAAAAATTATTATTATTTATGCTGACATAGTTTGATGAGATATTATTGTTTGACTTGGCTCTCGCGTACTAGATAAAATATGGAAGAGGAATGCTGGATACAGTCTCTCGATTTGTACAAGCCTAACGTATATAAATAATATTTTTACTATTTATATAAATAGTAAAAATTACTGTTTATGTAAGTTAAATTTGTACAAATCAAAACTGCACCCAGATTTTTTTAATATAGAAATTGTCAACAAATTATAATTGAAATAGATAGAATAAATATATGTAATAAAAATAACAAAATAAAAATCTATATGATATTTATAATTTTAAAATATACAAACTCCGTCATACACTATTTTACAAAAACAAAATACACAAAATTTACATAATTACAAATATTATTAATGTTCGAATATTTGGGTGCGTTAAAACCAAACGGAAAACATCGATGTTGTTGTTGGGGTGCAGAAGACGTTGGTCAGTTAAGTTAATATGTGAACCCCAGCGAGGGCAGTGGGGCTGCTGTCTTTTTGTTCTGCTTCTGACTCCCCTCTATAAAAGAGGTAAAAAAGAACCCTTCGAAAAAGCATTTATCTTTATCACCAAGGGAAACTCTAAGGTATATTTATGCAGGGGCCGTTCATAGGTACGAGTGAAAGAACAACCACTTGCAGTTGTAGTCAATGGTTGCAATTCTTGACACCTTATAGACCTCATTTATTTTTAGATAAGAAGGTGAACTGAATTAAGACTAAAATTAAAAATAAAATAAAATTTTATCAAAATATTTTTTAATCAATATTTTTTTTTAAATGTTTAAAAATTAAATTATTTATTTTATTTTATATAAAATTTTTTAAAAAATTATAATAATTTAATGAAATAAAATTAGTTTTAAAATCAAACAAGACGTCGAGACCCTACTAACGTCCCGATGCTCTCTTCAAATAAACAATTCGAGAAGGCCAGATTATATTTTAACATAATATAAATATTATATATGCATTATAATAAATATTTACATAATTCAATTATATCAAAACACAATGTCGTTCTGTGAATTAAGATGGGATTTCAACGTCAAATTTTCTCCTGTTTATTCAATTCCATTCTCTCTCTCTTCTCTCTACAAACACGATTGCCCCTCTTCCTCCCATGGCAAACTTTGAGACAAAATCAATCTCTACCCCCTCACTCCTATCAACCATTGAGCATTGAAGCCTTATTACTCTTTAGAGATTTTAAATAAATTGTTAGATGAGTTTGTGAGTCTGTTTAGTGAACAAAAAATAAACAAAAACTAATCAATTTATAAATAAATTATACAAAAGTAATTATGCAAATTGTAATTTGATATAATTTATCAAAATATAAAATTATTTTATTATAAAACATATAAAATAAATCACATTAAGACAAATTAATTTATAAAATGATTTTTATATAATTTTTTGAAACGTTTTGCGTTAACGCAAACATATTAAAACCACTTTTTGGTTTGTCCATCTGCGCAACATTCCATGAGTTGGATAAGCCACGTTTGTTTTTCATACATATTTTATCTTATTTTATTTTATTTTATTTTAAGTTTATTATTATATTTTTTTCAAAATTTTCATGTAAAATAAAATAAATAATTTAATTTTTTTTTTAATTTTAAAATAATTTTTTTAAATCTTAAAATAAAATTAAAATTAAAAAAATATATTATTATTTTTTAACTTTTATCTTATCTTATCTCATCTCATCTTTCAAAATAAACCACACCTTAATTTTCAAATTGCATCCTACACCGAATCAAAATATCAAATTTTAGATTTATTTCCAACCACCCAACATAATTATTTAAAAGAGGTAGTTCCGTGAAGGCGAGAAAGTTTATCTTTCACATTATTTTATTTTTTAAAATTTTGATTATATAAATTGATGTGATGATATATGTAAACACTAGTTTTCGTGGTTGAAGATGCTATTAAGTTTTTAAAATGTTTCTTATATAGTAGAAACTTCTCATTATAATTTTTTATATTTTAATATAATAAATATTTTAATTTTTTCAATTTTCAAATTATTTTTTTCAGATTTTAAAATAAATAATATTAAATATATATTAAAATATTATTTTATTCAACTCTCATTTAAAATTATTTTATATCATATCACTATACAAACGGATAAGGAAAAGTGATCAGACTTATAGACTTATAGTGTACCATTTTCACATGTGAATGAATACATTTTAGAAGCTACCTCTTATTTAACACCAAAACGAGGAATATACGTAGTTTTATACTATACGTTGTGCCATATACGTCTAGCTTTGTTAAATGAGAGAGAGAGAGAGAGGAGTATATCACAAGACTCACCAGTGGCTCACTGTATCTCTGATTTTGATGCATGTAAGGAAGGAAAAAAATAAAAAGAAAAAGGAAAAAAGAAATAGAGAGCTGTGCCTGGCAAGTTATGCATTTTGTTAATATCTAAACTTTGCTGCATTTTTTCTTAAGAGTTTCAGCTCACAACCTCGTCCGCCACGGTTTAAGAGGTGAACAACCAGGTGGGTTTTTCATAGGTTCGTCGCTTTTTCTTGGTTTTTAGCTTTGACCACCGATCTATTTGTTGCATTATTCGAATTTTTGGCCCTCAATTGGGTCATCAACTAAATCCAGGACGATTCATCATTTAAATCGGTATTACTGTTTATATTTATTATTTTGAGGTCTTTTCGATGCATGCACTGAGCTTTCTATTGTACAAAATCATTTTTTGGTACTTTTTTATGCATTTGATCGATTATTTTAGTGCTGTTCCTGATCAAAGATCTTCGTCCTCTCGATTTCTTCATCTTCTCCGGCATGTTTAGATGATTTATTTTCCATCTCTTCTGGAAAATCAAGTGTCATGGGTGTCTTTCTGATACTATTACTCGTCTAATCGGATGTGATAATCATCCCACTGAGGGTTCCATATATTAAGTTTAATGCAGTGCTGAATCTGTGCTTCGCGGTTCTTTGAAATGTTCCCCCATCGGCGTTTCTTCTTGTCGTTTCATGGGGTTTCCTGGGTAATTATAATCTGGGCAATCTTTCATGTTGATCAGAAATCCATGGGTTTTGGGCTTCTAAACTTCTTACGGAAATTTCGAAGCTGGGTATCTAGATTTATGATCAATGGGTTTCTTTCCTTGCCTTTTGTTCTTTCGTTGCATGTCCATGGATGGGTTATTGAAGGCTGATATTGTTTCATCGAATTTGATTTGACTTATGGGTCTAAGATACTTTTCATTCCATTTTTATTTTATTTATTTTTCTCTCATTTGATTTCAACTTCCGGAAGTTTTCAATTTGCAATGGAAATTCGAAAGATTTTCCGTTTCTTAATCCTGCTCTAGCGATCTGCTTGTTGGACCAAAAATCGGGTTTTCAAGAAAGCTTCCCATCATGGGTTGCTTGTTCTAGATTTACTTCAGCTTCATCGTTGGGTTTTCCTCAAACTCCATCAATTGCTCCAATCATATTGGCGCTTGTATAATGAATTCTGATGCGCAGGTTTATTTTATCTATTTTGATGATCTCCATTGCCAGTTCTACCTGAGTTTGTAATTTGAGAATTTCCATTAGTGCAGCTAAATGAAAAACACTGTCAATCACACCTTGCCTTTGACTAGTTCATAGCTGCTTGCATTTTTCTATAATTTGGTCAGTGTTTACAGTTTTCCTCACTATAGTAGTTTAAATTGATGTAGTGACGAATCGCATCTGTCCTTTCAATAGGACTGAGGTTTATAGATGAGGCTGAAGAAAGGTCTACACACAACTGTCTGATGGCTGATTCTGCTCCAGAGTCTTTGCAATCTGATACATTTGGCCTGAGACACATAAGCAGCTCACTTTTCAGCATTCCTGGTTTTATAGTAGGGTTTGGCACTAAATGTTTAATAGAGTCCGACTCTGTCAGGAGCCCTACATCTCCTTTGGATTTGAAAGTTTTTTCAAACCTTAGTAACCCCTTTGGTCTTAGGTCCCCAAAAACACTAACCCAAAGTGGGCATCAAAAGAAGTGGGATTGCAATGAAGTTGGCCTCGGCATCATAAATTCCCTTGCCAATGAAACCAAACCTTCTGCAGAAGTACATGATTCACCAAGGAGGAAGAATGTAATCTTTGGACCCCAAGTGAAGACTAACATCCATGATCCCACAAAGCATTACCTTGAATCACTTAATTCTTCCTTAAAATCCAATTCTTTGCCCAAAAATTACATCTTTTCGTCGCCTTCAAAAAGCAGGACTCCTAGTCCCCAATTAGGTGGCGCAACTGTTGTCTTTGGTAATGAAGGTGTCCCGTTAGAACCGATGAAAACTATTACATCTTGCTTGTCGGATTCCACCAGTTCTTCATCCTTACATTTTGGCTTAACTCAAAGTCACAGTTTGAGCTTTACGAATTTTTGTTCAGAAAATAAGACTACCGAATTGAGTTCTTCTCCAGTAATTAAGCAAGGTTCGCAGGTAGTGAATTCGTTGGGTAACAAACCAAGTTCGCTTCCAATTTTGATCAGCTCACTCTCTGCAAGAGAGATAGAGCTTTCTGAGGATTATACCTGTATAATTTCTCATGGTCCAAATCCTAAAACAACTCACATTTTTGGTGACTGTATTTTGGATTGTCACATCAATGAGTTGGCTGATTTTAGTAAGAAGGAAGAATCAATGATCAAATCACCAGAAGATGCTGAAAACCCCTCGGGGTTGACACCATCTTGCCCTGAAGAGATTTTCTGCTTTTGTTACACATGCAAGAAAAGGCTGGAAGAGGGGGAAGACATTTTTATATACAGGTTTGGTTTTGCCCATAACTCTCTTTTTTCTTGTTTACTTCATGCGAGATTTGAAGTCTCTAGTTTCCTTTGACTTCTTGCAGAGGTGAGAAAGCATTTTGCAGTTTTGAGTGCCGTGCTGAGGCAATTTTTGCCGAGGAATCAGAGAGAACTTACAATAACTCCCCTGAATCGAGCTACCACGAAGATCTCTTCGTAATGGGCATGCCCTTCGCTACATAATGGGCTGTGGTTGCTATCTCTAGACTGTCCATGATTGATGAAGTTGTCATGCATAGTGCACCTGGATCATCTACTCATAAAGAGCTGTCTATGTGAATCTGTTTGCGGCCATGGATGATCACAAAGCGCATTATGCCATTTTCTAATTGTGTACGACTTTCATCATATGGGTAAGTCATGGCAATCACAGAAAGAACTTTTTCATTCCATAAAAGAGACATAGATATGGTATTAAGCGTGGTGTCTGCCTTATAATTTTGGTTAGATGGGTTGGAAGTGGCCGGAAGCCCTCGCTCATCAGTTTTCTGATCTTTTGCTTTTCTGGTTTGCCCTTGGTGAGAGTTCATGTAGCAGCTTTTGAACCTAATGAACTCGTTGATGAATGCATGCGGCATTTACATTACAAATCTTCTTTCTTTTTAAAATTCTCATGTCACTCCCTTTAACGCTGGAAAGGATGATTGTTCTCGTCTATCGACCCTGCAAGGAATTTAAAATCATGAGTTTTTTTTTTTTTATTATTAAATAAAGCTGAACCTTCTTTATAATTAACGAAATGACTGTCTTTTGCTATATAGCCTTATAGTTTTGTTAAAACTGATGGTGAGATTCTTCCCATGTTATGAATCTGTGTTGTTTTGTTGATTCCTTCCCCAATTGGTCAAGCCTTTGAAAGAGACAAATTACCATTACCAGAACTCAGAAGAGCTCAACCATCATTTCATCTTGTTTCAAATGGTAACTTTTCGTGCCAACTAGTTTGTGGTTTTTTCTCTTTAAATTCATGGATTATTTTTTCAGGCAGCATGAGTTCTTTTTCATTCCCAGAAGCCTTCTCTCTCTCTCTCTCTCTCTCCTGCAATAGCCTGTCTTTAAGCTAATCAAGAATTTTAAAAAATCTTCAAACTTAATCCACATCACTAGCGTAACTAAGATGATTAGCTTCCAACAATTGATACAATCAATCTCTTTCTAGAGCACTAAGAATACCACCTATCCCCAAATCTACTCTATACCGAAATGCCATTGTTGTCCTACCTACCTTTCCAAATCCCATTGGAGTATTGGAGATGAGTACAAACAACCACATGAACGAACTATAGAGATAATGATAGGGACAGAACACTCTTACATGTCTCAAATTTCAAATACAACCAAGAACTTTTATGTTTCTGTCGTTCAGAGAATCGTCCTTACTCATCTCTCGCTGCAAACTCTACCAAGAAACAATCAAACAATGTTTGAATGTCTTTACTGTTCTTTAGCGAGATTAACACAACTAATGTTAAATCCACCGATGAATTGTCCTTAGGATGGTCGCCCATTTTTTTATTTAATAGTTAAAGAAGTATATTTTAATGATATTGTAAATTTCTTGAAATATTTAAGAATAATATATATATATATATATAAACAAAAAGAATGAAAAAAAAATCATTTTACTTTATGGGTGATAACTCTCATTCTATTTGGATTCTTAACACAAAAAGATATAAGTGTGGGCACCCACACCATATCAGGACATAAGCATGTGTTAACAATCTATTATTCATGGAAGGCTTATAATTTTTCAATAATGTTATATACAGTTATAAAGTATATAAATATTATATAATTATTTTAAAAAATATAAATTCATTATTAAAAAAATTAATTTTTTCATATCAAGTTAGCATCTATTTATTTTTTTCAAAATAATTATACGATATTTGTGCATTTCACGATTACAAATTTCATTTCTATATAATTTAAGCCAGTCACTCGAGTCGTAAAAAGAATTCTTCCAAAGACAATTTATCTTCGCTTTATATTCAATCCAAAATATCAAAAAGTGTTTACGTATGGCCGAAAAACAATAAAGTGAAGTTAAAGCATTAGTAATGAAACTAGGTATATATTATTGATGTGTGTTCTGCACTCTTGAGTTGGATTGCAACTTCCAGTCCTAATCTGCAACAACAAAAATAGAGGGTTGGGTTCCTCAACCTTAAGAACTTTCCGAAACTTTAGTTAGAGATGAAAGTGGAACAAAAAATCAAACAATAATTCAAAAGAGTTTTTAGATAGATGTTTATACATTTTCGAGTGATCTATTCTTTCTTTTATATGGGCTGAAATATTGATCAGATACACGTGTAATCATCCTGGAATATCGAAGAACAGATTACTCCCCTTACCATCCTAGATTTCTTGAGATCATTTATTAGTTTTGTTTCTTCTCAATAATATCTCTAGTAATATGATTACCTCCGATCGATCAATAGATATCTTTGGATATTCACATCAATCCGCATTTAATGCGACATGTCACCCTGCCAGGCATTAAATGTTTATAGGATCTCCGATCACCACATTATCAAAATGTCAGGGGTAACTATAACAAGCTAACTAAATTTATCTTCTTTGTATAATAAGAATTCACGTGGGAGGAGTTTAGTTTGAGTAGGAAATACTCAGAATCCAACTGAAGGAATTTTACCGAATTCAATTCCTTCTAAGTCTCTAGAAGAAGGGTAATAGGCGGGCACCATTCCGAAGGGCGCCTACTACCTTATCCTCTATTGCAATTACCCCCCTCACATATGTAGTTGCCTTAAAAAAAAAAAAAAAAAACTAGGTATAGTTAAAATTTGGTCGAAATTTAACTAGGTAAGTGTAACTAAAAATACAATTTTAACTGGCCAAATCTAGCCGGCCGAAAATCGTTGGCCTGTGGTCATATCATATGTTGGTTTGACACAAAATAATAAATATTATTTCCGCTCAAAGAAATTTTGGCGCTACCATCTGACGCTACCTTCGTTTTTCTTCTGCTTTTCCTTGTTTGGAGCTTCCGGTAATTGCAAGCTCAAGAAAGGTATCACGTTTGGCATCACGTAAGTGCAAAGCTTTCCTGTTTCTTTGTTTGGCATCATGTTTTTCAACTTCCTTTATTTGATGGGCAATTCCATGGAATTCTGGCGTTGGGCTCCTTTACACTCCTGTAGCGTAAAATTTTTTTACACTTTTTTGTATTTTTTTTTTTTACAAAATCAATAAAAAAAATATATGAAGATAAAATATATATAATTTATTATTATTATTATTATTTATTTAAAAACTTTCATGAAGGTGCAAAAGGGCCCAACGCCGGAACCTCATATATTTACTCTTATTTGAATCCTGAATTTTATTTGATGTTTTATCCTAATATTCTATGTTAGACACATTAATAATCATACATGATAAAATATTAATACAACCTTAAAATATTAATATAATAATAAAACATTAATACAACCATACATGATAGTTTCATACAAAATCAATAAAATCATACATGATAAAGTATTATATTGAAGAAATATTATGTTTTATAGTGAAAGAATATAATTTATTGGAGAAATCTAACTATTAAAAAAAATATAATCATTAAAAAATATATTTATTGGAAAAATATAACCGTTATAAAAACAGATCGTAAAAAAATTATATCGATTAGATCAATATGAATGTTAAAAAATATTCTAATTAGAATTAGAATTAAAATAAATGAAAATAATAAAATTATTATTTTAATATTATAGTAATAGATTAGAGAGTGTTATTTGGTGGTGTTAGAAAAAATACTCTTTTAATCAAATTTTGATTAAAGAATTTGACTTTGGCCACATTTTATGTATGAGAATCCATTCTCTCCGAGTGGGCTCTACCATCTATCTCTATCTGCCTTATTTTTCGCTCCTTAGCTTTTGCCATTTATTTCTCATTTGTTTTGAATCTTCTGTTAGAAGAAGAGAGACCAGGATTTAAAAACTATGGCGTAGGAATCTAGCATACATAGGTTTAAGATAGACTTCATTTTCGTTACCTGGCATGTTTTTATTGATGGGATTCTAATTAAAAAGTAACTCCAGTTAAATTTGGTTTTTATTAGAATATTTTTATTGATTATCTAAATTTATTTTTTTTAAAATATAAATTTACATATTTATAAAAAAAAATAATCATATTTAATCAAAAGTGAGGAGATAATTTGACTTTTGTTAGATAAACTTTTAATTTTATTATTCACAAAAAATATTTATATTTCATTTTCTCATATTTATCTCTCAACTTTTGATCAAATATAATCAATTTTTTTTTATAAATATGTAAATTTGTATTTTTTGAAAAATAATTTTAGACGATCTAATAAAAATACTCTTAAATTAGCTAAAAGTTAAATTTAATTGTGTGATAGAATCTTCTTGACTTGATGGTGTGATGGACATGATACTTTGTTATATCGGCATATTTAATGTATGAAGTTAATTTTAATATATATTAAAAAAAAAAAAGAAATCATGGGGTTCGGTCGGACCGAACTCCCCCCCGTTTGCAGCCCACCGCCGCCGGCGCGGGCGAGGGCTAGGTGAGACCGAATTTACTATAAAAATTCATCTTTATTTTATTTTTTATTGTGTTTTTTATTATATTTTTTATTACGTTTTATTTATTTTATTATTTTATTATATTTTTTATTATGTTTTTTAAATTTTATTATTTTTATTGTAGTTTTTATTATATTTTTTATTATTTTTTATTATGTTTTTTTAAGAAATTAGAGGGGGCTATAAAGGTGCTGGGGTGCAGCTCGACCGCACCCCAGCGTCACCCTAAAAAAATAGAAGCTATTAGGACTTAAAAAATATTCACATTAAATTATTTAAAAATCATAAAATTTAACCCAAGTAAATAATAATGTTTAAAGAAATTCTAAAGTTGGAGGTTCCAAGTCAATAACTAAATTCTTATTCTATTAATTTTTCTCTCTCTTTCTTTTCTAGTTATATAGAATGTGATTATTAATTATATTTTTTAACTCGTAATTTAATTAAAATATAATTATTAATTAACATATAATAGGTAGAATGATAAAATCTGATAAAATAAAATAAAATAATAATTACAAATAATAAATATTTTTTAATTATTAATTACTCATTAATTTAATGTAAATAGTCAAAATCAAACTATTGTTATATTATTTTATTATTATAAAATAAAAATAATAATTATTTCAATGTGGAGAATTATATAAATGGAATGACTAAAAGTTAAATTATTATTCATAATGACTAAAACTGTCTTTTAACTTTTGACAATTCAATAAGAATGCTCTGTGTGAGATAAACTCATTCTCTCATAAAGGTGCTACCCCCTCATACGGTGTGAGGTAGCTCACTCTCTATCTCCATTCCTTTGAACGGTGCGTCAAGAGCATGGGACAAGATAAATTTCTAATCCGCTTTGTCTCATGCATATTTTAATGAATAGATTACAATCCATTAAGCTCAAAAAAGTTTTCTGAATCCGAAAAAGATTATAAAAAATTCCAAATTATTAAATTTAAATTCATAAATATGATTATAATTTAAAATTCATGTAAATTTTAAATTTGTTAGTGCAAGTTTTGTATAAATTGTAATGTAATAAGATGACCATTTTATAGATTACCTTCACAACACAAACCTCGCACTTAGGTTGCGTTTGAATGTCGAGCTGAATGAGTTGATTTGAGTTTTTTATAGATAATAGTGAGTTGAGATGATTGAGTGAATTTTGTGGAATCTATTTAAATGAGTATAAAATATGAAAATGTTAAGATGAATTTGAATATATTTATAGGAAGAAGTAAAAACATTGGAGCCCACCACTCTTGTTATTGCTTATATGTCAGATTTATTCCCATCAAGTCGGCGCAAATACCAAATTCACTCCAAAATGAAATGAGCTAAGTTGAATTTAGTATTCAAACCCAACCTTAAGCAATATGAGACTTTTATATTGCCTTTGCAACTTACACAAAGTATTAAGTAAAAATGTATACTTAATACATATTACTATATTCATATATAATACAAATAATAAATATTATAAATACGTAATCATGTATATTATAAATATATATTTATATTAAAAAAAATTGGATGTAGGGCGGGAGACGGGGCGGAGCCCACTGGGGATCATATCGCCCCCCACTCCTATCCCTGTCTTACCATGCAAGGACAGAAGAAACACAAGCGGGACAATAGGATGCGGGGTCTTACCATCCACCCCTAGTAAAAAGTACAGATTCAGCTTCTGTGCACCATATACCAAAAATAGATATTATTTTTATGATAATATACAATTCAATTATTTTACTATTATCTTATTAATTAATTATTTTTAAAATTTTGAATTAAAAATTTCAAAACATGACTTTGATCTAAAAAAATAAATTTAATCAATTAAGGTAATTAAATAATTTAATTAAAAATAAATCAAATTTTATAAAACTAAATTTATTTTAGATTAAATTATATAATTATGTTAGTTGATTGAGTTTATTTTCTTCTATATTATATAAGAAATTCATATTTAAAGTTTTTAATCTAAATTTAAATAGTAAAAAGAAAAAAAATAGTAAAAAAATAATAAAATAAGTGTAAGGATATCACTATCCTTAATCAAATCTACGTTTTTCTATGATGTATTTCAATTTTTCATATATTTTAATTATTGTTTTTTATTTATTTTCAATAAAATAAAAAAATAAAAAAACGTCTTTTCTAGAATTTCTGGTATGTAAAGTTGGGTCTTTAGGACTTTTTATTTTTAGAGTATGTTCTCCTATTCTGTATTTGAATGTGATGAGATTTGTTTTTAATTTTGTCTTGGATAGAGTTGTATTGTCTCTCAAACATTTCGAGAGATTTGCAACACGAGCTAGATTATGTTAATTATTTTTGTGTACTGGAAAATTATTAACGTTATAATAAGTTTGTAACATATGTTTCTAAGTCTAATTATAATATAACGAATGCATGCAGTTTACTCCTATCAAACAAAAAATAAAATGTTGTCACTTCGCTACTCCATTTGAAGCAACTGCACCTTATTTTAAATTTTAATTTTTAATAATGTTGCGCACTTGGGAGACGTCCATTTACCTTTTTATTTTTTCTTTCCAGCGAAATAGCAATAATATTATAACGATAAAACAAAGTACAAAAGTTTTAGAGTTCGAGCTTATTAATTATTACATGGTGCATCTTTCCCATTATAAAACTATAAAAGACACGAAAAATTTAGATTTATTACAAATTATTGGGAGCAATTTTCGTCTCCCTTAATTATTTTATAAATAATCTTACCATTATTATTTTAAATCTTGTATAATGATTTGCATAATAACTTAGATAATAATTTTAAGACCTATAAATATGAGTTTTAGTTGTTATGAAATTCATAAGAAAATATATAGAACGAAGAAAATTTCAGTTATTGAGAGATCTTAAGAGTTCCTTTTATATTTCTCTCTTACAATAGTAGTAGTTTCATTTTTAATTTTATAACATGTTATCAGCACGAGATTCTACCGATACTGAAGCTAGTGGTCTTCTACTTCAAGTAAGTTTTTCAATATATTATTTGCAGTCCTCGAGATAAATATTAAATGTAATATTGCTGAATATTATTTGATAAAATTCTACTTTTATTCTTATAATTATGTGAATATATTTATTAAATCTACAGATTTACTTTTGTAATTTATATATATATAATGTCAAATATTGAAATTTATTATTATTGACATTTCTGGAAAAAATTATTTATCCAGGATCCTTGATGAGATCCATTTGGATATGATGATGAACTTGGGAGATACAATCATAGAAGAAAATCATGTGTCCCTGAAGGATCGTGCTGTGTATCTCATGGTGAAAAATCATCTTACTGTGTGAAATGAATTAAGAGAGAAATATAAGCACCAGAAAATATAATCATCTCAAAAGATCATTATGACTTATTGCACCTGAAATTGCAAGATTTTAAGAGTGGTATTGAATATTCTGCACTCTTTAAAATCAGCTCAATATTAAAATTATGCAGTGAAAAAGTCACTGATGATGATATTTAAAAGAAAACATATATTATTTTTCATACCTCGAATGTGCTTTTGCAGTAGCAATCTCGAAAGCGAAAGTTCAACTAATATTTTGAACTTTTATTTTGTCTTCTAGTGATTGAGCTAAACAATGAGTTTTTGTTAATAAATTACCAGTTACGTCTTATTAATGATATTGAATTTACACAATTCCCAGAAGTGAACAGGTGCATCCTTTCAAATGAATCAAGGGCTTAAACGTGGTAGAAAAACTATAGAAGTGTTGACCCCAAAAGCGACAACACAAAAAAATGATAAAAATATACCGTATCACTAGAAGTGATCCAACTCAGAGAAGGGTAAAGATCCTCAGAATAATTCTTCATAGAAAGATGAAGATATTTGTCATAGATATGGTATGACTGAACAATGGTCACATACCTGTTGTACGGCCAAATACTTGATTTACTTATACTAAACTTTTATACATTATAGTAAAACTTTATCATATTTTGAAAAAAAAAATTGGAGCCTGAAGCACGACAAGAAATTACTTGGGATAATAAAACTCTGTCTAAATTTGATCCTCTTACAAATGAATGTGAATTAGAAGTTCAGAGGATTATCTATTTGTATTGCAAATCAGTTACATGATGTATTTACTGACACTAAATGTGTTGTAAAATCATATATTACTGCTGTTAATGCTTAAACAAGAATTGAAGTCCCTGAAAGACGAATTTTTAAAACAGCAATAGATGAGTCTAAAATACACCTGAAGCGTTGAAGACCTATTGGTGCAAAAAAGAAAAAAAAAATCGATGCTCCTGAAGAGACCGTACTTTCTATATAAAATATAATAACTCCTGAAGAGTACAAATGTCCTGAAGAGGAACCTCCTGTAGAGGTGTTTCATGACATGTTTTCCCCTGGAGAGGAACAACGAGATCTCAATACATTTCATAAATACTAGAAAATTTATTGATAGAAATAAAACTGTTGTCGACAACATATATGATAACACTTGACATTACCAGAAGTAATGAAGAAAGTAAGTCAAGAATTATCGAAGAATGTCGACGTAGAAATAATTGGCCAAAACGAAAAGCAGCTATTGAAGCTGAATTAAAATTGCTAGCAAAACGAGAGGTATTTGGACCTGTTGTCCAAACAGCAAAAGGTGTAATACCTATAAGCTATAAGTGAGTATTTATATAAAAGCGTAATGAGAAATGAAATTGTGCGGTACAATTTGTCGCACAAGGTTTCCTGCAGAAACCCGAGAATAGTTATGAGGAAATTTATTTCCTTGTTATGAATGCAATTACATTCATATTTTTAATTGATTTGGTTATTACAAAATGATTAGATATGCAGTTGATGAATGTAGTCACTGCATATTTATAAGGATCATTAGATCATTACATATATAAAGATATACAATACTTGAAGCATATAATCCAAGTATATTTAGGAGTATGTACTTTATAAAGTTTCAAAGATTTTTATATGGGTTAAAGCAATCCGAATGCATATGGTATAATTAAATTAACGAGTATCTATTGAAAGAAAGATTTGAGAATAATCCTATATGCCTATGTGTTTTATCAGAACTCGAATTTGCCATTATTGCAGTTTACGTTGATGACTTACCTTGTTAGAACTCCTGAAGAGATCACAAGGACTGCTATAAATTCAAGAAATGCATTTGAAAATGATAAATCTTATTATTCAATTGATAGATGAGTTACAAGAATTTGAGACTTCTAGTCTCATCTCTCAAATGCATTTGCTCTTCATAAAGTAACATGCCATCCTTATCTAAAGGATTAGGCAGCCGAAATGAAGAGGCAAGTAAAAATTTTAAATTCTTATTCTCTTACTTTAAGTCTGTAATTTTTCTGTCAAACTCTTGAACAAGTCGTTGAAATACAAAAACTTTCTCGTTAAGCTCTTCAATCTCACGATTTTTGGATTGTAATCGGTTGGAAAACCCGACAATAGAGGGGGAGTATCGGTGCCGAGAGTCACCAGCTCATAAACGGCTTCACGATCTGACTTATTAGCTAGATCATTCGCTTGCTGCAACATGGCACCTGCGGAAGATGCAGGAACAACTTGTAATTGAGGTGAAGGATACCTCATATGTTGATCGTGAGAAATATTGAAAGGAAATTGATGAGCCATTGGAAATTTGTAGAATAAGAATGTAAATATAGATGAATTATAGATATGGAAGAAGATTTGATGCGAACTATATGAAGTTAAAGACGGTTCTTATAGAAATAGAAATAAGAACAAGACAAACCATCATCTCTTCAAATCTCACTTTATAAGATATGCTGGATACATAATTTCAAAAGCCAGCGAGATTAATTACAACTATCCATATTTTCTTATAAATGCTGAACCTCTGCCGTTAGCTGCTGTTGTTGACTTTGTATATAAGCTCTCTCTCGTTCCAGCTCTTCTACTCGTGCTTTCAGGTCACGAGAATACCAGTTTGCAAATTTCTTTAGCTCACTGTTTTCTTGTCTTAAATTTTTATTTTTTCTATCTTTAGTTACAAGCGTTTGATGTAATTCAGATATTTGATTTTTAAGATAATCAACATCACTCATTTTTGCCAGTAGCCTTTGAGACATTGTTGTAAGAGAGGCATCATATTGAGTACTGATAGTTCTTGATGTTGCAACAATTTCAGGATCAGATTTATAAGAAAGATATATCTCTGCTCCTATCATGGTGTTTACAGCTTCAGAAAAAAATATGAGTGGTTGAGGTATAAAAGATTCATAGTTCAAATATGGGACATTAGAATTTATATTAGACATAATATCATTCTGGATGAACAACAACTGAATTTATGAAGAATGTGAGATTTTTTTGCTGGAGTAAACTAATAGTAAAACTGGTTATTTTTAAATAATAACTCGAAACCTTCAAATCTCTTCAATATCTCGTTTGTCAACAATGTCAAGCGGATTTGATTTTCCGCCGAACCGATAATATTAGACCTCAAGCTTTTACAACTTTTATCATACATGGATGGTTTCCAATGCTATTTCCGCCGTATATAAACAAGTTCTCCCTAATAACGCCGAATGAATGGGAGAAAATTTTAGATGAAAATATTATCATGTTCTCTCTAATGCATTATTTAGATGGAAATCATGTTTGAATTATTAACCTTTTATATATGTTGAAATCATATTTGTTTATTATTTGAAAAACTGACGCATATTCTCAGGGAGAATTTAAGTATTACTGCAGGTCTCAGATTTCTACTAAGTCTGTCAAGCGCCTTATATGTAGGATTCCCTCTACCTTGTCCGACGTATTTTAAACCCATAAGGTCCTGAAGTGCCAAAGCGAACAATATCGGATAGGGATATGGAGCTGCCTGTATATGCCACATCTTTAAATCACTTAGAGATTATTGCAATTCATAAAGCAAGTCGAGAGTGTATTTAGCTGAGATCAGTGATTCAACATATCTAAGAAAAATGTAATCTTTCATGATCAATGATAGTCCAACAATTTTATATGAAAATAATACTGCTTATATCAGAAGAGGATATATCAAAGATACGATCAAGTGATAATCTGGCAGATTTCTTCACGAAAACATTACTAACTGCAATATTCAAGAAGATTGTACAAAATATTAGAATAAGAAGACTTAAAGATCTATCGACATGCACTTTATAGGGAGAGTAAATGTCTTGAAGACTTGTGCCGATTGTACTATTTTTCTTTCGCTAAGGTTTTGTCCCACTGAGTTTTCTTTTGCAAGATTTTAATGAAGCAATCTTAAAGCACTTGTGGATACATAAGAAGATTGTACTCTTTTTCCTTCGTCATTGGTTTTTCTTCCCACTGAGTTTTTTCATGGCAAGGTTCTAACGAGGCAGATTCTTTATGGGTAGCCATTCAAGGGGGAGTGTTATGAATTATTGGGGGAAGCCCCCGCCCCCCTTAATTATTTTGTGAATGACCTCACTACCATTATTTTAAATATTGCATAGTGACTTGCATAATAACTTGCACAGTAATTTCAAGGCCTATAAATATTGATTTCAGTTGTTATGAAATTCATAAGAAAATATATAAAACGAAGAAAGTTTCAGTTCTTGAGAGTTGTTAAGAGTTTCTTTTATATTTATCTCTTGCAACAGTAGTAGTTTCATTATTAATTTTATAACAGGATTAAAAGAATATTTTCAAAAATTTGCATTGTTACTATTTATTACGTCCATGCACGCATCGATTTTTCGATCAATGAATTTTTCTTGCCTTTCAGGATTTGAAATTGAGAAGAAGCTGCTTCATATCTTCAATGGTAGAGGGGATACGTCCATTTACCTGTAAATTACATACGAAATATGTCTACTTGTATTTTTTATAAGATTAAAAAAAAAAAAAAACTTCTGTTTAAGTGGTGTTTAGAATCGGATGTTTAATATTTGGTCTTTTTAACCAAAGCTTTGCACGAGCATTTAGATTCTGGACTGGCCCAACCTTGCTCTGGTCTTCTAGAAATAACAAAGATGGGCTTCTTTAAAGACTGTGAAGCAAGCAGAGTTCCAATACCAAAGTAATCACAATATTGAAAGAATGTTTTTTATACAACTTTGGCATAAAATTTGTGCTAATAAAGAATTCACAATAGTTTAGTTATTATTTAGTCAAATTTTAATTAAAAATTTTAATTTTTTAAATTTTGATTGGTCACTTTTTATTATACTAAATAACAGATTCAATAAATTAATAACTATTTTATTAAAATATTATTTTTCAACTTTCCATTTATTTTAATTTTAATAATTTGAATATTAATTTGTTATTATAAAATATACATTAGTTTTCTAACGTTCAAATTATTTCTAACGGATAAAGTTATCTAACAACCATATTTTTTAACGGTTATATTTTTTTAACGATTATAGTTTTTAAAATAAATATTTAAATATATCTAAAAGTCTGCAACTGAGAAGTTCCAAAATTATAATAAATATTAACTATTATTAAGAATGAAAAATATTACATGTGAAAAAATGAGATAAAAATAAAAATAAAAAAACAATATCGATATAATATCGTAATAATTTTAGATGTGATCATGTGAGTATGTTTTTAAAATGAAAAACAAAAATAAATAATAGATGAATATTTTAGTTAAAAAACTAATTTATTGAGGCAGAAAAGTACATCCAATCAATGCTCTAACTAAACTTTTTTAGCAGTGCAGGCGCTATATTAACCAGTCAGAACTACAATTTTGTTTTGTAAATGTTACGTGGCCTTTTAACCAACTGTTGAAGTCAATATACTGACAGTGACGTAGAACTGTGTGTTTGTATTTTGTAATATTTAACATATGAACACACAGGTTGCACATATTCTCTTTACTCTGTTATGTGGGCATCAAAGTTAATGCTTTTACAGTACAAAATATATAACGGATCGGAATTTTCAGTTCATCCTTAATTAAAGGGAAAAAAATTTCGACAAAAAATAATATTAGTGCTTCGGCGCAATCTCCCCTTAGTGCCCTCACATCTTACTCGAAATATCTTAGAAAATCAGGAAGAAATAAATTATTTTTTCTTCTTATTTAATTATGTTTATTTAATACAACATATATTTTTTAATAATCTTTTTATTTTAAAATTTTAAAAAATTGAATTCGATAAAGAAGAAAATCTTGTGAAAGTGACTCAGGAAGTGCGAAGAGCCGCAATCTCCCCTTATTAGGTTACTTCACGATTGGAGCAGAAAGATAGACAGCAAGAAGAAGCTGAAGTGACGGTCACACTCAAAAACCGATGGGCTTCTTGGCAGGGAGCTCTTGCTATTTACACTCTTCTCCGCTCTGCCAATCTCGCTTCCCTTATTCTTCTTCTTCTTTTTCTCACTCCACTGTCTTCTATTCTTGCGCGAGAAATGCAGAGACCAAGAGGAAGTACTTTGCTCCAATGGCCTGTCTGTACCATGAGGACCCAAACGATGGCGTCCACCGCAAGCGGAGGGCGATTCTGTTTGTGGGTGTTTCAGTTCTTCCTTTGTTGCAACTCACGGCCAGTGCTCTTCAACGTTTGGGAGCCGGTAAGTTGAAAATCAAATACTGTTAACTTTCAGAGATTTTACATGTTGATTTATCTTCTGTCTTTTTTGCCCCGTAAAGCAATTGCTATCATGAATAAATTCCATCTTTTTGTTTTGTTTTGGTGGGGGGGAGGGATTAATTCTTTGGCGATTTTGGCCATCGTCAATTTATAGAGAGCTGAAAACAGAAACTTCGTTTTGAACATGGGTAATTCGCACACCCTCACAAATTTGCGCTTTTCTTTCTCTCGAAATACACCATATGCTACCCAAAGGATCTCTCTTCCAAATTTCACGATCACGATGTCTACCAAAGCGCATAGCGTTTGTATCCCTATAGTTCTTGTTGGTTGTTACTGGATAGGAGTCTTTCTCGGAAATTTTCATAAAGACTCAAGTACCTTGTACCGTGTTATGTCGTGGTATGCATTCCTGGCATAAAGTTGAGTGTCCCTCGTATACGTTTCAAAACTTCTCTTTAAACCCTGCAATTAGAAGTATGCATTTTCTCCTTTTGGTCTTCCCAACTTGTAGACGAACTACATTCATCTAACCAGACTGATGATTTGATTAGATTTAGATACTTTCCTAGCAGTGGGCAAGCTGATATTAGATCATCTAGGAAGTAACTATTTCCAGAAACAAATGATTTCAAGTTTAAGCGTAAATGTAGCGTTGCAATGCATGTTCCTGACCAGGCACGTGATGACATTTCTTACAGAAAAGTCCCTATTTTAGTAATTTTGGTGAGAATTCTAGAAAATGCTTGGTTATATAGATTAGAGCAAGCATCGGTCATAAACATGTATCCTGTAATCTGTATCAACTTGTCTGAACAAGATGGCAGAAATAAGTGACAAGCACAAGCCCCAAATGCGGTGTTTTTTTGGCTGAACAGTTTGTACTTCCTTAATTAATTAGGGTTGAAGGACATTTTTCCACCTAAGGATCTGAAAATAAATGCGTTCTCCTACTTGCCAGCGTCAATCGACAATAATAATGTCTAATGGTAATGAGTTGTTTGATTCAGTGTTATCAAGCATTTGGGGGATTTGATCTTCTTTGTTTATGATCTTCCTATCACCCTAAGATATTATCAGAACAATATGTGTGGCGATGTGAAGTTCTTTTTATCATTGATGCGAAATATTAATTTGACAAAGTCACAGAAACCTTCTTTTGCCTATTCTTGCTCACAGTCCGTACGTCATTTTGCTCATGCCTTGTCGTTTTCGGTTAAAATATTTTGCGGGCTCTGTCAAGTACAATATGTTGTATGTCTCTTATGAGGATTATGATCTTGTGCTTCACCCCTTGGATCATGTTTCTATCATGAACTAGTCTTTCTTCCTAATCACGGTTGTATTTGTTTGTACTAAATTGCAATCTCCTCCATTTATGACTTATTTCAGAAGAAAGGGAGCTAAAGGAACCAGTGGAGAACCAAGAAGTTGAGGTCTGAATCTTTGCTAGACTCACAAATGAGTCCAGATTTGAAAATTATGTTCGTCTATATGTTTGTGACTTTGAAACTTGAAGTTCTCAATAAGTAGCTTTTATGGACAGCAGGCACTTCAAAGAGATGCTCCACCAAATCCATTCCTGTCTCTCCTAAATGGAATCGGTATAATTAGTTCTGGTGTGCTTAGTGCTTTCTATGCATTGGGTCTGAGAGAAAAGACAGCTACTGATGCAGCAATAGAATCTGTAAGCCATTAATGACCTTCACAATCAATCTCTTTTTTTAAGCTGATATGACTCGGGCACCTTTGAGCATTCTAGACTACCCCTTCTGAAGGGGTTATTTCACTTTTTGGTTCCCTCCACCCCCTGGTTCATGAGTATGCAGTATTTTAGTTTCTCCATTTTTGGAATTGCAAGAATCCATACCTTTTTTTTTTGTTATCAGACTATATTTTTGGTTGTTTATTGGATGTAACCTATATACGCACTGGTTGGGTTGCACAGATGAAGTGCCAACTGAAAGAAAATGAAGCTGCCATTGATTCATTGGAGAGAGACTTTGACTCAAAGCTACTAAATGAACAGGCAGAACGAACCAAGCAACTCAGAAAGGCAAAGGAGGAGCAGCAGACCTTATTGAACCAATTAAATTCAGCAAACAGCATAATTACAGGCTTGGGACAGGAGCTGAAAAATGAGAAAAGATTGATTCAGGAGCTTAAATTTCAAATTCAGAGTCTTGAAACCAGCGTTTCAAAGGCTAGGGATGATAAAAAGGCACTTGAAGAGGATTTGAAGGAAAAGCTTGACTCAAGTGACGTCTTGCAAGAAAGGATTAATTTGCTCAGTTTGGAGCTCAAGGAGAAAGAAGATAATGTTCAAAATCTTAGCACTTCTCTTGCTGAAAAGGAGCTAGAGTTGAACAACTTGAATTTTACCAACAAGCAAACTATCGACGAACTTGCTAAAGCACATTCAGAAATCCAAAGATTGGAGGTTGAATGCCTAAGAAATCAGAAGGAACTAGAATTGAGAAATTCTATGATGGATGAGTTAAATAGAAGAGTAAGTTCTTTAACGTTTGAGAGGGATGATTCTAAGAAGAAATTGGATATGATTCAGGAGGAATACAACGATCTAAAGTCATCTTCTGGAAAGAAGGCAGCTTTAGATTCTAAGCTTTTGGGAGAAAAAGAAGCGGAGCTTCTGCAGCTGAAGGAAGAGTTTGAGCTTGCTATGAATGAAATCAGTGGAAACCAAGCAGCAATTTCTGATTTGACGCAGGAACGAGTTAACTTAAGGGAAATGTTGGATAGAGAATTGAACAATGTAAAGCATCTGAAACATGAACTCCACGTGACTAAGGAAAGTCTTGAAAAATCAATGAATGAGGTGTCTGATCTGACAAATCAACTGGAGCTCTCCAGAGATCTGTGCACAGGACTTGAAGGTGAGATATCCAGGGTTCAGGTTGAGTTTTCCGAAGTCAGGGACTCACTGCAAAAGGGCCTTGACGAGTCGAAACTAAGCAGTGAAATGGTGGCCATGGAGCTCACATCAGTGAAGGAACTTCTGAAGAAAAGAGAGGAGGAGCTGCAAATTGTGTCCCATGAACTGGCATGTGTGGTGGAAAATGGTGATAGCCTACAGAAGGAACTGGTTGATGTTTATAAAAGGGCAGAAACTACAGCCAATGATTTAAAAGAAGAAAAAAAGATAGTTTCTTCATTGAATAAAGAACTCCAAGCTTTGGAGAAACAAATGTTGAAGGACAAAGAGGCCCAGAAATCTCTCGAAACAGACCTGGAAGAGGCTACCAAATCACTTGATGAGCTGAACCGAAAGGCTCTAAGTCTTTCTAGAGATATAGAGAAGGCGAATTCCCGAATCTCTGACCTTGAAGATGAAAAGGAGGTGCTTTACAATTCTCTTGCAGAGCAAAAGAATGCATCTAAAGAAGCCCAAGAAAACATGGAAGATGCCCATAACCTCATTATGAGACTTGGCAAGGAAAGGGAGAGTTTGGAGAAGCGAGCAAACAAACTCGAGGAGGAATTAGCATCTGCCAAGGGTGAAATATTACGGCTAAGGAGTAAAATAAATTCGTCAAATGCTATTATAAATAATCAGCAACCACAAGAAGGTGAAGTTGAAGGCAATGCCCCTGTTACTGCAAGGAGAAATGGTAGGAGGAGAAAGGCTAGTTCTTAATGAGCTAGTGAACTATCTTGATTACGGTAATCTTCTACCACCACTTTATGGTCAAATGCTCATGTATCCTTATAAGCGAGTTGTTCTTGAGCTCTCTCCTTCTCTGGCTTAGATTTTTTTTTTCCCTGCGACATTATTATATTGTACAAATTTATGACGGTGAGGTATGAAAATCATTAAGCACGTATTTATGCAATTGTGAGGATCCTCATTGTCGGGTTTTGTTTCAATTGTATGTTTATTACTGTACAGTATCAATTTCTGGAAATATTCACCGGTGGAATGTTGTACTAATTTTTCTTTTCTTTTATGGGTTTGTGCATTTGCCGGAAGTATTTTTTATTAAGCAATTATAATGTTGACTATAGGCGCCCAAGAAAGATTAATTCACTCAGTCAAAAATTTGGAACGTGAAATGTAATTATATATATATATATATATATATATATATATATTGTGTGTTGGGATGGGGAAGGTATCCGGATTAATATTATCAATTAATGATCTAATTTTAAAATTTTGATTTTGATTTAGTCGATTTATCAACAAAATTTTTATGGGGTTTAAAATTTTCTTTTGACATGTATCCCAATTCTACCTTATCAAAAACATATCTTTGACTACCAAGAGTTTTTTCAAAATTTCTTTTTTTATTTGTAAAGTTTTCAACAATCTTTTCTAAATTTATCACTTTTTTTTTAAACTCATAATTTTCATCTTTCAAAATAACATTTTCTTTTATTAAAACATCATTTTCATTTATTAAAGAATAATTTTTCTTTTTTAAAGTGGTATATTTGATACCTAATTTTTCAATATTCTCATATACCTCTTCCAAAATATTTTACAATTCTTCGTAAAAATGATTTTTAATATTTTCGAAATTTGTTACCTCAAGATTATTTTTAGTCATAAGACAAAGATTTGCAAATTTTTCATTACTTGTGTCGCTATCTGAACTACTTGAATCATCATCCCATATAACTTTCATTACTTTATTACCTTTGTATCGATCTTTCTTTAACAGGAGACAATTTGTTTTGATTAATCCAGACTTTTTACATTTATAACAAATTAGTAAATCATTTTTACATGTATATTTATTGTAAAACTTTTTGAAAGATTTCTTCGAAAGACCTTTATTTTTTAAGAATCTCTTAAATCTTTTTGTGATCATTACAATTTTTTTTTTATCTTTGTTGTCGCTTTTCTCATATTCATCGTTTTTACTTTCATGAAAAACAGCTTTGAGTGCCCAGCATAGTTTTAAATTCCGTTTTGTTCCGACCAGAACAGCCGGAATTTTTCGTTCCGGATTAGTAACCGGAACAGTAAAGTCTAATGTTCCACACGGGTCAAAATTCCGGGTGTTCCGGAGTGTTCCGGCCTATTCCGGCCGGAATTCTATGTTCCGGCGAAATTATTAATTCCGGTCCGGAATCATAAAGAATGATTATAAAATTAGCAATGAAAAATCCAATTATTCGAAATCGATACACACAGTGATGTTAAGAAGATTTGCGGTTTAACGTCATTCGTCGGAGCTGTGCCGTTGGCTATGGAGAGGAGACTGGAGCTCCACCGTTGGCGTTGTTCTTGGAGCTGCGTCGTTCTTCAATAGAGCTGAGTCTACGATTTTGTGAAGGAGACCAAACCATCGTGCGTTTTAGAACAAAGGAAAACGAAAGAATGAGGAATGGCGTCGTTCTTCAATGGAGCTGCGTCGTTCTTCAATGGAGCTGAACTTACGATTTTGTGAAGGAGACCAACCATCATTGCATCTCAGAACAAAGGAAAACGAAAGAATGAGAAATGAAAATGAAAGGAAACACGGCTGAAAGAGTAAAGTTGCATCGAAAAATAAACAAAGTCAAAAAGTAAAATAAAAATAGTCAGACGGTGACTTTGAAATTTGTATACCCAAAAATATAATATATATATATATATATATATGATATTACAATTCCTATTTCAATTTACACTCATTACTTATTAATATTTATTAAATTTTTAATTGTATCTGCTTGATAAAATTTTTATTAAATTACTTATTAAGCTTTATTAATTTTTATGAGATTGATATAGCTGCATCCAATGCTTATGAATTTTATAAAGATTTTATTAGATTATTTATTAGTCTTTATCAATTTTTATTTTTTAGTTGTATCCTATTGATAAAATTTTTTATTAGATTACTTATAAGGTTTTATTAATTTTTATAAGATTGATATAACTTCTGTAATGTCATTTACACATTTTCATATTGTTTAAAAATATTTTAGAATATAGTTATTATATATATAATTTATTTATATAATGTCCATCTCAAAACGGAACACCGGAACGGAATAAAATCGAAATATTCTGTTCCAGCGCCTCAATCGGAACAGTCACCAAAACGGAATTCAAAACTTTGGTACCAAACTCTTCTTTTGCTTTCTTTCTTCTTCTCCTCTTTTCAATGTGTACTCATGAGTAATAAGTGACTCAATGAGTTTATTTATTTCGAGTTTTTTAAGATCTCTAACTTCAAGAATCGCCGTCATTTTTTATTCCCAACGTTTAGGTAGAGAGTTGAGAATTTTCATTACTATCTCCAAGCTAGAATAAATATTTACAAGAGCTGACAAATTCTTTATAATGTTAGTAAAACAAGTATACATAAAAGAAATATATTCATCATCATTCATTTTGAACATTTCATATTCATGCGTAAGAATATAAATTTTTGATTTTTTGACTTACGAAATTCCTTCATAAGTTACTTCCAAGTTCTCCTAAATTTCTTTTGCCGTTCTGCAAGTCATTATTCTGTTAAATTTATTGTCATTGAGAGCATTATACAAAAAATTCATAGCCATTACATTCATTGTATAACGTCTATCATCTTCACGATCAAACTCTTCTTATTCCTTATTGATCTTTATTCTATCAATAATTTTTGTTGGAATATAAGGTCCATTTACAATACATTTCCAGATTTTTCGACCTTGAGACTGAAGAAATATTCTCATTTTAGTTTTTCAGAAGGTATAATTGTCTCCACAAAATAGCGGAGGCCGACTACTGGATTGACTTTCGACAAATGTAGCTGCAATGTTAGCCATATGATCTTAACTCAACAGATAATTAATCTTATAACAGAGTCATTTATCTGATACCAATTGTTGCCCAAATGACTAACACAAGAGGGGGAGTGAATTGGGTTATATTAAAAAATTAACACTTATAAATTAAATACACAATATAAAATATAAACAAAATACGAAGCAGCAGGAAATATAAAGAGTAAGAGCAAGAAGAAACAAACTCAGTATTTTAACGAGGTTTAGCCCCACTGCCTACGTCCTCGTCTTAAGCTACCCATTGAGGATCCCAAATTCACTATTCAATCTCCTTCTGGTGGAGATAAAAACCTATTACACTTTTGAGCAACACCGCTACAAATAATCCGTGTAAAACACCCTCTACACTTGCAATCATCTCACACTTGGTGATTCAACTATTTCCTGTGTAGAACACATTCTACACACACAAGGGTTATACGCACCCTCTTACAAATACAAGAACTGATAGTTGGTAGATTATTAGAATACACTCTTCAATGAGTGAAATAAGAACAGTATATCGTAACTTATATCTCTCTCCAAATGAATAAGAATTAAGGCACAAAACTTAGAGAAGAGAGAATGATGGTTTTGAAAAAATGATACAAAACTTAACAATTGATGTGTAAGCTCTTGTTCTAATTTTTGCAAAATTCAAGTGAACTATTTATAGGCAAATAAGTCTTCATATTCAAATTTGAAGATGTTCACATGTTAAATAAGAGTAATATTCACTTTTCAAAAGATTCAAATAAAAAGATCTTTTTTTTAATATATTTGTCAAAGACAACTCCATTCATTTTTCAAAAAAATCAAACCTAATCTTTTACTTTTCATACATGACAAAAAGAGCATGATTTATTTTTCAAACCAAATTATCTTCTTTTTGCATATATAAAAAAAACACACAATTACTCTTCAAGATTTTCAAACAAAATCATCTATCTTTTGTATTTGTCAAAAAAACACACAACCACTCTTTAAGATTTTCAAACTACACATGCACATATTAAAGATGACAATCAGTCATCGTACAAATTCAAATCTTTATGCATATGTAGAAAAAAATAATAATTTTCGAAATTAAATATTTTAATAAAGTTATGCAAATGTAAAAAATGCAATTTGATATTTTATGAGAATATATTAATTTTGAGTCTTATTTCAATTTCAAATTTTACTAAATTACTAATGAGCTTCATTTGTAGACCTGTTCTTTTTTTTGCTCATGCTTGATTTCTTGATATGCTTAACTCTCTTCATGTGTAGACAACTTGAATTTGAGTCTTGAATTTATTTATTATCATCAAAATCTATACGTAGATACGAGACTTAAAACTTTGGGTTCAACAATATATATAATA
The DNA here is from genome assembly GCA_036559045.1 of Platycarya longipes. Lineage (NCBI taxonomy): Eukaryota > Viridiplantae > Streptophyta > Magnoliopsida > Fagales > Juglandaceae > Platycarya > Platycarya longipes. The sequence continues at coordinate 50,000,553 of CM071789.1, forward strand.
TGTATAATGAATTTTATATAAGGAAGTAAATAAGTATATGCTAATTCTATCTCTATACAGTTTGTTAAATATTATACTAATTATACAAGGAAATATAGAAAGAAATATGGACAGCTTTGTTGTCTATTGACAGCCCCCTCAAATTGATGCAAGTTGATCAACAAGCATTAACTTATTACTTGGGAAACAATATCGATGGTGAGTGAGAGCCTTGGTGAAGATATTAACAATTTGTAATTCAGTAGAAACACGTGGAAGAGTGATAACACGAGTTTCAAAAGGCTTCGCAGATAGAGTGACAGTCGATTCAATATGCTTTGTGCGTTCATGATAGACAGGATTGACCGTGATCTGAATAGCACTTATATTATTGGCGTATAAAGGTGTAAGATCAGTCTTAAAGAAGTCTATCTCATCAAGCAAATCTTGAAGCCAGATAATTTCGGAACAAGCAAAAGACATTATCCGATATTCAGATTCCGTAGATGACTTATAACCCTGTATTGCTTCTTACTCTTCCAGGAGATCAATGCATCATCCAAGAACGCATTGGAAGCAGCAAGAGCTAGAATTATACGAACAATGGTCATCTTAACTACTAGAGTAAATGTCTCTTCATAATTGATTCCATATTCTTGATTATTCTCAAGTGCAACAAGTCGAGTTTTGTAACGATCCAAACTTCCATCAGATCGAATCTTGATTGAGTAAACTCATTTGCAACCCAAATGCGTAATGGTTGGAGGATAAGACTCAATGTCTCAAATGTGGTTGGCTTTTAAAGTGGCAATTTTTTCTTGCATAGCTCATTGTCAACATTCATGCTTGACAGCTTGTGAGTAGGATGTGGGAATATGACAATCAGCAATAAGAACTGAAATAAAAATGCTGGAAGAAGAATACACATACCTATTCGGGGGTACAGACACTCAAGAAGAGTGATGTACCAATAACACTAAACGTACTGCAGCTGACTGAGTCTAGAGCGTGGTAGGATCAAATATCGAATGACCCACCGAAATTGACTGTGGGTGAGAACGACTTGTATATACCATGCCTGGTTTAAAGTGAAAGTTGAGAGAATGAGGATTCGAAACGTCTGCTCAAAGGAGGAAAGAATCACAGTAGTAGGGGAGGACACAAAAGACATAAGAAAGAAATATTATTTTCAAATAAAATAACATTCCTAAAAATGCGCATGCGATGTAATGTAGGATCATAACAAATAAATCCCTTTTGACACATTATATCCCAAGAATGCACATCTAATAGGTTGAACAGATAATTTATGTTACTCATGAGGAGGTAAATGAACAAAACATACACAAAGGTTATCGTAACTAGGTTGTTTACCAAACAAGTGGAAATAGGGAGATCATATCTAGAACTTGGGTAGGTAAACGATTAATCAAGTGAGTAACAGTTTTCAAAACCTCAACCTAGAACATGGATGGAACAGAAAATTTTAACAAACGAGTACGTACCACATCCAGAAGGAGACGATTTTTGCGTTCGGCTACTCCATTTTGTTGTGAAGTAGCTGGATATGAACGTTGATAAATATTACCCTTAGAAGCCAAAAATGCTTGAAACTCAATAGACAAATAGTCACCACTGGAATTTGTGCATAATATCTTAATAGAAATTGAAAATTGATTGTTAACATACACCAAAAACTCAATGAAAGTACAAAAAACCTTAGATTTAGAGCGAAGAAAATAAACCAAGTAAATATGCTATGATTATCAATGAAAGTTGCATAAAAAAATATTTATTATTTGTAATTATTGGTTAATTTATTTAATTATATTTCACCATTCTACCAATTATATTAATTATTGGTTAATTTGTTTAAAATTACAAGCAAAATACTTAATAAAAGAAACTGGAGAAAGTGAAGAAATTGGAAAAAGTGTTAGAACAGGCAATAATTATTGGTTAATTTATTTAATTGTATTTTACCATTCTATCATTCTTCTTGCAATAAGAACAATATTTCTTAGGACAATTGGTAGCTATATGCTCATATTCTTTGCAGCAGAAACACTACGAGTTTTTATAATTCATAGAGGGTTCTCGTTTTTGGGTAGCATAAGCCATAATTGCGGTCCTTGAACTTTTATGAAATTGTTCTAGAGTAGCTTGAGTATTGAGATGTTGTTCTTCACGAAATAACTCACCAAAGAAAATATTAAGAGAGGGAATTGGAGATATGTTCACTAGAGATGAGCGAACAAATTCATATTTCGGATGTAGTTTCGTGAGAAACTGATCACGCTGACTCTTCATATGAAGATTCTGAATAGTCAAAAGATTGTCAATAGGAACATCAGCCATGTTGAAATGTGGCAATCGCATGCTCTAATTGGAAGCGACGAACATCATCATCTTGACGATAAACTTTCTTCAAGTAATTCCACATGGACTGAGTAGGTGATGAGTGATGAGACCACAAGTTTGTGACAATATGTGACTCTACTGAACCAAGAAGTCAAAACATGATCTATGCATCAAGCACAATCTATTAAAGAGATGACCCTGGATCCTTAGTGCTGGATGTTTGTGCAACATCCGTGCCATCAATATGGCCTCAAAGATATTTTTCTTTGAGAAAAAGTTCAAACTGAAAAGTCCAAATATAATAATAATTGTTTGTAAACTTGACGCACACATGTGTAAAGTCCTTTGCAAATAAAGAAAATCCAAGACAAACCAAAACAACAAAGATGAAAAATATTCAACATGGACCAAAAAATGAGATAAGAACCTTTTAAGTGTCACTAGTAAGGTGCCGCAAGTCTGTGACAGCTACGAAGACAGAAATAAAATGTTGAGAAAAATGCCTGGGTCCTAGTTATTTTGGGAGATAAAAATCAAAAATTTTAAATTCTTCTCAAATTCATTATTACACATTTTCAAATCTTTATACAATATGTAATAAAAATTTTAATTTTTTTTAAATTCTAAAATTATTTTTTCAAATCTTAAAATAAAATTAATATTAAAAAAATTAATATTATAATAATATTTTATTATTATTTTTAATTATTATCTTATCTCATTTTTAAAAACAAACGGACTGAATAACCCAGCAAAAATACCCAGACCAGCAAGATACAATGCCGATTGGGCCAGCAAAAGGAAAATACCCAGACCTGGATCACAATGCCGAGAGGTGGAGAAAATCACGTCGAAGTCACCAATGAAGAACACAGAGATCACCGAAATGAAGTTCTACACATCGGAATCAGAACATAAAGGGTCGAAGGTCTGAGAAGAGGCCGAAAAAGTCCCAAACCCGAAACAGAACAGCCGAGAATCACTACTCCAGAAAAAACTGGACGTGCGATGGTTTGAGATGTGTCGAAAAATCCCCAGAATTGAAAGACCTTGCCGAAAGTCACCAAACCAAAGTCAGAAAGCGCCGAAGACTTTGAACCAGAAAGCTATGACGTTGAGTGCACTAGTCGACCCCCCCAAAAAAAAACTAGTTGGGTTCACCAGTCGAAGCCGAAACCGAGAAGAGAGAAAAAAAATTCGAGGGAGACAACCTAGTCAGCTCTAGACACCAGGTCAACAAATAAGGGTTTTGTGAATAGTGGCGAAGTGCAGGCCTTGAGATTTCTGTATTATATATATAATATGTACGATAAATTCTATATAATGAAAGAAATAAGTATGTGCTAATTCTGTTCTTAGGCTTATATAATTTGTCAAATATTATGCTAATTATACAAGAAAATATGGAAAGAAATATGGACAACAAAGACATCTCCAACCAAAGGTTACGGAGTTGCAACATTGCCATATCTGATCTTTGTGTATCTTTATTTTTATTTTTAATTTTAATTTTCTTTCTTTTAGATTAGCCTCTGAGGGAATATAAAGCCATTTCTGATTGTTTAAGCAAGTTCAGCCTCTTCCAATTTTACTTTCTTGACTGACTACTGGAACAAAATATTGTAAATGAAAATAAAAATACCTGGTGCTTGCTGATACAAAAAGAATCCGAGGAAGAAATTCCAGAGTCGACCACAGTGGGAGTCGAACCCACGACCTTTTGATCCGAAGTCAAACGCGCTAATCCACTGCGCTATGCGGTCTTCTGGTAAGACTTTGTGTTAATAATTATATATCATAAGAAATTGTAGACCTCACTCACTCATTACTAAGTTATTGCTTATTCCCTAGTTGCTACAACGAAAAACATTCTAAATCAGGAAGCTAAATGACAATCCAAACTTTGATAAACATCTTATTTAAGAGTTCACAATTTTGTTTTCCTAATGATTCTATTATAATTTTTGTATAAAAGTAAGGGACTACCAATGTCTTAATGATTTAATCTTAAGGTTGAGTTTACGGCCAGTTTAAATACTTACAATATTTTAGTATACATGTAAATTAAAACATGTTATTGAATTTTAGAAAATGAGAGAGAAAGTTTTGAACAAAAATATTATAAAGTAAAAAAATTATTTGAATATAATTTTTGAATATTAATTTTTTTTTTTTATAAAAAATTGAAAAAATTGAAAAGTTGTATTATTTTTTATATTTATTTGAAAAGGTTATATTAATTAAGTAATGATTATATGAAAATTTTAAAAATTTTAAGTTGAAAAGCGTTTATATTTAAATGATTTTTTGTTGCTAAATAGGCCCTAACATTATCATAAGATTGTCCAAAATTAAATGATAGTTTTAGCCATTGTGAAAAATAATTTAACTTTTAACCATTCCATTCACATAAGTTTTCATATTGGAATAGTTATTTTTTTTTATTATATAATAATAAAATAATTTAATAATAATTTAATTTTTACTATTCACATCAAATCTTCATTTTGAATTATTTATTTATGAAGATATATAATAATGAGTAATTAATAATTAAAAAAATATTTATTATTTGTAATTATTGGTCAATTTATTTAATTATATTTTACCATTCTATCAATTATATTAATTAATAATTATATTGTTATTAAATTATGAGTTAAAAAAAATAGTAATCATATTCTATTTAAACTAAATTATAAATAAATGTTTGGCAAGAGAGAGAAAAATTAATAAAAATTAATTAATAATCATAAGAGTTTAGTTATGTAAATAGTTTGATTATTGATTTGGACCCTCTAATTTTAGAATTTCTTTAAATATTATTATTCACTTGAATTAAAATTTATGATTTGACAATTCAATATGACTTCTTTTTAAGTCTTAACAAAAATTTAGATTTGACTTTTTAGGATTTAGAGCCACCGATAATGTAATTTTTTGTTTTTTGTTTATGGGTGTATGGTGATGGGTTGGTGCTAGTCTGCCAGAGCCACAGATAGTGTAATTTTTTGTTTATTTTTTAAAAGTATTTTTATGTATTTTTATAAATAAAAAATAAAAATACACTATTAAAATATATAAATAAACACAAATCCTAAAAATAACAAAGAGAATATTGGTACACTTTATCAATAGAAATTGTCGATGGAGGATCGTTTCCGAATGGTGGTGAGACAATCTGCATAACTGAGATTGGATTCCCAATTCGAGATTGTATGCTCCTATTTTTTATTTTTTTTTAGAAAAATCGGAACCAAGGTTGTTGATCCTGTAAAATCCTTGATAGTTGCCGCAGTTCGTTATCATTAAAAAGAGCCAATATTTCCTTTCATAGTGTCCGGCTATTAGCGTTTAACAACGTTGGCAAAGACAGCAAGATCAAAATAAATTCACAAAAAACAAATAATTATTGTATCCCAAGTACCAAACCATCTCATATTCATCCTCATTTTTTCATTTTTTTTTAAATTTTATTTGTTTTTCAAAATAACATATACTTTTAATAAGTCGGGTTTATTATAATCACATCTACCCTTTCGTACTCAAGTGAAGGTAAAATAGCCAAAAGCCTGATGGCATTACGACATATGATTTGGTTCTGTAAATAAAAAATCGAAGTTTCAAAATCTCTATCTTCCATATAAAAAATATGAAGATAAAATAAAAAAGGAGGTTCGAGAACTTGAGAGCATTTAACCAGGATTGAATACTGGCAAATGTCAGAATTGGAGTGCTCTACCTCCAACTCTGATTTTGTTAGAGGTCAAATCCAACTTCCAATTTGCATAAATTTCGACTCTGACTTAATATAGCAGGCTCAAATTTGAATTTTTTTTAACCCATTTAAAATTTCAATTTGATAATTTTGGGCTCTCAAGTTATTGGATTTGAGTTTTCATATTTCAATTAAAAAAAAAACATTTTTTCAGTTTCAATTTTAATTTTATTATAACATAACAAAAATTAAAAAAATAAATCATTGTACAAATTAATGTTATAATACATTAGTATTATATGCTAATACTTATACATTGATTATTATATATTGCTAGTACACCTTATTATACTCTAGTTGTTATATATTAATATGACACATTATTATAAATTTATAAATTTGTGTTTATTATATAATACATTAGTATTATTAACACGATGGTTATATAATATAATATATAATATAGTGATATATTGTAGCATATTATAATATAGTGATATAATACTAGTCTAACTACTAATACTATAGACTAAAGTGATAATATATTGTTATTTATATAGAAATTTAGAATCTAGTGTTATATTATGTAGTAATTTACCAATTAATATAAAGTTATTTTATATGTAATTATATATTACATATAAATTTATATATAGTCTAAAAATTATATAAAAATAATTTATATATAATTATACTGTAACTATTTGATAGTTACAGTATAAAAACGCAAATAAAACTGTGACCAATGCCGCGCTAAGAAATTAAATTAGAATAAAGGAGAAAAAATAAATCAAAGGAGAGAAAAATAATTAAAAATATTTCACATTTGTGAACAATATACTCTAGATGCAGCGGAATACTGTAACTATTTGAAAAATAAAGATGATTTATAACATCTATTGAAGCTCTATTATGATCAACATTCTTCAAATATATTTAAATTTATTGATTATTTTTTGAAATTTGTATTATAAAAATATATTTTGTAAATAGGTTTATTTTTCTAAAATAGTTGTCTTAAACTTGTCTAATGTTTTTTTATATTTAAAAATAAATAATATATATTAAAAGTAAATGGGATTAGGCTTATTCATCCGGGCCGGGTTGTATTCGGTCCGGTTTAAAATTTTATTTGTTTATTAACATTTTTGAATTTTTTTTTAAAAAATGTTTAAGGAAATTTTGAATTCGGATTCCGAATTCCCAAATCCGGATCCCGATGAACATCCCTAAATGGGATTATCATTATTATTTATTATTATTTTTTTGGATAAAAATTATTTATTATTCTTTGAAATTTGATTTGATTTGGTTTTGAAATTACATATTTTCATAACATTGATATATGTATAAATATCTAATATTACTTGTATGAGAGATTTTTATTGGATTGTTTAAAGTTATTTTTAAAAAAATATAAATTTGTACATTTATCAAAAAAATTATTTGATTATATTTAATTAAAAGTGAAGAGAATAAAGTGAAAAAATAAAATAAAAATATTTTTTGTAAATAGTAAAACTAAAAAATTAATTTTTATTGGATAAAATTTTAGTTTTATTATATATAAAAAATATTTTTATTCTCTATTTTTATTTTTATCTTTTTAATTTTGATTAAATATGTCTAATTTTTTTTTGATAAATATGTAAATTTATATCTTTTAAAAAATAATTTTAAATAATTGAATGAAAATACTAGTATATTTACATAAATAAAAGTAAAACAGAATCAGAGGAGGGAAAAAGGAAGGAGAGAATTATTCGTCTTTACGAAAAAGAACTCTACGCGCATCCGCACTCCGAACCCTGATAGAGAGAAGGAGAGACACCAAGGTCCAAGATGCTCTTTGTTCTCTCACTCTCTCAACGGTCTCAAAGGCTCAGCTCCCTCCTCTCGATCGACTTTTTCTCTCGATCTGCTCCGTCTTCCTCTCCATTTACTTTAAGTAATTGACGTATCGTCTGAAATTTCCTTAACTAGTTTTTATCAAGTTCATGCAAATTTGATTTTTTTTTTTTCTTCCAACTGCAAGAAACTAGGGCTTGCTTCGGCAACTGCTTACAATTTTTGGGCAAACTTTTTTCGATTTAGGCCGATTCCAGATCCAAATTCATAAGGTACATGGGAATGATTTTGAGTGCCTGGAACATCAGTGTAGTGTGAGGAATTAGGACTTATATTGGAATCGGATTTATTTGGGTTCGAATTTTGTTGTTCAAAAATCGAGTTTTCTTTGGAAAGTAGTTCGTGGTTCAGAATTGTAGGTTCAAAGTGTATAGGTTCGATTGCTTTGAGGATTTGAGAATTGGAGATTTGCAAGGAATTGGATTTTGGATTCTTTGGAGAAGAAAAGAAATTGTGCTTGGGGATTCGGTGGGTTGTCGTAGTCATGTTCTATGGTACAGTGGTATGGGACCCTTTGCTCATTGTTGGCCAAATTGTTTGTCTCCAGTGCTTTTACTATCTCACTCTTGGAGTATTCTTGACAATATTTGTTGGAACTCGTGTGCCACGGATGAGCCTCGTGTATTTCTTTGATTATGCAACTGTAACTACCTCTACAGTAACTGGGTGGTGTGTCATCGCTTCGTTTCTCTTCAGCTCGCTTGCAGGGTAAGAATTCCACTTCTTTTTTTCGCAGTCTCTTTTCTTAGATGCTTTGCTTTTGATGTATTTGGCTTGAACGCAAGTGTTAAGATTCAATTTCCATTCACTACTCCTTATGTTTGTGTGAGTCGTTTCATGGTGTGACGTGAAATGATGATGCTTTACTAAATCTTTATTGATTGCAATGAAGTAGATGACTTTGTTTTTTTGGTTATTCCACTAAACCCGCACCATGTCATTGTTGACTCCTATTCTCTCATGTTATCTATCACCGTTTCACACACGATCTTTTTCGTCCCCTGCCAATCTTTGTTTGCCTTCAACTCAATCACATTTTATTGGTTCAGAGTTCAGATTTTTTTTACCCTTTTTTAAACCATGGAAGTTGGCTTTATCCCATATATTTCCTCCATACATGTGTGGACATACTTTAAGTGGTTTGTAGTCGGATCTTGTTGTGAATGAAAATGGGTATTAATAAGGATAAATGACGATCCTCGCCAGGAGCTTCATCTCTTATCAAATCTTTTTACTTAAAAAAAAAAGGGTAAATGAGGATCAGAGTTGTATTTATTTGGACTGGTTTAATTTCTTTAAGGTGTTAAAGATTTTACAGGTGCTAATAATGATGGTTATGCTAGTCTTCCCATAAAACTAAGTCAATTATGCAGGCTGAGGCATAAAACATGAGATCCCTTTGACATGAGTTACAAATGGAACCATTGTTGAAATGGAATTACTGTTTTTTTTCTAGGTAATGCTAAACCTACAGGCTGTTCCTCTTGTTTTTTGGGGACATCCCCTATGTTTTTGTTTCTGTATTTGTATTGTAGATCTTTGTTTTAACTGCCAAAGATGACTATGAAATGAATCTCAAAGACACAAAAGGGAACTTTACAAAGTATAGTTAAAGTTCACACACGTGTATAATCTTTGTATTTAACTTTTTTTTTTCAATAATTAATAAGAGGAATTTTATTCCAAGTAAATAGGCATGACCCAAGTACACAGGATGTATACAAATGAAAACCTCTACTCACAAGCTAAAGCTAAAAACAACTAAATCGAAACATTACAATCATTCCCATTCCTCACAAGATTCCTCACCCAAAAGCTAGAAGTACTAAGGAAATTCCCTAATCTCCCATAAGAACATTCACAGTTATCAAAACACCTCCCGTTCCTTTCTAACCATGAGCACCAAAATAAGCACAGGATGATCATCTTCATTGCAGTAGTGTTGTTATTTCTCCCCTTAATGCCTGGCCAGCTTGCAAAGAAATTCACCACATGCATAGGCATCACCCAGGAAATACCAGCCTTAGCAAAAATCTCATTCCATAATGCTGTCGCCACCTCACAATCAAGGAAAAGATGATCCATAGATTCACCCTCTGTCTTACACATATAACACCATTCAGCCACCTGGACACCTCTCTTCCTCAAGTTGTCAATGGTTAGAATTTTTCCAAGGGACACCAACTAGCAGAAAAAAGCAACCTTACTAGGCACCTTAGCTCTCCTAATACTTTTCCATGGATAATCTTTGACCCCATGACTTGTTGATGCCTTGTAAAAAGAACTCATCGAGAATCTAGAATTAATAGTATGCACCCACAACAAACTATCCTCCCTGTTCTGATCAATCTTCATCTCATACAATCTTCCTAATAAATCTGAAACTTCAAATACTTCCCAATCTTGCACATCTCTAGCAAGTTCCACATTCCAGCAAATCAAATTGTTAGAGAAGTGATAGAAGTCAGCCACTGCAGCCCCATTACCATCCCCCAGGAAATTCCTATAAATCCTCTCAATAGTTTTAGCAACCCCAACTCGTAAAGGAAAGAGTGAGGAATAAGTGGGGGGAGAAGTCAATGTGCTCTTTATTAGGGTAACTCTTCCCCCCTTAGACAAATAGAATTTTTCCAACCAGCTAACCTTCTCAATTATCCCATCCCAAGTAGAAACTGATTTGTGGGGAGCTCCCAAAGGTAGACCAAGGTAATTCATTGGTAACAAAGCTACCTTGCATTCCAAAATATTGGCCAGATCCAAAATGTTTCTGAATATATCCACTGGAACAATTTCAGACTTAGAAAAGTTTATTCTTAAACTAGAAATAACTGCGAAACATAAAAGTAAGGCTCTCAAAACATGAAGGTGATCCCAATTGTTATCTCATAGAATTAAAGTATCGTTAACAAAAAGCAAGTGTGTAATTGAATTGTTGTCCCAAGTCTTATCTCCCATCACAAAACCCAACAGAAAACTTCCTTCAAAAGCCTTATCAAGCATACGACTCAGTGCATCCATCACTACTACAAAAAGAAAAAGAGATAAGGGGTCTCCTTGCCTCAATTCTCTGGAGCTATTAAAAAAATCAACTGGATTACCATTCACTAAAATCGAAAATCTAGCCGTCAACATGCAATATTTATCTTAGAAAAGTTTATTCTTAAACTAGAAATAACTTTGAAACATAAAAGTAAGGCTCTCCAAACACGAAGGTGATCCCAATTGTTATCTCATAGAATTAAAGTATCGTTAACAAAAAGCAAGTGTGTAACTGAATTGTTGTCCCAAGTCTCATCTCCCATCACAAAACCCGACAGAAAACTTCCTTCAAAAGCCTTATCAAGCATACGACTCAGTGCATCCATCACTACTACAAAAAGAAAAAGAGATAAGGGGTCTCCTTGCCTCAATTCTCTGGAGCTATTAAAAAAATCAACTGGATTACCATTCACTAAAATCGAAAATCTAGCCGTCAACATGTAATATTTAATCCATGAACACCACTTCTCATCAAAACCAAACATCCCAAGAATTTAGAGAAGAAAATCCCAATTGACATGGTCAGAAGCATTTTCCATGTCCAATTTGACTAAATTCCAGATTTACCCATTCTTAATCTACTTTTCCAAGCATCCATTTGCAATTTAAACCGAGTCGAGAATTTGTCTTCCCCTCACGAATGTATTTTGAGGCTTTGATATAATCTTGTCCATAATCAACACAAGAAAAGGACCTATTGGCAGTAATCCATTGTCGTACAATAATGCGATTGGCTAACACCTTGGCAATGATTTTATAAACCCCATTTACCAAACTAATGGGGTGAAAATCCCTTACCTCCTCTGCAATGAGAGCAATAAAAGTAGTATTGATACTTTTCTTAAATTTCAGAAAGGAGTGGAATTTACCAAAAACTTTCATAATATCATCATTCACGATGTCCCAACATGCTTGGAAAAATGCCATGGAAAAACCATCCGGGCTTGGAGCCTTGTCCTTGGTCATGCCTCTAACCACATCAAGAACTTCATCTTCCTCAAAAGTTTTCTCCAACCAATCGGCACTCAAATGATACACCAGCTCATCTAACTTTGGTTACGAGTGTTCTTCACTAAAGAGATTCTTGTAATAACTCACAATGTGATATTCAATCTCTCCAATGTCGGAAAGAACATTATCACTATCCTAAAGAGCTTCAATAGCATTGTATCTACGATGAGAGTTTGCCATTTTATGAAAGAGTTTTGTACAATATCACCTTCCTTCAACCAAAGAATCCATGATTTTTGCCTCCACGAAATTTCCTCCATAAGAGAAAGCTTTTCAATTTCTGCATTTGCCTCTTTTTTCGTCTCCAACTCCTCAAACAGAAGTCCTCCTGCAATATCCTTGTCTTCTAGAATTTGCAGCAACTACGTAAGCTGTTTTTTCCTATTTACTATATTGCCAAATGTCTATGCGTTCCAACACATCATATCTTTTTTCAGCTCTTTGAGTTTGCCCGCCAGAACAAAACTTGGAATACCAGAAAAATTATAAGAGGTCCACCACCTCCTAACCCTTTCAACAAAGCCCTCATCTTTTAATCACATATTTTCAAATTTAAAATATCTTTTACCACTTACAATGCCTCCACAATTCAATAAAATAGGGTAGTGGTTGGAAACAATTTTCTGCTGCCATTTCTACCTCACATCTGGAAAATAGCTCCCAAGAAAGTGAAATAAAAAAATCCAGCCAACCGAGACCATGCTCTTCCATTTGACCATATGTATTCCCCTCCCGGCCATGGGTAAATCAACCAACTATAGCTCATAAATAAGATCAGAAAAATCAGACATAGCTTTAGTAATTTGAGAATCCCCACCTCGCTCACGTGGAAATCGAGTAACATTAAAATCTCCACCAAAATATCAAGGGAGATCCCATCAACTGCACAGTTCGGCCATCCCATCCCACAAAATACTCTTTCTAGAGTCCAAATTATGCCAATATATTCTAGCAAATGCCTGTTCTATTCCATTGTCCACATTCTTAAAATGGCAAGCCACTAAATAACTTCCCACATAGTGATATACTAATTCTTTGTTTTTTGATAAGTAAGAAGCAAGTATTATTAATGTAAATGAAAAAGTCATAGCCCAAGTACACATGAAGTATACAAAAGAGCCCCTAAATACATTTTAGGAACTGGAAATAAAGGACAAAAAGTCGTGCACATTGTTCCCATGTAAAACAATAGCTGAAAACCATAATTATAGGGTGTGAATGAAAAAATCTTGCAACTCTGCTGAAGTGCGCTTCTTGTTCTCAAAGCAGCGATTGTTTCGTTCTGTCCAAATACACCACATAATGCACAGCGGCACCATTTTCCACATTGTTACCACTTGATGACATTCATGTATCTTCCTTCAACACCATAACAAGTCCACCACCTTTGCTGGCATCACCCAAGCAAGATCAATCCTGCGAAAGACTTCATCCCACAACGCCCTCCCAACCTCACAATGTAGTAAGAGGTGATCCACTAATTCTCCATGTTTTTTACATGTAGCACCAATCTAGTAAAACACAACCTCTCTTCCTCAAGTTGTCCGTAGTTAGAATCTTCCCCAACGTAGCAGTCCATACAAAGAAAGCTATCTTGGAAGGTACACGAGACTTCCAAATATTTTTCCATAGAAAAGGGGCATGTTCTTGTGTGACTAAGATTTTGTAATAAGCCTTGACTGTGCACTTCTTGTGATCATTGGACTTCCACTTCAGACTATCACCCGATGCCGTAGGAGTCCCCATTGAATGTAATGCTCTAAAAAACTCTGCAACAATAGATAATTCCCAATCATGAAAATCCCTAATGAAGAGGATATTCCAAAGATGAGAGCCATGAGAGAAAACACGCATATCCGCAACAGAAGCCTCTCTATTAGCTACAATAAGATAAAGAGCAGGAAATGCTCTATCCAAAGCCACTGCACCACACCAAACATTCCTCTAGAATCTGATTTTGTTACCCTCTCCAAACACATATCGAATGCGACTTTCAAAGCTTGGCCAACCACTCCTAATAAACTTCCATAAGCCCACCCCATGACTCCCCCTGACCTCAAAAGAACCCCAACACCCCCCCCCCCCCCAACCCACCCACCCACAAAAGGCCACTCCATATCTAGCATCTACGGTCTCCTTCCACAACGATCCCCCCTCCAAATGATATCTCCATAACCATTTTCCCATCAGAGCTTTGTTGAAAATACTCAAGTTACAAACCCCCAAGCCACCATAGAAGATTGGGGAACACACTATTTCCAATTAACCAAATGGAACTTCTTCCTCCCCCATGCCTCCCCATAAGAAGGTCCTGAAAAGTTTCTCAATTCTTAACGCCACCTCTATTGGTAAAGGAAACAATGAGAGAAAATAAGTGGGGAGATTGGTAAGGGTGATTAAGGGTGAGGCGACCCCTTTTCGATAAATAAACCATTTTTCAATCCGCCAACCTTCTTTCAATCTTCTCCACTACCCTGTTCCACATGGCTCTAGCTTTGATAGTTGCACCCAGAGGAAGGCCTAGATACTTCATTGGCAAGGAAGAAACCGAGCAGTCCAAAAGGCTTGCTAACCTGGAGATATGAGGAACTGTACCCACTAGAACCATCTCGGATTTACCAAGATTCACCTTAAGCCCTGACGCTGCTTCAAAGCAAAGTAGCAAAACACGTAAGTTTTGGATTTGGCCAGCATCCGCTTCACAGAAGATTAGTGTATCATCTACAAACAAGAGATGTGAAATGTTAACAAAATCATTATTACCATTTCCCACCTGAAATCCAGAAATGAATCTGCCCCCAACTGCAGCCGTCATCATCCGACTTAGAGTTTCCATGACAATAACAAACAATAAAGGAGAAAGAGGGTCTCCTTGCCGCAAACCCCGGGAGCTCTCGAAGAAACCCGCATGTGTGCCGTTAATTAGAACTGAGAACCGTACAGAGGAGATGCAATGCCTCATCCAGGAGATCCACCTACCACCAAACCCACACCTCTCAAGCATGTATAACAGAAATTCCCAATTCACATGGTCATAAACCTTTTCCATGTCAAGTTTGCAGAGAATGCCTGCACCCCTTTCTCTCAATTTACAATCTAAACATTCATTTGCAATTAGAACTGAATCAAGAATTTGCTTTCCACGGATGAAGGCATTCTGTGACTTGGAGATGATTTATTCTAAAACAGGGCTTAGACGGTTGACAAGAGTCTTGGTGATGATCATGTAGACACTACTGACCAAGCTTATGGGGCGAAACTCTTCAATAGCCGAGACCCTAATTTTCTTGGGGATAAGGGTAATAAAGGTTGCATTGATGGATTTTTCAAACTTTTGAAAAGAGTGAAATTCCTTAAAGACCTGCATAATGTCCCTTTTTACAATGTTCCAACAAGTCTGAAAGAAACCCATCGAATAACCATCTGGGCCCGGTGCTTTGTCCTTTGCCATAGTAGAGATGACCTTGAGGATCTCATCTTCTTCGAAAGGCCTCTCCAAACAGCTTGCACTCTGTGGATCGATAGCCTCAAAGGACAAATTATCAAACTTCGGCCGCCAATCAAACGGTTCAGTGAGAAGGTCCTCATAGTAATGCACAACGTGGCTTTCTATATCCGTTGGGGAAGATAGCACCTGATCACCTGAATTAAGTACCTCAATAACATTACTTCCTCGATGTGAGTTGGCCACTTTGTGAAAGAATTTTATACATCTATCACCTTCTTTCAACCAAAGGGCCTTGAATTTCTGACGCCAAGAGATCTCCTCCAACAATAGAACCCTCTCCAATCGCCACAACTGTACATTTTCTCGAAAACACTTCGTCAGAGCGATTCCCCTCTAACTCCCTTCCCTCTAGCTCCTGCAATTTCTCCAAGAGAGTCGACTTCTAATGGTCAATGTGCCCAAAGACTTCCAAGTTCCATTTCTTCAAGTCTTGTTTCAATGCCTTGAGTTTACCTGCCAGAATAAAACTTGGAGTGCCAATGAACTGATATGATGTCCACCAAGCCCGTACCAAATCTACAAACCCATCCGTTGTGAGCCACATGTTCTCGAACTTAAAGTATCGACGACCCCTATGAATGCCCCCACAATCTAGTAAAATGGGATAGTGATCTGAGGTTACCTGGGCCAAACGCTTATGACAAAACAATGGATAATGAGCTTCCCACGACGGAGAGACTAGAAATCTATCAAGTTTTGACCACACCCTTCCATTCGACCAAGTGAACTCGCCTCCATTGAGGGGAATATCCATGAGGTCCAGATAAAAAATGAACTCGGAAAATTCTTCCATAGGCAAAGAATTCCGATAAATCCCCAAATGCTTGCTAGGGAAACAGGTGGTGTTGAAATCTCCCCTCATGCACCACGGCACCTCCCAGATAGTAAAGACACCTGTCAACTCCTCCCAATTCTTTGCCTATGGCACTTCTCGAGCCCCATCAAACCCTCGCAACTGACTTGTTCTTCCAGCATTGCCATTTCAAACACCTCATTCCTGTTAATTGAAAAGGGACTCAATCCCAGAGAGCCCCCAGAAGAACCATTAGTTTTTGTCATCCTTTGAAGTTACAAGTTCATTCGGTCTCATCGTGATGAGTTTAGACCTAATGGTATCACCTAACTGACCCTTTGAAGGAAAGGTATCAATTTGGGGGGTCGCCTAAGACAAATTTTGCGTCATACTACTCCAGGGAGGATCGCCCTCGACCATTGACCTCTTTTGTGTAGGGGGAGCCTTTGTCAACGCCACCACTTGGGGGGGCTATTCCTTAGATGGCATCGCGATATGAGAGGGCTTTTTTGCCATGGTAAGAGTATTGAAACACATTGTCGGGTTACCCCTAGGAGATTCGCCCATCGTCGTCGACTTCCTTTGAGAAGATGGACTAGCCGTTGGAGCCGCTGCAGGAATGGGGCTGAAACTTCACCCTTCTTGGGCTCGATTTAGTCTGAAGCCTGTTGCTGTTTTGGTCTTTCCGAAACACAAGCTTCTTGAGTGGGTGTCTATCAGGCCCAACACCTTTAAAGTTCTCAGAAGCCTTAAGCACATCCAAACCCCCCTCCTTCTCGATGGTATCTTGAGCTTTTTCTACAGAAATAAGGCCCAGCCCATTGTCTACTGTCTTCAACAGAGAGTCCAGCCCTGCCTTCCACCCCTGAAGCTTTGCTCGCATGTGCGAAAGAGACCCTACGACTTCTCCTAAGTTCTGCAACTTTTGGGAAAGCCAACTGTCAACCCCAGCCACAGAAGCTTTCTATTGATCATTTCCTTCGATCTTTCTTGATAATTATTTGCTATCGACAATGCCTTTTTATGCGTGGTATTATCGTGTCCAGTTGATTTGCTAGAACTAGGATAAACGTTCATTGGAGCCATCAGAGCTGACAAGAAAGGAGCTTCGTGGGAAGAGGAAGCCCCACTGAGTGCGTTTATTTTTCTCACCTCTGTTCCTTTGGAAACCTTGTTGTCATCACCATTGAAAGAGACGCCTCTGTTTCGGAGACAAACAGAGGAGCTTGAGACTTTCTCACCATCCTCACAAAACCAACCCAACCATTGCTATTTCTACCTTCGGGAATTACAATGATGTCCTTTCCTTTGCCCGTGCCCAGCTCAGCCAGTTTCACAAACCTGCCATGCGTGTTTTGGCTAAGTTGGATTAGGAAAACTCTGTTTCCCTACCTTCTAGTCTAATATGAAGCCCTGTTACTCGAGAACTTTAAGCAATCCTCAACCGCCTTTGCCAACCAAACAACCACATCTCTACTGATGTACAGAGCCTTTGTGAACTTTCTTCATCTCTCGACTAAACAAAATAAATTCCCCCGCCCCCCCTATTCTGATCATAAACGGCTTAGCTTCAATCCAAATACTATACTCCATCAAATCCTTTTGATGACAACTTAAGATGAGAAAAGAACAAAACAAAAGCTAAAGGAAGAAAGGATCCAGAAAGAAAAAACGAAGAGGAAACACCCTTGAAGGGTAAAGATGAGAGCAAGAAAGAAGAGAGATTAGAGACTAAAGCGGTGAGAAGCGCCGGGAATCTTTTGTATTTAACTAAGAAAGTAGTTTTCTCTTGTTGACTAGCAAGCCTTTTTTGTTTATGCAGAGCTGGATATATGCTTTATCTGATTGAGAGGGCCAAAAAGTGCTTAGATTTTTCAGCCACCGTGTATGTCATCCATCTCTTCATATGCATTGTGTATGGAGGATGGCCTTCCTCAATAACATGGTGGGTTCTGAATGGTACTGGAATTGCAGTGATGGCTTTGCTAGGTGAATATCTGTGCATTAGACGGGAAATGCGTGAGATTCCCATTACACGATACCGTTCAAGTAAGTAGTTTTCTTTTGTGCACTAATTGTAAATATAAATTCTGTTTCCGTGTGTTGCAGCTGAAAGAGTTTTATATTAAATATTTTCCTGTTTCATGGTTCATTATGAAACAGTGGCTGCCTGACCACACTTTTGAGGTGATAAATTGAGCGTTCTGTTATTTTTATGTGAATATAGAGAATAAAACAGCTAAACAGCATAACATGCAAAATATGAAATTGATTACCAGAACAGCAGATTGTTTTATTCTCTGTTGGGTTTGCATATCATCTTGTGCATGATAAGAAATTAATGATTAATGTTTGCATGTGCAATTCAAATGATTTCTGTTTATCTTTATCGACAAAGGCGATGCTCTATCATAATTTTTATTACCCCAACATTATCAAGGACATTCTCAAACTGACAAACACATGGTTGTTGGAGAGAATGAAGCTGTTTAACTTCTTCATTTCCCCTTTTCTTTCAATGCCTGTTTAATTGTAACTTCAACCTTAAATTACTTATATGAGAGAAAATTGTTTCAACCTTCAATTGTGTTCGTGCATGTTATTAAGTAATAGTTTGATAATGTAATATGGTTATAGATCCCTTTACACTTCAGATTAATGATAGGGCAGTGAAATTTGGACTTTTTCTGCATGATTGAGTCCTTGTGTCTGACATTCTCGGGTACCAAAGTTTACTTTTTACTTTATTATTTTACCTCTCAGTGGAAGTTACTGTGTCTCCCGTGGATTTTTATAAGACTTTAGTTCTTCATAAGTCTCTAAACATGAGGTCATTTTATTAGCAATAATAGTTTGATATATTGATAAAACCAGGAGCTTTTGAACTCAAATTCTATGTATTTCTGTAAATGGATACATCAATCTTTATGGCCCCGGAATGATCAATTTGAGATGGACCAAATGACACATTAAAAATCAGGTCCATTATTCCATTTGCCTTGAAATGAAACAGGTTTGTAGCGTTAGAAATTAAATTTCTCTCTCTCTCTCTCTTTTTAACATAAGACCATTGGAATTAGAACTTGTTTAACTCTCTCTCCCTCTCTCTCAAAAAAAGAAAAAGAAAAAGAATGAAAACCTGTCTTTTAGATAAGTTCAATTTTGACTTCTGAATTTATGTCCTGGGGTTTCTGTGTTCTTTTTATGTGAGGAGTTAGGTTGTTTGATGTGAAACTGCGCTTTTTCTAAGTGACTATTCAAGATTCTTGTTTTCCCCTTTTTATTTCCCCTTAGTGGATGTTGGATTGGTAGTTGAAGCATCGTTTTTTTTATTGCATATTTATAGAAGCTATGTGGTATTCTTATTAATACAATCGTTTAATTATATATATAAAAAAAAGAGCTATGTGATATTGACTGAGCTTGCAATTATTGTTAGTTTACAGTTTTTTTTTTGCAAGAACTGTCTCCTTTGGGATGCTGTTGAGTCAAATCTCATTTGATTGACATAGAATACTGGATTAAATTTCAAGTTTTTGAAAGAATTGCACTAGTTACTTACCTTGTAGTATCAGCAGAATAAATTTGGGACAATTTCAATGCAGATGTTTGACTGGGAAGACAAACTGGATAGGCAAGGACAAATATTCTGTGCTGGGCCTATATTCAATAGAATCAATATCATGGAAGATTTCCTGGATCAAGCTTATGAAATAGTGAATTTTATAAGTGATTAGAGAGTGGGGGGGGGGGGGGGGGGGGGGGAACAGAAGAAAAAGAAGAAATTTCTTTATCCCTTGATTCTTTCTTATGCTGTTGGCTGTTTCAAAAGATGACCAAAAGAGTTTGAGATGGTGTTGAAATGATGGGAAGAGTGAAAAAAATGTGACTAGGTATGCATTGTAACAGGAAATTATTAATACTTAATAGTTAGTTTTGAAATGTGATGATGCTTAGTTTATTTGGTTCTTATTGCATAAGATGATATGAGTTGCCAGATTTGCATTTTATAACTGTTATTGAGACTTGTTTAACAGGGTTAGTTCACCATATTGCTGGATTGAGATTCTTGTTTCCTAGTTCCTACCCAAAAACAAATCATGTCTTGCCACTAGTAGCTTGTTTCTTGGTTTTTGCTCAAAACTAACAAATTCTTATTCCTTTTTTTATAAGCTTGTAGATTCTTCATGTTAATAAAAAATTTGTGACCATTGGGGCTCTGGCTCTCTCTAACCAATTGATATGAATGCGTGCAAGCTTAGACTTCTTAAAATCAAACAGGGCTTTGGACTTTGAATTTCGCTGTATATTTCTTTGGGTCATTTGCTGGGGCTTATGCAATTATTCCGTAGTAGCTCAAAGTTTGAAATCAATAGGCTTTTTTTTAATATTATAAACGGGGGCATCATACTTTAATGTTGGACGTGCACGATGCGAAGGTCCCACTTGCACTCGGCAAAAGGCTGCAAATAATGGGTTATTGCTATATTTATGTATACCACATCATCTCACTCTATCACGCTACACTAATATCAGATTGTCTTATCAATTATTAGATCATATTTATTTTGTAAATAGAGTTGGCCCGGTTTGGATTAAGAGATTAAGAGATGAGATGTGATGAATTTAATTTATTTTTTAATATTATTATTATTATTTTGAGATTTGAAAATGTTGAATTGAGATTTGAAAAATATACATTGGAATTTGAAAAATTTGTATTGGAATTTGTGTTATGTACGAAAATTTGAAAAAAATATAATGAGTTTGAGATGAGTTGAGACAAGCTTTTCTCGTTTACGAATCCAAACTGGCCCTAAATTGATTGATCAATTGGCATGTAGATACTATAAATTCTTCACCCCTCATCGTTGTTTTTATTTTCCTCTTTTTTGTGGCATTTGGAAAGCATTTGAAAGACTATCTCTCTGCCATAGCGCTGTGTCAAGGCTCTTTCACAAGGATAAAAATATCACCAATGGAAATTCAAATTTTAAACAAGAAAATAAATCTCTGACATTGACAGTAAAGATGAAATTGGTGAAATGCAAAAATTTGAACTTTAGAATTTTTTGAGAAGATCATAGCTTAAGCTTTCCTCATCTTGTAAAAAGGAAGATACAAAAATATGGATAAAAGGCATGAACATTCACAGCCAGAACCATTAAAAAAAAAAAAAGCAAAAGAAAATTCCTCTCCCGAGTTCCTGACTAGAAAGATAGTCTTCCTAGATTGCAACAGTTTGCAAAGTGTTGCCGTAGCTTCGTATATCTTCGTTTCTTTCAGTTGTGCCATAGAACCCCTTTAGTAACTCATGGCTGAGCCTTCCACAAAGACGATATATAGGCTACAGCTTCTCCAACAGAGAGATAGAGTCCATTCAACTTGAAGGACTGCAAGATTCCTGAATGATCTAGCTTTTCGGTCACAGATCCAACAGGATTTGCCAACACAAGCTACATAACAAGCAGTAAACGAATGAGAACCATTTATAGTTAACCAAAATGCTTTCCTGAATCAGAGGTTTCTGTCATATAACTATCTGTTTTTTTTTTTTTTTACCTTGAGTGATCTTTTCTCCATCATCTTTCTGATTTCACATATTGTGTCAATACCACTTGTATCTATGGCCGTTACAGCTGAGAAAAACAATAAATTTTTAAGCCAGGTGTGCAAGAAAACTAACAATAAATAATGGTTTTTTCACAGGCTTGAATTCAAGTTTGTGTGAGCAAACCATTACATACTCAAGTTTGGATAACTGAAGTACCTGTCATGTCTAGAATTACGCATTTCAATGTACTCCCATTATTTGCTTTTATCCACTCTTCCTCCTCTCGAACCCATCTCAGTATCCTGTGACAAGAAACTCACTCAGCAAAAACTATGTTGTACTTGTACCAAAGATAACTTGATTATGCATGCTAGGAACCTCACAATCCAAAAAGTAAAATATACATAAAAGGAAAATGATATTTGCAATTGTAAATTGTGCAAACTGTCGTGTAATCGCTTTAAAAAAAAGTAAATAAATGCGAGACCACATAAAAATTAATTTTTTTAATAATAGATCTCACTTTTTTTAAAGCGATTATGTGGCATTTATCCACTTAACGGTTGTATGTAACATTACTGAGACATAAAACTCGGATATGATCGGTTAGGTAAAAAAAACATTTGGTATCCTGAGATTGTGCAAAATTTAGCTGACCTTTCTTGCAGGTAGGTCGAGTTTGCGAAGTAGATGGGAGACTCAATAGCTAGAATGAGAAACGAGGGGACCCTTGAAGCATCTCTGTACCGGATGAGATTTTGGTATATTTGAGTACCTCGGATATTCCCTAAAACCATGGTGTTTGGCCTGGTGACATGCAACATAATCTTGAAAACCGAAACTCCAACCTGAATTTTGCGAACACATGAGCCTTTTTGTTATTATTCATTAATTCACTTATTTGGGCCGTAATTAATCAGGGATTACAAGAGCGTGAAAAGCTTACCGCAATGGCAAGACCTGTTGGCACTGAAATGAAAAGAACACCAAGGAAGGAGCACAAACAAGCCACGAAATCAAGTTTATCGACTTTCCACAACTTGTATGCGGCTTGATAATCGATTAGCCCAATCACAGCTGTTATAATGATGGCCGCCAAGATGACAGTGGGAGTGTAATAAAATAGTGGCATGAGAAACAGCAGAGTCACAAGCACAGCTGAAGCCATGACTATATTTGACACTGCTGTTTGAGCTCCAGCGTTATAGTTTACAGCAGATCGAGAAAACGATCCTGAAATATCAATTATAAAAATATGAGAAAGACAAATACTTCAGCTACAAAAAAATTACACAAAAATATATCTAAAAACTAACGTGACTTAATACAGTATGTCAATTTATAAAGTTATTTTTAGTGTAAACTAGATATAATAAATCACATAACGAAGTCACGTTAATTTGTGAGTTTACTTTTATGTAATCTCTTTATATCTATAGCATAGTTCTCTACGAGAAAAGGGTCAAGGTTTTCTTTAGTACCTGTACTAACATAACATGAGGAGCATGAACCAGCCATGTTCATAAGGCCAATAGCCATCATTTCTTTGTTTCCATCGACCTGGTAATTTTTCAGAGCAGCAAACGTCCTCCCCACAGCAATTCCTTCCTGTAAAGAAAGAAAAAGAAAATAAGTTTGGAACATTACTTCTGTTAATAAATATCTTAATTATAATGGCACAATTATTAATATTTTAGTAGTAAATGGTAGTTTTCCACAACTTACAGTGAGAGATAAGATCCCAGTTATGATGCCAGTTTTGATAGCAACTGCTAGATGGGGCCCACTAAAGCATAGCATGTTTAGTGAAGGAGGATTAAGGCCCTTTGGCAAGCGGCCAATCTGTTAATAAAACGAAGAGAAAGATCAATAAAGTAGAAGAAAAAACTCCCAAAAACCTGCCTGTCAATTTTATGCATAATAGTAGTAGAATCTAACACTTACAATTGGAATTCCTTGAGTCTTGGACTTGAGGAGGAAAACTAGTAGGGTCGAGAGAAGAACCGAAGTTAATGGTGCTGCTGCTGAGACCCAAAAAAGCTTTGGTTTCCTAATGCTCTGTTTTTGATTAATTAAAAAAAAAAGAAGGTTATGATCTTGACAAACACAATAAATTGATAGATTAAATATAATAATAGATGTTGTTTTTTGGGCAATCGACAAAACACTTACGATATGCCTTGTTGTCAATAGAAAGAGGAGGAAACCAGAACCCATAACAATGGTTTGCCAAGACCACTGCACATCAATTGTACTAAGTATTACAGGCAAAAGTATTGATGATGGAAATTGGAATAAAAATAATATCAATAGAATACATATGCTTCTTTTGCATCATTCTGGTTTCAGTAATTTTTTTTTTCTTTCAATTAAAATAATAATAATAATGTTTTTGATATTTTGGACAATTCCACTGCAAAAGCTTGTCACAAAGAAACAAACTTTACCAAACTTTCATCGATGGAATTGCTTCATAATTGAAAAGTATATGTAATGATTCTCAACAGAGAAAGTTGTCACCAGGTCCTTCTACTAATTATTTCTCTGGTTAGGTTGCTTCGATTTATATATTAAAAAACTCTTTACTTTACAGAAATAATTTCCATATGGTACCTACACAAACCTTGTTTGTTTTAACCAAAAAAAGAAAAATAAAATAAAAAAGCTTGAAAAATACTTTTATTACATAAAAGTAAATCCACACATGTTGTATTAGGCTTGTTCATCCGGGACGGGTCCAGTTTGAAATTTTAATATATTTCTTAATATTTTGATTTTTTTTTTAAAAAGATTGAAGAAAATTTTAAATCCGGGTTCCGGATAATCCAGAACCCGGATAAACACCCCTATATTGTATGTTAAATTATAAAATTATTTTTATTATAAAATAGATCTAATATAAAGCCACATCATTTATGAAAGTTAACTTTGTATAATCTCTTTATTTATGTTTATAGTAGTTCTTAAAAAGCTTTACTACATGAGTTTCTATTCTTCAATTTCCAGCACTTGGTGCCACTTTAGTTTGGTTAAATTCAGTTGGTCTTGGTGATGTGTCCTACCTCATCTGACTGCCTCAAAACAGAGGATATGACAGGAACAATTTCCATTTTGCTAGTGAAATGGACAATTCCGAGCAATCCTTTCAGCTGTTGCAATGACACAATGACAGCTGCACCAGCCATAAACCCAACCAGAGTTGCCTTTGAGAGAAAATCAATTATAAAACCTAACCTGTAATAATAAGTCACCACAAGTCAAAATCAACTAAAAAATAAGCTAGAGAGAAAAATTCTCTTCCATTTATTAATTTCGAAAGTTTCGACAATATTTTCTTAAGATTTCGCTAAAAAATTTTACTTAGTGATTAAGTATTTTTTAATGATGTTGTGAATTTCTTTTTTCTTTTTAAAAAATATTTAAGAATACCAAAAAATGAATGAAACAAATCAGAAAAATAAAAAGATATTGATAAGCACCACTCATTTCAAAAGTGTGTGTTTTTCTTTTGGAAAAGAAAAAAGATGTAATATTCTTTGGTGTTATTAATGAACTTCGTTACAAGGACGTATCTTTCCAACTCCACTGTGAATATAAAAATAAAAGCCAATTTTGAAAAGAAGAAGAGGGAGACATTGAATTTTGGTAAGTCTTTACATTATTTGACACGGTTGCTAACATCTTGACTCAGAAAAGAAAAAATATGTGACATTATAAGCCAAATCGAACCAATTAGAGCTTAGGATTTGCAGAATTTGATACCTTAATAGACCTAGAGAAGCCTGAAATACACCAGCAAAGAAGGTGGCAGTGAAGGCCAATTGAAGGTAAGTAATTGGATCTTCATTAGGAGAGATTTCTTCACTTAACATTGATCCCATGACCAAAGATGCTATTGAGACAGGGCCAACGCCAAGATGTCTGGAACTTCCAAGGATGGCGTATATCAGTGGGGGCACAAAGCTTGAATCTGCATGAAACCCAGTTAAGTTCTCATTAGTTTACCATTTGAAAATATATTTAAATGACTGACTAATTAATACATTCATATGGTAAGTAAATGGGGTAAGTTTTGATACTGACATAGCCCGACTATAGGTGGCAAATTGGCAAGCTTTGCATAACTGATTCCCTGCAATAATAAAAACTAAATTATATCACAAGATTAAAAAAAAAAAAAAAAAAACCAACGTAAAAGAGTGATTATGACGCAAATAAAATATGGTTTTGACACCATAATCATGTCTGTGTCTTTTGAGTTTTTAAAGGTATTGATAAGCACCAAATGTCTCGACCAAAATAGGTTTATTGGAGCTACTTATTATAACATGTGCAATATTGTGTTAAAAATTATAGCTTGAGGAGGTGAAGACAAAAATCATCATGTTCAAATGGAATATATGCAGAACCCAACTCATAATGCTTTGTCCACCAACTTCATTGAATGGCAAACATCATCGACAACAACAACCAAGACACACACACACAGGGGTCTCACGCACCTGCGGGATAGCCAGGCTAGCAATTGTCAGACCAGAAATGACATCGGACCTCAGGAGACTAAGATCGTACTCAGACCCCCATTGAAACACAGGGAAGAAAAACTGAAGAGCAAGGATGAATTTCCTAAACCATGTTTGATTCTTGAATCTGTAAAGTGGGTCGTCGGGGAAGAAGATCTCGGCGAGCCTGTGTTTGAGTTTCTGGAAAGTGGTTTGCTCTGGTGGCAAGCAAACGTTGTGGATTTGTAAGGGTACTGGCATTGCCACCAATTCTGCATGTATTCTCAGAGTGGTTTCTGGACATGCAAGGTGTTCTACTTTGTTAGAGTTTACACCCATTTTTTCTCTGCACATGAGCAGCACAGATGTTGAAGGAAGATAAAAAAATGCAGGTATTATAATATTTTGAAACTATTAAAGAAGACTACTCAGGAAGTGGTGCAAGAGAAAGGAAGAAAATGGGGGCTTATATAGAAGTTAGAACCAGAGGGAGTGTATGTATGTATGCATGAGGATGTTAGTTACCGAGCAGTTAGTTGCTATTTGCTAGTGTCACGGTCAGTTTGGTCACTTTAGTCTGATTTGAACCAAGATTAGATAGTTTTCTTTTATGAGAGACTTTGCTAGAAAAAAAAAAAAAAAAAAAAAGAGGAGAAAAAGAGGGGAGCAAAGGAACGAGGGATAGCTATTAGCCATGGCCCATAAAGCACAACGCTATGGTGGGCCCAAAAGAACACTCTTTTGGATTCCGATTTGGCATTAGTGACAAATATTTCCAAGGGTGGAAATTGGAATATCCGTGGGGCCATCAACATGCTTTGATTTCCGAATGCAATAATTACACATCGTAAATCTGGATTCTCGGGCGTTTTGATTACTCTTATCACCCCGTTTAAGAAGAATTGTTTAAAAAAAATAAAAAATCAAAACTAATAATTCTGGTTTAAAAATTTTAGGAGCAGTTATTTTTATGTACTTTTTGTGTATTTTAATGATGTAAATGTAATTAATTACATTATTTTTTAATATAAATAACTATTTTGACTAATTATCTTAATAAAATTATAAAAAATATAAAATACAGTTATATATAGCTAAACTCTTCTAATTTAATGACATTTCCTCCTACTCTTTCCATTCGTGTGCCCATGTAGGGGCGGAACTACTACCAAGGTTCCCCTCCCAAAGTTTTAAAAAAAATCAATTAATTTACTTCATATAGTTTTACGAAAATTACTTTATATAATTTATTTTGTGTAAATAATTGAAATTCTTCTTTATATAATTAAAGCTGTCCTTCAATATTTACGTTTTCAAAATTTTTACTGAAGTTTTTCATCCCAAATTTTTATTGAATTTTATTTTAGAGATAATAATAGATTAATTTTATTTTATAAAATATTATCATTGAACTTAATTTAAAAAAAAAAATTCTTAGGTAATATTTTGTTTTTCTTTCTTTTTGTAATGATTTCTAGAAAATTATAAAAATTATAAGAAAAATTATTTTATAAAATAATTTATAAGTATACTTTTTTAAATAATTTTATGGTATATAATTATTATTTTATATATAATTATGTATAAAAAATATATATTATATACATTTATATATACCACATAATTTATCAATCATCTCCCAACTATCCAATCCTAATCCGCCACTGCACTCATGAATCCAAGTGCCGTGAGGTTTATACTAGGGTCTAGGAGTAACGAGTCACGAGACTCACGACCTTCCAAAATTACTCAACCTTTTATTAAGAAAATAAAATATAGTTTAATTCAACGATCTTTCCAATCCTACCTTTCTTCTTTCTACGGCCGGTACCCCCACTTTTTCGTATGTTCAAGTATTAATGTCAGATCTTTCTTTCACAACGAATCGCATGCTTACCCTACAAGTTTACAAGTGATAGTGAAATGCTTATACGTGCATGCATGACTAGTTATAAAAAAAAATACCAAAAAATAAATATACACAAATGCTTAAAAAAAAAAAAAAAAACTCATTTGGTACCGATCATCATTAGTACTGGCCGGAACTGAGAATGTCATTTTTTCAAAAATAAATATAGTTTGTGAATTTTACAAAACTCAGAATTAATTAAATACAATAGAGTGATGATCTACAGATTGTATTAAGTTACATATTTTTAAATTATGAATTTAATTATTTATATTATATTTTTAACATTATCAATTTAGCATATAGATTATACGCATGCAGATATTTTATTATTTTTATATGATTGATTTTGGAACTTTAATGATCGACTAGCTTGTAATTATAAAACCTTTTGTTCCCTAACCTCTGTTGAACTGATGAGGCCGTTCAACCGAGACCGCCCAATTGATGCCATATTTACTCCGTTGAAAAATTAAGATTCTAATATACTAATCTTCACTTGTTTTTTTTCTTTACTCGATTCTCATTTTTCCTGTTCAATTTTCTCTTTTTTTGACCTACTTTACCCTTTTCCAATATATATATATATATATATATATATTATATTGCAGGTATCTAGGGAATCCGCAAATTAAGGATTTTTAATTAAGTAGTATTATGCCGTTGAGTCTCAAGATTCCGTTTAGATTTAATGATAAAATGAGTTGAAATAATTTTAATTAATTTTTTAATATTATTATTATTTTAAAATTTTAAAAATGTATAAAAATTTATATTTTATATAAAAAATTATAAAATTATAAAAATAAAATAAAAATGATTTAAAAAAATTAAAAAAATTTCCAATTCAAATCCAACCTTGGTCTACGTAATAAGAAGAAAAATACGTACACACGTCAATATGAGTGGTGCTAAATCTAACTGACGTGAAGTAGCTGATTATGACCTATTTGGAATCTAGCTAGCTAGGAATCAAAGAGACAAAAATAACACACCTCGCACATTTGATGATGTCGGGAAAAAAACAGAAGCCCGCGTCTTCAAAGACTCATCTGAAACCGCTAATTAAGCTCCAAATCTAAAACCATCTAATTCACATAATCACCGAGATCACTTATTAGAGACAGAACTCATGAGAAGGAAGAACACAATATATGATCATTACGGAGAAGATATAACACAATATATGATCATTACGCTTTTCTTCTTCCTAAAGGTGATCCATTGGCGTCTGTCCTGAATATTTTTCTTGACTCTAGGCCGGTTTTACAATATTTTGAATTAAAATGTTTTACTTCTTGCAAGATAAACCGCGGTCATGTCAAAGATAATTAATGTTGTATAGCATATGATTCCTTGAATTACGAGTACTATTGAAATAAGGTATAGAAGATCGGGAAATCATGAGTCATGACTTGATTAGGAAGGACGTACGAACAAAGTAATTTTTTTGAGTACTGGATCATAATAAACATCAACTAGTTGATTCAGGGAATTAAAGATCGACTTTGATTTCGTCTTATCTCTCATGCATGCATGCTTTTAATTTATAGCTACTGATCTCTTTAACCAACTTTCAATCTTTAATATGCTTTTAATTAGCTTGTTTGGCTTGTGGATATATATATTATATAAGATCAGTTTTATATAAGCTCTTCAATAAGCTGCAGAGAGCTGAGGCCAATCATCATGCGGCGAAAAATGGTAAGCAAGCATTAATTTAGTACTGTATGAAACGTCATTTAATTAAGAACATGATGAGTGCTTCGACTAATATTTAATGCTCAGAAGGAAACAAAAACATGAAGTGCTTCCAGAGCTGGTGCTTTTTATCCACGCTTTCAAGCTAGCTTTAATGAAACATGAACGTCTACACGAAACGGGTAGGAAATAACCTAAATCAACATTCCTACAATATTAGTGCTTGCTTTGTCAGAGATTAAAGATCACCCAGAAAAAAAAAAAAAAATCCCCTTTTCGAGTAGTGCAGTGATCAGCCAGTCATGACTATATATAATTCAGACCCACAATCGACCAATTCGTGAGCTACTTTGTTTACTTGTACCACGATCCGTACCTAAAGAAACTGTATTTAATGTAATCCTTGAAGGTAAAGGCAGTGCTGGCCGCGTTAGGCATGTTTGCAACGCTTTAATACAAGATCAGTTTGATATATATATATAATATAATCCAAAAGGGATATATTGAGAATGCCGGTATGTTTGGAACCAGAGATCAGCCGATGAATTAATATATAGGCCGGCCCCATGCGGACAACTTGGTGGAAAAAGAGCAATCTAAATATCAATATTTCATCATGATCATGATCTTACCAATTAAAAGTTCGATATCTAATATTGATAATTTAAGATCCCTTTTTGATTAAAATATGACAAATTACATTAAACATTATAATACTCTAAAGTCCCCCAAAGAAATTAGTTGCTCCAAATTAGTATATATATATATATATATCGAAAAACTTTATTAGCATAAATGGAAGCAGATCAAAGGACCCCTGCTTATAATTAAGTTGTCTTTGATATAAATGAGGCTATGCCCATATGCATGCGTACTGGCCAAGGACTAGATCACCTCCTGTTTCCGTCCCGTATATAAAAAAGAGTAATACTACGTATATTATATCATCGTGAAGTGCACATGACAGCAGCTCTATATAATTTTTTTTAAAAGAGTAGATTATGCTATTAAAAAATTAATTTTTTTAACATAAATCTCATATTTATTTACTTTTTAAAAGGAATCTCACAACTCTTATACACTTTACAATACAACTGCAAATATCATTTTTTTATACAAAAGAAATTAGAAATTAATTAAGGTT
Source organism: Platycarya longipes (assembly GCA_036559045.1). Taxonomy (NCBI): domain Eukaryota; kingdom Viridiplantae; phylum Streptophyta; class Magnoliopsida; order Fagales; family Juglandaceae; genus Platycarya; species Platycarya longipes. Next base: position 50,031,680 of record CM071789.1, read on the forward strand.
GTCCGTCAAGTGTTAAGGTACAGTACAGGAAGCACTACCCAAGGCAAGAATGCCATATTAATTATGCTATATATGTTGCCTAGCTAGCTATATATATATATAGAAATATTACAATAATATGAATAACTAAGGTCTAGTCAATATTTTCCCCACATTTAGTTTATATTTTAAAAAAATGATCATCATGAGTTCATCTACGTATAGTCTCCAGTTGTCGACTATTTATGCAAGTTTAGACAGTTTTATCTTTAACTTTTTTTTAAAACCTCTCAAAATGATACTTTTGTCCATTTGATGAAAGACATGATCAATAGATCATATGCACATATAATCCCCATTTAGGACCTGTAAATATAATCTCTTTCATCATTCTTTAATTTAATTATTATTCTTTATTTTTTATATATGCGGTACTAGCGCCACTACAAGAAAAACAAGTATTTGTGACATTTTAATTACAGTTAAAATGATTGTTTTTACTGCAAATATTTTTTTGTAATATTTTTTTCTATTTTTTGCGACGAAATCTAATATCATAAAAAATCGATTTTCTTATAATGCTAGCTCTTGTTTTCGAAATAAACAACAGATTAAAACGCGTGAAATTGCATTACTAAAGGTGAAGATTTGAAGTGGCCCTATACGAATCTATAGGCAACAGCTTAATTTCTCCCACATGAAAAGTTGTCATAATTAATACATGGCTGTTTTTATAATCACTACTTGCTTGTTGCTTTAGGAAAACTGGCAGGCCAGTTGCATTATTGAACTTCAAGATATTATCACTACAAAAAATGTGAGTTTTTGTGACTAATGAATAAGAAAAAAAAAATATTATTTACAATTAATTTTAGTTGTAAATAATTATTTGACTGAAATTAACTGGTTACAAAAGGTTATTTTTCTTGTATTGTAGTGTATATCAAGCAGCCGGGCGGTGTTAAAGGCTATATATACAGTCATGATCATTCTCTAATGGTTTTCTCCCACGTGTAGATCATCATCATCATGATGATCTTTAATTTCTAGTTTTTATTATTGCTACTTGCTTTTCACTTTGCAAATTTTATCAGTTTTTAAAACATTATCAAGGCAATGACTAAAACATGCATTAGCAAACAACAACAGAAACAAAATTAGAAAAAAAATAAATAAAAAGGTATAGTTAGGATGGTATCTGTCCAATCCAACCTTATTCAGATCCTCGATCTGTTTAGTGCACATGATATGCAATATGCAGGTCAAAAGTTTCAGTTGGCCTGTTATATATTTGATGTTTTGGCTTGCTTCTGGGGTTTCCTTCTCCTGTAAAACGACGTCATCTACCACTACTAGACGTTCCAGCCCATTGTGCATATTGCGCTGTCGTCGTTCGCGTTCTTGCTACGAAATATCCAGAACCACTGAGTTTCGAGGGAAAAAGAGAATACTTTTGACTTCTTTTGGACTTACGTTTGCTTCATTAGGTTAGAACCTTTTTTTTTTTTTTTTTTTCTCCAAAAAAACAAAAGAAAGAGTGGAGAAAATCACACGTCCTTCCATATACGCGGCGATGGGGTGGAAATGGAATTCCAAAGAAAGCACTTTGAGTATCTACCCATAAATGGTCTAATGGGGGAAAGGGGGCTGGGCTAGGGGCTACCTCAGGTACCGGCCAGCCACGATTGATGGACCTGATTCAATCATAAATTCTCTCTCAAGACCATTTTCTACCATTCAGATAAAAAGGAAGAGATTCTTGCTGTCTATGTTAAAATAAATGTACTTTATTGGCAAATTATTTATTTATTTTTATAAGAGATAAGATCAGATAAAAATTTAAAAATAAAAAATATTATTATAATATATATTTAAATATTAAATATTTTATTTTATTTATATAAAAATTTAAAAATATATAATAATAAATTTAAAAAAAGATAAAATTTAAAAAAAAACAATCAAAGACTTGAGTACTTGAAGTAATTGAAAATAGTATTAAACAGTAGTCCACTTTTGCTCTCTCTATTTTAACTTTGAGCACATCGTTCTACGTTTATTTTCCTGACATGAATTTGTTCTGATTTGATTGATATGACTGAAACAATATTAGACATCTCAACTTCCTCGTATATTTCCGGTGGAAAAAGTAATTAGAAAAAGGGAAATGATAGAGATATTTATATAATTAATTATACAAACTTTTTTATAATTATATTTTAAAAGAAGAATATTTATATAAAATAATATTATTTTTATAAATTATTTTATAAAAATACCCTCATTTGAGAAGAACTTGTTTCTTTGAACAAATTCAAGTGACAGGAGGAAAGTCAGACACGTACGCCCATTATTCGGCCCATATATCTCGGCGATCGGTATCTTTGATTCTTAAGCCAGCTTCGTACTGGATGATAAACAGCAAGATCATATGCATGAAGAACTAGACATCATAGGATCTGAATCGAATATTATAAAAAAATTAATTATTTATAGTCAATTAATTTTATAAATTAATTATTTACAGTCAAATTTTATAAATGCCATACGTTCTTTCCATTTAGAAAATGGTAGGTCCTGGCCGTTTGAATTGCTGAAAGCATCCATGGATGGACATTGTTAGGGTTTCATGGCATGACCACTTGCGAGGCATTGGAAAAATTATCTGATAGCACAGTGCCTTGTTGATTTGGACCATATATATAATATAAAAGCTTATTTCAAAGTGGAGGAAAGACGTCGATCGAAGTGAGCTGGGACACGATTCTTCATAACTATATGTATATATATATATGCTCGTAACTAGCATGATATATATATATATATATATATATAATTGGTGATGACTTCATGATATCTGAAATTATATTGGCAAGATCTATTATAAAGAAAATCATATCGATCCTAGCTGCTGCATAAACGCACTGCGTCCCCACGAAGCAAGCCCAACGTTGCAGGGTGGGTTGAGTGCTAAATTCACGTGTTGGGTACTTTTCCCTTTAGGCAAATGACCAAATTCCCAGCGGAAAGCTGAAATTATCACGACCAAAGTCAAGATATAATATAGGAGTATTCCTAGCTGGGTTGATTACATATATATATATATATATATATAATGGGTTCATGCATGGTGCATGACTCTAGGGTACTACGTACTCTAAACCTATACCTACTTAAGGATCAATATGTCATGACTCGTGATCAAGACGCTTAAGCATGTACGATTCCAATCAGATTTTATAACACAGCTTATTAATTCATGTTTCGTGTGGTTTTCTGGTTCCTTTATATTGCTTTGAGGAATATTCATACTTGTAATCATTCTTGGATTGACCTGTTTTTTGGGCCAACGTACTTTAATTTGTTCCTCCACCAAAGTCAACTTAATGGGATCTTAATAATTGATATATTCAAGTCGATCTCTGCGCGTTTTGTACCACAAAAAATAATAGTGGCTTGCAGGCCAGCCAGGCACTAACCAATATTCCTATATATGATCATAGGTTTTCTCTGCAGAAAGCCCATGATCTTTAATTTGCGTAATTAAAACGTTTGGTAGATCAATTTCATTGACCCTTCAAGTACACGGGCAAGACTTGCATCAATATTAGTTAATTGGACAATCCATCCGTCTGACATGGATATATATATATTATATAATGGAGTTATATAATATAAAATTATATTTTAAAAAAATAAGTAATATATAATAATAATAATAATAATCTTTTTAATGATGAATTTCACTTATTTTAAGCATGCGGGCAACGGGAGTTGCGCATCTTAATAATTTTGTTTAATGATAAATTACAAATTATCTCCGCCACACATTGTCATTTATATTTTATACTTTCTAAAATTCAAAGATTAGTTAAAATAAATTTTTAGGTCCTCATATTAAGTCCCATTCTATATATATATATATAGTATTTCTCTATGGTATATAATATCAAACACTGAATTAAACACACGTCCATCCATAAATATTAAATAATATCGTATATAAGCCGAGATCAATATAGAAAGTGCATTACCTTTCTTTTAATCTATTGTGCTTGCTCGATCTTTTTATTTTTTAATAAATATAATCACTTATTATGCTTGTTTACTATAACGCTGTAATCATTATTTTTTATTGATGATTAATTGTTAATTGACTGGAGTGAGCTTCTTTTTACTTAACCAATACTTTTTTGTTTAGTTATCTAATCACTTGATTTTATTACGCATAATGATTATTTAATGGACATGCTTTCATCTCTTCCACTATTAATTACTTAATTATTACATAAAAGAAATTGGTCACAATAATATATATAATATTATATAATTACGCAAATATGATCAACAAATCCCCATTAATTAAAAAGGTTTTTATATATCATGGAAAACACGTGCCCTGTTATAAGTAGTATCATGAAAATCTGTTATAAGTAGTATCATGAAAATCATCAGACCCTACATTAATATTGTTATAAAATTAAAATAAAATTATTATTACATGAGAAAATATAAGAAAAATATTTAAAATTCTTATTATTCAAGTACTGAATTTTTTTTCCTTTCTCTCTCTTCTTTCTTCCTTTTCTTTCTCCATTTTATGTTATATCTTGATCTGATAATTCCTCATATACATAGGAAAAATCAGAGCTACGATCAATAATACATAGGGAACATTACAGAACAAAATGCGGGGAAGAGAGAATATGAGAGGGAAAGAAAAAGGAGGGAGGACCAAGGCATGTGGGCATGAGGCATGGGGCATGATGGTCATTCATTGCCCCATTGCATTATTTGATTACAACATTCTCCCTTAAATGACCACCCATAAAGAATCTGTCTCGTTAAAACCTTACCAAAAAAAAATCCAGTGGGAAGAAAAACCAATGGCGAAGAAAAAAGAGTACAATATTCTTATGTACCGCTAAATACTTTAAGATTGTCTCATTAAAATCTTGCAAAAGAAAACTCAGTGGGACAAAATCTTAACGAAGAAAAAAGAGTACAATCAGCACAAGTTTTCAGGACATTTACTCCTCCTAAAAAGTGCATGACGATAGATTTTTAAGTTTTCACATTCCAATGTTCCGCACAATTTTCTTGAATGTTGCAATTAGTAATGCTTTCATGAATAAATTTGTCAGATTATCACTTGATCGTATATTTGATATATCCTCTTCTGATTTGAATAATACATGCAGTATTATTTTCGTATAAAATTGTTGGGCTATCATTGATCATGGGAAGACCATGCTTTTTTTGGATATGTTGAATCACTGATACACTCTAGACTTGCTTCATGAATTGCAATAATTCCTGAGTGATTTGAAGATGTGAAAGATAATATCTGGTTGACAGACTTAGTAGAAATTTGAAACCTGTAGTAATACTTAAACTTTCCTTGATAATATGCGTTAGTATTTCAATTAATAAGCAAACATGATTTCAGCATATATAACAGGTTAAGAATTTAAACATGATTTCCATCTAAATAATGCATTAGAGAGAACATGATAATATTCTCATCTAAAATTTTCTTCTTCTCATTCGACATTAATAAAGAGAATTTGTTTATGTACGGCAGAAAGAGCATTGGAGACCATCCATGTATGATAAAACTGTAAAAGCTTAGGTCTAATATTATCGGTTTGGTGGAAAATCAAATCCGCTTGACATTGTTGACAAACAAGATCTTGAAGAGATTTGAAGACGTCGGGTTGCTATTAAATATAACTATCTTACCATTGGTTTACTCCGAAAAAATCTTACATTGTTCGTAGATCCGGTTGTTATTCATCCAGAACGATATTATGTTTGATAAAAATTCTAATATCTCAGATTTGAATCATGAATATTTTATACCTCAACCACTCATCTTTTCTGCTGAGCCTGTAAACATTATAATAGCAGCAGAGATATATTTTTCTAGTAAAACTGATCCTAAAATTGTTGCAGTATTAAGAACCCTCAGTGCTCAATATGCTGCTTCTCTTACAACCATGTCTCAGAGGCTATTGGCGAGAATGAGTGAGGTTGATCATCTTAAAAATCAAATATCTGTGGAAGGGTGCCCAGTTTTCCTGACCTAGGGCCCAAAAAGGTTATCAGGCCCAAGACCCGTGATTCACACCCACCACAACGCAGTGTCTGGATTCAACCAGGGAGACCGAAACTGGGGACGAGCCAAGTCCCTGGTTATCCCGACCTGGGCAGGAGATGGTTAAACCAGCTTCGAGAGCACGCTAAGGACAGAGCGACGGCCCACGTACTAATATATCTCCTGGACCCGTCTCCCATCAAGATCACTCCCGCATTTATGAACGACAGACAGCCGCCGGTCTACAGACCCCCCCTTTAATGCGGAGACGCTACAAACATACACCATTAATTGCTAAATTGACAAAAGATACAGCGGCATTTAATGCCCCTGTCCAAAAGGGTCTAATTGAGCATTAATTGGAGGGATACTCAATTAATGCGATGAGACCGACCGAATCAGACCAGGTTTCCTTATCGAGGATGACGGACGAGTGATGTCCCGATTTCCGGCACTCTCGTCACACAGACCCCCCTCCCAGGGGGACACCTATAAATAGCACCTAACCAATGACGGAAAGACGGTACGCTCACAGATTCTCTTACTCCCTCTATCATATATTTTCTCCCCTACACTAACTTGATCGTCGGAGCGGTCCCGGACCCCGACCTCTCTTTGTTCTTGCTTTGCAGGTTTCTATCGTAAGGGATTCGGTGAACAAGACTGCAGGATACGTCCTTAACAGTGGCGCCGTCTGTGGGATTCGATTGTTTCTGATCAACGTACTTTCTGCATGTCTACTCTACCGTTGTCCCAAACGACCAAGCACGACCAGCAGACAGACCCGTCGATGGAAGAAAGACTGGAAGCGTTGGAAGAAATGGTGAGGAAGTTGAAGGAGGAGAATGCAGCCCTCCGGCAACCACGCGAAGAGGCATCGGCCCGCGGCGAAACCAATCTGGGAGAGAATGTGAGCTCCCGACTCCCTGAGGAAAGCGAAGCCTCTGAAGGAGAGCGACGCCGGATGCACACCGAGTTAAAGGAGTTGGGAGACAAGTACGCTGAAATGGCAAAACTGATCAGCCCGGCAGCAGGGCATCTCTCCTCACAGGGAAGCATAGGAACACCCTACAGCGCAGACGTCCTGGCCGTCCCTCTCCCGCCCAAATTCAAGGTCCCACAAGTAGAACTGTATGATGGGTCTCAGGATCCTGTGGAGCACATAGAAGCTTTTAAAGCCCATATCAGCCTACATGGCTATCCCGGCGAGGTAGCGTGCCGAGCATTCCCTCTCACACTAAAGGGGATGGCTAGGACATGGTTCGGAACCATTCCTCCGGGATCCGTCAGTAGCTTCGAGACGTTAGCCCGACTCTTCATCACCCAGTTCATGGCTAGTAGGAAACGAAGGCGCCCCGCGGCGTACCTATTGACCGTCAAGCAAGGAGAGAAGGAAAGCCTGAAAGGGTACCTGACCAGGTTCAACGAAGAAAGGATGACCACCGACAACCAGGACGAAAAGATCACCCTAGCGGCCCTCCTGGGCGGCATCTGGCCCAGGAGCCCCTTCATGGCGGAGATAGCCCGCAAGACTCCCACCACTTTGAACGGGTTCATGGATCAGGCTGACGGATTCATCAACGCCGAAGATACGCTCGAAGCCCTAGTGGTCCCGCGACGCGGGGAGCTCCGACAGCATGATCGGAAGACAACTAGTGCCGGGGAAGGTTCCAGCAGGCATCGAGGGGGTAGGAAGTTCCCAGATGAGACAAGGAGAAGGGACCCCCCACGGGAACACAGACTGTCATCGTGGCCTCAATCCAGCTTTGCGGTAGAAGATCAGAGCCGGGCAGAATCAAGGCGAGAGTCCATCAGAAGAAGAAGAGGGGAAATGTATTGCGAATATCACAAGTCCAAGGGCCACAACACCGAAGACTGCCAGGCCTTGAAAAATAGTCAGAGGGATGAACGGATGAACGACCGAAGAGACAGAACTCGATCGAGGACCCCTCGTCGGGAACGAGAGTCAAGCAGACACCGAGGCGAACCTGCATCCAGCCACATAGCAGGAGAAATCAGAACCATTGTCGGGGGACCATCCCGATGAGGGACTACGTCCTCCTCTCAAAGGGCACACGCGCGGAGAGCCAGATATGGGGAAGTCTACTCACTGGGGCAGGCACCGAGCAGGGCAACCCGGGTCCCAGAGGGGAATCAATAGTTTTCAACGAGCAGGATGGGAAGGGGATCGCCTTTCCGCACGATGACGCTTTGGTGATATCAGCATTGGTGGCCAATTTCACAGTTAAAAGGATGCTGGTTGACAACGGGAGTTCGGCCGATATCTTGTTTTGGAAGGCCTTCGTGCAGATGGGGATCGACCCCCGCCAACTTCAGCCTATCCGAGCCCCCCTTAAAGGATTTACAGGTGAGGCAGTACACCCCGAGGGCCTAATAACTCTCCCGGTTTTGATGGGCTCCGCGCCTAGGACCGCGTCCATCATGACTGAATTCCTGGTCGTGAAAGCTCACTCCTCCTACAACGCCATCCTAGGGAGGCCGACCCTAAACAATTTGAGGGCAGTCACTTCCACCTACTACCTCAAGATGAAGTTTCCGACCGACAGAGGAGTGGGCGAAGTCAGAGGAGAACAGGTAACCTCCAGGGAATGCTACGCCTAGGAATTGAAACACATGGACAGTTCCGTGGCTACGATCTCCCTGGAGGACGAGCATGTTGAGTTTCCGCCTGCACCTCCCCGAGCAGTATGGGACGACGAGATCAGGGACGAAGCGACACTGCGCCAAGCGGAACCCAACGAGCCTCTGGAATTGATTCCGGTCGATGGCGACAACCCGGATCGGACAGTACGAGTCGGAACCAGAATGGATCCGGGAGTACATACGGAACTCAAGGCTCTCCTCATTGAGCACAAAGACGTATTCGCCTGGACACATGCAGATATGCCCGGGATCAATAGGTCTGTAATAGAACACCGACTGTGTGTCAACCCGACTGCCCGGGCAGTTAGGCAAAAAAGAAGGAGCTTCTGTGCTGAGAAGTACGCCGCCATTGCAGAAGAGGTGGACAGACTCCTGACCGCTGGCCTCATCCGAGAGGCTCACTACCCGGAATGGCTGTCTAACGTAGTACTGGTAAAGAAGACCAGCGGGAAATGGCGTATGTGCGTGGACTTCACCGATTTGAACAAAGCCTGCCCTAAAGATAGTTTCCCTCTACCGCGCATCGACCTCATTGTGGACTCAACTGCTGGGCACTCTCTCCTCAGCTTCATGGACGCCTATTCGGGTTACAATCAGATCAGAATGAGCACAGACGACGAGGAAAAAACGGCGTTCATTACAGACCGCGGACTTTATTGTTACACTGCCATGCCTTTTGGACTCAAGAACGCGGGGGCTACTTATCAACGGTTGGTTAACTGTATGTTCAAAAAGCAAATCGGGAGAAACATGGAGGTTTACGTCGATGACCTCCTGGTCAAGAGCCGCTCCCCTAACGATCATGTGACGGACCTGAGAGAGGCCTTCTCTATCCTGCGACATTATCAGATGAAGCTCAACCCCGCCAAGTGCACCTTCGGGGTCGAGTCCGGCAAGTTCTTAGGGTACATGGTCTCCGAACGAGGAATCGAGGCCAACCCTGAGAAGATACATGCTATCCTCGGTATCGCACCCCCGAGGAACCTGAATGAAGTCCAGCGATTAGCTGGTTGAATTGCTGCTCTCAGCCGGTTCATAGCAAGGTCGACCGATCGATGCCTTCCCTTTTTCCAAGTCTTCCGAAAAGCACGCGAGTGGGACACATCGTGCAAGCAGGCATTCGAACAACTCAAAGATTACCTGACGTGTCCCCCGTTACTTAGCCAGACAGCTCCCGGAGAGACCCTTGTGGCTTATTTGGCAGTCTCGCCCCATGCAACATCTGCAGTTTTAGTGAGAGAAACCGATCAGGGTCAGAAGCCTGTGTATTATGTCAGCAGGGCACTTCAAGGAGCAGAGGCCAGGTACCCCCGTACAGAGATGATGGTATTCGCCTTACTAACAGCTGCGCGTCGGCTGCGTCCATACTTCCAAGCCCACACCATAAGAGTAATGACCGATCAGCCCCTCGGAACCATTCTCCAGAAGCCCGATACGTCCGGTCGGTTAGCCAAATGGGCAATCGAGCTGAGTGAATTTGATCTAACGTTCCAGCCCCGAACAACGATGAAAGCACAAACACTGGCGGATTTTGTTGCAGAGTACACTGGGTTTCCGGAAGAGATCCCCAGTGAACCTCGGGGGCAGGCATGGCAGCTGTACGTTGACGGGTCCTCATGCCGAGCCGGGGGGGAGCAGGTGTGCACATCGTCACCGACCAGGGCATCCAACACAACTACGGTATAGGCCTAACCTTCAAGGTAACCAACAATGAGGCGGAATACGAGGCCCTCATAGCCGGAATGACAATTGCTAGGGTCCTCGGGGCGACTGAGCTGGAGGCCCGAACTGATTCTCAAATAGTTTTTCATCAAGTACTCGGCCAATGCATCACCAAAAGCGAAAAATTGAAAAAATATCTGGAGCTCGTATGCATCGAGAGAGATCGATTCAGTTACTTCCGGTTACTGCGGATCCCAAGGGAAGAAAATCATATAGCGGATCGACTGGCGAAAATTGCATCGGGAAAAGATGAACATCCGCCCCCAGAGAACACCGAGATCAGGACGATAGATACTCCCTCCACGGGCAGCGAAGTCAGAGTAGTGGCTGTTGCAGATCCCGACTGGGCAACCGATATCACAGCATACCTCCGGACAGGCACATTACCTCCCGACCCGGGCCAGGCCCGCAAGATAAAGAATAGATCGTCCAGATTCACACTGATTGACGGATTGCTGTACAGAAAGGGTTTCTCTGAACCATTGCTCAGGTGTGTAACGAAAGAAGAAGGGCAATACATACTGGCCGAGATCCATGAAGGAATCTGCGGGGCTCACACGGGATCTAAAACGCTAGCCGCCCGCACCACCCGTGCAGGGTACTACTGGCCGTGTCTGTTCCAGGAAGCAAAAGAATTCGTTAAAAGGTGCCCGAAGTGCCAAGAGTACAGCCCAGTGTTGCACTCCGCATCGGAGGAACTCACTTCGGTAACATCCCCCTAGCCCTTTGATCAATGGGGACTAGACCTTATAGGACCATTCCCAGTAGGGAGGGGTGGGACTAAATTTATAATAGTGGCAGTGGATTATTTTACGAAGTGGGTAGAGGCCGAAGCCCTTGTCAGCATCACTTCTCAAGCCATCACAAAGTTCTTATGGAAGTCAATTGTTTGCCGGTTCGGGATACCTCAGAGCTTCATATCAGACAACGGAAAGCAGTTCGATTGCAGTCATTACCGAGAATGGTGCTCCGAGTTGAAGATCAAGGTGAAGTACTCTTCCCCCGGCCACCCGCAGGCTAACGGGCAAGCCGAGGCGACCAACAAGACCATCCTCAATGCGCTAAAGAAAAGACTCGGAATGCACAAAGGGGCTTGGGCTGATGAACTTCCGGGGGTCCTGTGGGCATATCGCACAACGGTCTGAACCCCCACGGGTGAAACACCGTTTGCCCTGACCTATGGCTGCGAGGCGGTAATTCCAGTCTAGGTCGGGATGCCCACCCTACGAATCCAGCACTATGACACTGCTTCCAATGATGCCAAGATGATGGAACGCTTAGACTCCTTAGAAGAACACAGGGAAGAGGCCGGCATCCGACTTGCCAACAACAAACGCAAAGCAGAACAATACTTCAACAAAAGAGTAAAGCCGCGCTGCTTCAAAGTCGGGGACTTAATGTTAAGACAAACGGGCGTCACGACTCCAGCACAAGGAAAACTGGGACCAAAATGGGAAGGGCCTTACGTAGTGACGGCAACAAACAGACCTGGGTCTTACCGACTCAAAGACAGCTCTGGAGCCGACCTACCCCACCCCTGGAACAGCGAGAGGCTTAAGAGGTACTATGCGTAACATTTACCAATGTAATTTACTTCCGCTGATGTAATTTGCTCCTTGAAATTATAAAAAGCCCGATGTTATTCATATCCAATACATTATAAAGTTCTCGACGTATCCGCCCTCGGAATCCCGCGGGGTCGGTCAACCCACCCACGCGACGTATCCGCCCTCGGAATCCCGCGGGGTCGGTCAACACACCCACGCGATGCATCTGCCTCGGAGTCCCGCGGGGTCGGTCAATCCACCCACGCGATGTATCCGCCTCGGAGTCCCGCGGGATTGGTCAACACACCCACGCGATGCATCCGCCTCGGAGTCCCGCGGGATTGGTCAACACACCCATGCGATGCATCCGCCTCGGAGTCCCGCGGGGTCGGTCAACCCACCCACGCGATGTATCCGCCTCCGCCTCGGAGTCCCGCGGGGTCGGTCAACCCACCCACGCGATGCATCCGCCTCGGAGTCCCGCGGGGTCGGTCAACCCACCCACGCGATGTATCCGCCTCCGCCTCGGAGTCCCGCGGGGTCGGTCAACCCACCCACGCGATGCATCCGCCTCGGAGTCCCGCGGGGTCGGTCAACCCACCCACGCGATGTATCCGCCTCCGCCTCGGAGTCCCGCGGGGTCGGTCAACCCACCCACGCGATGCATCCGCCTCGGAATCCCGCAGGGTCGGTCAACCCACCCACGCGATGCATCCGCCCTCGGAATCCCGCGGGGTCGGTCAACACACCCACGCGATGCATCTGCCTCGGAGTCCCGCGGGGTCGGTCAATCCACCCACGCGATGTATCCGCCTCGGAGTCCCGCGGGATCGGTCAACACACCCACGCGATGCATCCACCTCGGAGTCCCGCGGGGTCGGTCAATCCACCCACGCGATGTATCCGCCTCGGAGTCCCGCGGGGTCGGTCAACCCACCCACGCGATGCGTCCGCCTCGGAGTCCCGCGGGGTCGGTCAATCCACCCACGCGATGCATCCGCCTCGGACTCCCGCGATGCATCCGCAAACACTCACGCAAAGCTATTCACAACTCCTAAACCCCGATCTTAAACATAACTCGGAAATTTTTTTTTTAAGTTTACACTTAACCAAAAAATTTCGTGGGGTAAAGACAGAATGAACAAAGCATCCGAAGGATAGAGACAGAATGGACACAGCATCTAAAGGAAGATTAAATTCAAATATCATATATATGGTCGGTCATACAAGCTCACTCGAATCAAACTCGAACGTCATGTTCAAATTACAAAAAAAAAAAAAAAAACTTTTACATCGACCAGGTCAAGCCTCAGGAGGGGGCGGAGGAGGATTCAGGTCATCAAAGGGAGGGTAGCCACGCCTCCCGATCTTCTTGACGAATCTCTTCGCAGACCGATCTGGACGAAGAGACTTCACACTTACCCTCCGAGGATCGAGCTGAGGATCCACCAGGAGCTGGGATCCTATTCGGCGGAGGCCCTCGGCATAACCGTGCCCCCAGGCGAAATTGCGAATCGCCACCACTCGGGATATCTGCTGCTCGAGATCAGCAATCCTCGGGTGAGCCTCTTCTAGAGCACTCCGAGCCCCCACGAGCTCGGACTCCCGAGCAGCCCGGATTTCTTCAGACCGCGCCAGCTCCGCTTCCAGAATCTCTCGGGTGCGCCTCGAACCAGACAGTTCCTCCTCCCGAGCAATCCGAGCCTGCTCGGAAATGGCTAACTCTTCTTCCCTCAGTGATAGAATCTGGGAAGAAGCAGCTAGCTCTGCTGTCCAAGCGGTTAGCTCGGACTGAAGGAGGATCTTGTCCTGCTCGGTGGCCGATCTCGCGTCCACGAGGCGGGCATTCCTCCGATGGGCCACCGCCAGCGATTCCCGGGCCGCCTCCAATTCGGCCCGAAGAGAAGAGTTGGCTCTCTCCAGCCCGCTTGTTTCCGCCCCCAGCTCCTCGACCGATTTGACCAGCCCCCGGCAGGTTTCCTGCGACTGCTCGAGCTGGTCCCGTGCCTGCTGCAACTTGTAAAGCCCGAACTTGCAGACAGTTCCGAGCTCACTGTTGAATTCGGCGAGCTCAGCCAGCTCGGACCCCACTGTCCGAGAGATCTCCTTGGCGACCTATGCACAAAAAAAAAAAAAAAAACTTAACTTAGCAACTTGGAAAGAAAGGACCATGCAAATTTCGATAAGGTCTACCGGCCAAACCTGGGTCAGCAGAGGCTCCAGCATCGAGACCACTCGGGCGGAAGCATCTGCCCTTGCTTGTTCGAATCGGGAGGGCCGCTCCGAACCAGCTTCGCCGGCCTGATCACCTCCTTCTTCTGAATCCGACCCAAAGAGCCGACCAAGCACCGCGACCCCACTTCGGAATCGAAAAGGAGACGGGGGTCGGGGCGGAACGTCCAACTCCGGGGATGGACGCACATCCTCGGGATCGACCCCCGAAGTCGACCCCCTCTCGAAAGTCGGGGGTGGGCGTTCGGGAGATGCATCGGGCCCGACCGCAGCTTGACCGCCCTCGTTTGGGGCCTCCGCACCGCTCCCTTCCACGGGTGTGCTAGACCCGCCCGACCTCTCGGGAACGGCCTCTTCCCGGTGTCCTTCATCCGAGGCCCCTTGCCGACCGAATCCCTCACGAGCGCCCTCAGAGTCGGCCTCACCGAAAACTTCATCTCCCCCTTCGGAGGCATCCGAGTGACGCTCGGGAGATGAAGGCGGAGGGGTGGGCAATTGGTTCGCCCTGGCGACTTGATCCTCCAACTCCTGTCGGAAGATCTGTGCGAAGGGCGTGGCCCCGGTGTCAAGGCAGGGGCGTGATCCAAAGCCTCCTGAAAGGCTCGGTCTATCTCCTCTCCATCCGAGGAGTCGGCCCCTGCCAGATCACCCGCTTCGATCTGGGCTTCCATAACCAGCCTCTCGGCCTCAGCCCTTACCCCTTCCGTCTGCAGAAACCGGAGCTCGTCCGAGGACGACGACGAAGAAGCCTCCTCGGCACAGTGGACGGGCGTGTCCGTGGGGGCAACCCGGACGTCCGGACCCTCGGTACGTGGGCCCTTCCCCTTCTTCTGTTTCTTGGGACGGGCACCACGGCTCGACGTGGCTTCGCCAGCTCGACTCCTGACGCGCCTCTGTTTTTCTACATCCCGATCAGAGACCCGCTTGCGGGAGGAGGTAGGAGGCTCTTCTGGAGTAGTGAAGAAGTCTTGACCCTCGGCGTAGGACCGGTCTGGCCTGGTCAGAAACTCCTCGATGTTCTCCTCGGTGAGGAGATTGTCGGACCATAGCCGGTCGGGGTCCTCTACCCCCAAGATACGACGGCCTTCACCCTTTCGGTCTTTTGGGCCGTGAGAGCGATTTCCATGTGCGTCTGAGAGGGGAGGAAACCCAAGTTTTTCTGAACGGGGAAGTCGTTCCCCTCTCCCTCCGAGAACTCCCACTCCCTGCCCGAGACGAAGAAAAACCTTTTGTGGTAATCTCGGGCACTCGAATGTCTCTCTTCCATTCGGATCAGCCTACACTTCGGCTTTATCTGGAAGCCGGCAACGTTCCCATCCCGACGGAGGAGCCGGTACATCGAAAAGAACTCCCGAGCGGTCAGATCGGGGTAGGGATCGTTCTTCCCAGAAAGAACGATCCGAAACGCCACGCAAGTGGCCAGCAGAATGCGCCACCCGTTCGGCATAAGTTGGGCAGGGGCCAAACCCAAGAAATGAAGCACCTCGCGAACAGGCCGGATGAAGGGAAGACGGAAACCCTTCGAAAACATGAGCGAGAAGAGGACCACCTTCAGTGCCCCCCCATCGCGTTCACAAGCCCTGACGCCATCACCTGGGGCCTCCAGGGTATGCCGCCAGGAAACGCGGTGTTTCTTCCTGAGCGTGTCCACGTCAGACGACTGCATCGTGGAAGTCCAACCGTTACCAGCAAAGAAAGCGCATGGGTCAGAAGAAGCCATGGAAGCAAATGAAAAGGGAAACAACGAGAGGACAGGGAGAAAGACGAAGAACGAAAGCAAGAAACAATGGCAGCAGAGAAACAGGCAAACGAACGAAGGAGGGGAAACAGTGAAAAGACCCTGGGTAATTTATACCCAGGAACCGAATTTAAAGCGAACGGGAAACGAAGCAACGCCGGAACCGTCACCTCAGACGTGACCTTTGGGAACGGAGGGCACGCCCTACACTGACCAATCAGAAGTCAGAGGCGTGCGCCGAAATGACAAGTCAGTTAATGATGGTCACGCGCGTGCGTACCATTAATTGACTACAGACCACTGACGGTTCGGGAATCAGAACGACGGCACAACTAAATTTCAAACTACATTAAATGCCTGACGCAGAAAATGACAGGTCATGATTCGGAATTCAAATCGTCCCCCTGAAGTCCGGTCAGTAAATGAAATAAACATACCAATAGGGACCACCCGAGCATATCCGAAACTGTATTTCCGCTCGGTCAGTACGCTCGGAAAAGGAATAATAAAATAAAATACTACCCGGACAATACCGACAAGGAAGAAGAAGGCCCTGGCTCTAAAGCGTTCGGAATTTCCATCGAAGTACCTTCGATAAAAACTCGCGGGGTACTGGAAGGGTGCCCAGTTTTCCTGACCCAGGGCCCAAAAAGGTTATCAGGCCCAAGACCCGTGATTCACACCCACCACAACGCAGTGTCTGGATTCAACCAGGGAGACCGAAACCGGGGACGAGCCAAGTCCTTGGTTATCCCGACCTGGGCAGGAGATGGTTAAACCAGCTTCGAGAGCACGCTAAGGACAGAGCGACGGCCCACGTACTAATATATCTCCTGGACCCGTCTCCCATCAAGATCACTCCCGCATTTATGAACGACAGACAGCCGCCGGTCTACAGACCCCCCCCTTTAATGCGGAGACGCTACAAACATACACCATTAATTGCTAAATTGACAAAAGATACAGCGGCATTTAATGCCCCTGTCCAAAAGGGTCTAATTGAGCATTAATTGAAGGGATACTCAATTAATGCGATGAGACCAACCGAATCAGACCAGGTTTCCTTATCGAGGATGACGGACGAGTGATGTCCCGATTTCCGGCACTCTCGTCACACAGACCCCCCTCCCAGGGGGACACCTATAAATAGCACCTAACCAATGACGGAAAGACGGTACGCTCACAGATTCTCTTACTCCCTCTATCATATATTTTCTCCCCTACACTAACTTGATCGTCGGAGCGGTCCCGGACCCCGACCTCTCTTTGTTCTTGCTTTGCAGGTTTCTATCGTAAGGGATTCGGTGAACAAGACTGCAGGATACGTCCTTAACAATCTGAGTTGTATCAAACGCTTGCAACTAAAAATAGAAAAAATAAAAAATTAAGACAAGAAAACAAGGAGCTGAAGAAATTTGTAGACTGGTATTCTTGTGACCTGAAAACATGAATAGAAGAGTTGGAACGAGAGAGAGCTCAAATACAAAGTCAACAACAGCAGCTAACAGCAGAGGTTCAGCGTTTACAAGAAAATAGGGATAGTTACAATTCTTACTGACTTTTGAAATTATGCATCCAGCATATCTTATAATCTTGACTAAGTGAGATTTGAAGAGATGATGGTTTGTCTTGTTCTTATTTTCATTTCTATAAGAATCATCTTTAGTTTCATTTAGTTCGAATCAAATTTTCTTCTCATTTATAATTCATCTGCATTTGCATTCTTATTTTACAAATTTTCAATGGCTCGTCAGTTTCCTTTCAATATTTCTCACAATCAATATATGAGGCATCATTCACCTCAGTTACAAGTTGTTCCTGCATCTTCCGTGGGTGCCATATTGTAGCAAGCGAATGATCTTGCTAATAAGTCAGATTGTGAAGCCGTATATGAGCTGGTGACCCTTGGAACTCGATACTCCTCATCTATTGTCGGATTTTTTGACCATTTACAATCCAAAAATCGTCATATTGAGGAGCTTAACGAGAATGTTTCCATACTTTAACGACTCGTTCAAGACTCTAACAACAAAGTTGCAGAGTTAAAGCAACAGAATAATGATTTAAAATTCTTGCTTGCCTCTTCATTTCGTTTACCCAATCCTTTAGATAAGGATGACATGTTATTTTATGAAGAGCAAATGCATTTGAGAGATGAGGTAAGAAGTCTTAAATTTTTGTAATTCATCTAGCATTTGAATAATAAAATCTTTCTTTTTCAAATGCATTCTTTGAATTTATAACAGTCCTTGTGATCTTTTCATCAACGTAAACTGTAATAATGGCAAATTCGAGTTCCAATAAAAACACATAGGCATATAGGATTATTTTCAAATTCTTCTTTCAATAGATACTCACTGATTCAATTATACCACATGCGTCTGAATTGTTTTACCCCATATAAAGATATTTGAAATTTTATAAAGTACATACTCCTAAATGTACTTAGATTAGATGCTTCAAGTATTGTATGTCATGATCTAATGATTCTTATAAATATACAGTGATCACATCCATCAACCGCATATATAATCATTTTATAATAACCAAACCGATTAAAAATCTGAATGTGATTGCATTCATAATAAGGAAATATGTTTCCTCATAACTAATCTCAAGTTTCTGTAGGAAACCTTGTGCGACAAATCATGCTTTGTACCGCACAATTTCATTTTTATCATTACGCTTTCGTATAAATACTCACTTATATTTGACAAGTATTACACCCTTTGGTGTTTGGACAACAGGTTCAAATACATCTCGCTTCACTAGTGAGTTTAATTCAGATTCAATAGTTATTTTTTATTTTGTCCAATCATTTATACGTCAACATTCTTCGACGGTTTTTTAGCTCATTTTCTTCATTACTTTTGGTAATATCAAGTGTCATCTTATATAAAAATATGTTGTCGACAACAGTTTCATTTCTATCCATAATTTTTCAGGTACCTTGTTCATCTCCAGGGGAAAACATTTCATGAAATACCTCTTCAAGAGTTATCTATTCAGGAGTTATACGCTTCAGAAGTTACATTTTCAGGAGGTTTGTACTCTTTGGGAGTTTCCTCTTTAGGAGATTTGTATTTTATACAGAATATTTAGATAGATCTTATTACTTATTTTGTGGGTACAGTTTTTTCAAGAGCACTGATTTCTTTTCTTTGCACCAATAAGTATTCAACATTTCAGATGTGTTTTAGACTTATATATTTTTAACAACTTATCCTTCAGGGATTTCAATTCTTACTTAAGTATTAACAGCAGTAATATATGATTTTACAATACATTTAGTGTCAGTAAATATATCCAGTAATTAATTTGTAACACTTTGCAAATATATAACCATCTGAACTTCTGGTTCACATTCATTTGTAAAATAATCAAATTTAGACAGAGCTTTATTATCTCAAGTAATTTTTTGTCGTACTTCAGGCACCGACCTTTTATTATTTCAAAACATGATAAAACTTTACTATAATATATAAAAACTTAGTATAAGTAAATCAAGTGTTTGGCTGTACAACAGGTACGTGGCCACTGTTCAATCATACCACATCTATGACAAATATCTTTATCTTTCTATGAAAAATTATTT
The DNA here is from genome assembly GCA_036559045.1 of Platycarya longipes. Classification (NCBI taxonomy): domain Eukaryota; kingdom Viridiplantae; phylum Streptophyta; class Magnoliopsida; order Fagales; family Juglandaceae; genus Platycarya; species Platycarya longipes. The sequence goes on from CM071789.1 coordinate 50,051,254, forward strand.
TGAAAGCTTTTACTCTTCTCTGAGTTGGATAATTCTGGTGATACGGTATATTATTATTATTTTTAGTGTTGTCGCTTCTGGACCAATATTTCTATAGTTTTTCTACCACGTCTACGTCTTTGATTCCTTTGAAAGGATGTACCGTTCACTTTTGGCAATGGTGTAAATCTAATATCATTAGTAGGACGTAACTGATAATTTATTAACAAAAACTCATTCTTTTGCTCAATCACTAGAAGATAAAATAAAAATTCAGAATATTTGTTAAACTTTTACTCTCGATATTGCTTCTGCAGGAGCACATTCGATGTATGAAAAATAATAAATGTCTTCTTTTAAAATATCATCATCAGTGACATTCTCACTGCATAATTTTAATATTGAGCTGATTTTAAAGAGTACAGAATTATATTTTAACCACTCTTAAAATCTTGCAATTTCAGGTACAATAAGTCATAATAAACTTTTGGGAGAACTACATTTTTTGGTATTCATATCTCTCATTTAAATCATTTTACACAATAAGAAGATTTTTTATCGTGAAATACACAGAACGGTTCTGCAGGGACATGTGATTTTCTTTTTTGATTGTATCTCCAAGTTTATCATATTCAGATAGATCTTATCAAAGATCTTGGATAAATAACTTTTTCCCTAAATATCAATAGTAATAAATTTCAATTTTGACATTTTCTATCTATATGAATCACAAAAATAAAAATGTGGATTTAAAAAATATATTCACATGATTATGAGAATAAAATCAAAATTTTATCAAGTAATATTCAGTAATATTACCTTTAATATTCATCTCGAGGACTGCAAATAATATATTGAAAAACTTACTTGAAGTAGAAAACTATTAGTTTCAGAATTGGTGGAACTTCGTGCTAATAATGTGTTATAAAACTAAAATAAAACTACTATTGCATGAGGAAATATAAGAGAAATATTTAAAACTTTTATTATTCAAATACTGGAATTTTCTCTCTTTTTTTTCTTTCTTTCTCTCTCCTCTTTCTTTCTTTTCTTTCACCGTTCTATATTATATTTTGATATGATAATCTCTCATATATATAGGGAAAATCAGAGTTGCAATCAATAATATATAGGGAACATTACAGAGCAAAATGCTGGGAAGAGAAAAGATGAGAGGGGAAAAAAATGAGAGAGGACCAAGGCATGTGGGCATGGGGCATGGGGCATGGGGCATAAAGGTCATTCATTGCCCCTTACATTATTTGATTATAACAAATATCAAATTATAAGAGCTTTAAGTGAGATTAATAGTACCATTCTCTACTTAATTAAAACCCACTCAAAATCAATTACACATACTTTTTGAATGAAAAAAAACTGACATCCTTAATTATTTATAAGTTTTAATATTGGATTCTTTAATATTAAGCCTATGCACCCGGATTCCAGATTTCAAATTTGGATCTGGAAATTCGGCAATTTAGAATCGGAACCGGATTTTAAATCCAGGCTGGAACCCATATGATTCCGGATCCGGATCTGGATTCCGAATTTGAACCCCGTTTTTTTTTTAATCTCCTCTTTGAACCTAAAAAAAAAAAAAAAGAAATGTTGCTCTTAATTTGCAAGGGACAAACGCAGAGAGGAGGAGTCACCATTTGAACACTCATTGCAAGACTCATTCTTGGCGCAGCATCCCATACCTGAATCCACTTCAACACTCTTCTCCCACCAACCAGGTATAAAATCGAGCGCAATCTCGACCTCAAATGAAGTCAGGAGTGGCTTATCAAACGCCTCACCCCAGTCAATGGACAACCTAGGACACGCAATCTGAATCCAAGCATTTAGGTGTCCCCGAACAATGCCATCCTCTGTGGACTAATCTCCGACATCAAGATGACCGTATAATCGAAACCCTTTTCTTCCATTCTCTTTTCCAAATTCTCGAGAATCTTGGGATTACCTTGCCTCCCCAATGTCCCCAACACGATGCCCCAACTCTTGGCCTATGTACTTGCCTTCAAAATTGTCGTTTTCCTCGACTCCTTCATTCCCTTATGATCATATTCTTCCAGAAATAGCTTCCCCATGTAAGGGTCGTACCGAAACGCCCTTATTCTCGGGTTCGCTATCATCATTGCTTCCAAATGAAACCGACCATCCACCACAAACACTATGACTCTCTCCTCCTCCACCCTCCATCATCCTTCGAAATCTTCGGCATGGTGCAACCGAGCACCTCGCCTGCCGATAATGGTTTCGACTGCGGGATTAAGACTCGATAACCGTGCTTTTCTAATTCAGGCTTGACGGATCGGATCACCGAAGCGAATTGGATGGTTCCGACAAGGATGATACTTTTGGTAGCAGTGGCGGAGAGATTAAGCGTTAGAGTTTGAAGGAGGCGTTGGGTGTCAATTTGGATGTCTACGAAGACGTAGAGGCAGGGGGGAAAGAAGCAAAAGTTTTTAAACGGCGTCATTTTTAATAAAGCCAAATATGAGTTTTAAAAAGCAGGTATTCGGCCCATATTTATCTGGTTTACAAAAAGCGGGTATCTGGCTTGTGTTTATGTGATCCGGAACCTAGATTTAGAATCCGAATATCCGGATATTAATCCGGGCCGAGTAAAACCCAACCCATATGAACACCCATATTTAATATCAAACATATTATGTTTATGAAATACGATCCGACTTGCTTCTTGTTGGAAAATAACAGGACATGCATCTCTTGTTATGAAATTCAATGGCTACTCTTTAGATGAGATTATATAAATCGAGTTGAGATAAACTCAAAAAACAAACAAAACCTAATTAAATAACATGTGACTCTAGCTCCAAATTAAGGTGGCAGCTTATTGTCAACATAGTTGGACATTGAGATAACGAATTGTAGATTTGTTTTGGTTTGACCAAAATGAGTACCACGGTGGAGGAAAAGAAAAGTGAGATAACAAAAAATTAGGGATTTAGCTTGCAACCGTAGTCGTTGGATTTATACAGGAGATGACATGTTATTTTTGCAACAGAGGCAAGCCAGATCACATGTAATATGCATGTGGACATTTTGCTTCTATCAAAATAAATGTTGAGGATAAGTGTTTTAGCTGTAAAGAGATTTTATAAAAATATATTAATAAATTGACATGTCTTAATACAGTATTTATAGATTAAAAGGTTGTTTTTATTATAAAATAAATTTAATATATTATATAAAATTACGTTAATTTTTAAATTTTCTTTTATAAAATATCTTTATGGTTGTAACAATACCGAGTATGCCAATGAATAGCCCGATGTCATTTGACCCTTTTCACTAGGAATGACTTGAGAATAAAGATCCAATTAAACAAATCGTACAAGGGGGAAAAAAGTTTACTAAGGTGGATTAATTTTTTTTCCTAAAACATACATGCATACACACAAAGGTGATAGCGAGTGGAAAGTGCAAACTCTAATTAATGCATATTTTCTGAATTGCAGCAGGCTAGCCCAAATTAATTATAAAAGTATTATTAAAAAAAATCCTTTTGGCCCGCTCTTTTTCAGTCTAATACAATTTTGCATTCCAGCCTTTCGAGGTACAGTAGGATGAATAGATTTTAGTAGGGCCTCATCACTAATGGGCCCAACGATAGCTGTTAAAATATATGATTCATATCAGATGAATATAGAATGACAAGTGATATATGGTAGAACAAGCGAATGAGCGATATAAATATTTTTATAAATTTTCTTAAATACGTCACTAATTTTCTTAAATGTAAAATTAATGAGCAAATTAAAATCACACAAAAATAAGAAAACAATAATTTGTTTGAACCTTTTTAAATTACACAATATCTACGTGACAATATAAATTTTAAAATTTGAATATTATAAATCAAATTATATTATGTGAATGGTATATATTATAAAGACCTTCAAATAATTATAAAAAAAAAATATAAAAAACTATTTAGACACTGTCTAACATTACTGTAGCCAACATTATCGTTGAATATAACTTTCAAAGCACACACATGTGCTAATGATCAAAGTTATGGCAAAAAGGCTTCCACATTTGCATCAGTACTTCGAATAACCCGAGCCCCTTTGTCTGCCACCGCACACGACCAAAGGGCCAAAATGCATTGGATGACAGCTCGGAAGACTCTTCCAATACGTTCCTAGAAATATGAATTAAAATCAAAGGGATTGGAACATGTAGTATGATAGACAAAAGGAGAAGTCAGTCTCTCTCACTCAAAATTTAGATATTGTTGTGTTTTTCTGTTCTTATTTCTACTTTTGAAAGTGGATGGAATTTGTTTGATATATATTATTTAAAAGAAAAAAAATAAAATATCTCATTTTATTAATAATATGCATTTATGATGAGGAATAGCATATTTCAAACAAATTTGGATTATAAAAGTCGCTAACCAAGGTTTATAAAAAAATTATATACTGAACTTTACAATATGGTAGCAATAAAAGCAGTAAATATTTACAAAAAATAAAGACTATAATACCAAAATTGAAACTTCTATGAACTGCTCTTGAAATTGTGACTTTGTAAATTTGCATGGAAAGAAATATAGTACTGCGTAGGGCTGTAATTAAATCAGGCTACTTGATAACCTATTCGATACTTGTTCGGTTAAACTTGAATTAAATTTGACTCATAAAAAAAAAAACTCGTTTATGAAAGCAGATACCTGCTCGATTAGTAAATGACACATACCCGACAAAACTTGACTCAGCTAAGGCTCGCTTATTTATGCTCGAATCGACTTGTTCACTCGACTCGATTAAAGTTCATTCATATATTGATAAATATATACATATATATATATATGTTATGTATATATATTGCTAATAATATAAGCATAGCACTTATATAATTAAATATGTAATATATAATCTAATTATTTATATCTATATAATGAATATACTTAAAAGCTATATTTTATATTTTGTACAATAATTATTTTATAAAATTTAATAATTTTATATATTAGTACATTGAAATCATGTATGAAATACATAAATGCTATTATATTATGTGTATTTATTAATAATATATGTAAGCATATAACATATTGTCATGATGAATAAATTTCAACTAGTTATATATTAAGTATTAATTTTTATTAGATTTTTATTTATTTTTAAATTTTATTCAAAAAATTCAAAAAAAATTCGAGCTTGAGCTCGAGTTCGAACTTGAGCTCGACTCGAATTCGTTTGTGGGACGAATTCGAATATTTTGAATCGAGTCGAGTTCGGCAAGTCAAAACTCGGCTCGATTACAATCCCAGTACAGTGAGTTTGGTTCAATAATCTTGTACATCTTTGGCTTCAAGAGGAAGAATATAATGTAGATCTCTGGTTCTACTGTTGGTATTAGGGTTGCTACTCTAAAATAATTGTCACAAAGAATGAGTTTTCTAGCCCATGTCTCTAAATATCATGCTGTAGCTTAAAACATGAACTCTTCCCCCTGCTTATTTTATATTTTCTAAGCAAGTAAATATTTTATTAAAAAATAAAAAATAAAATATATGAGAAAGGGATAGAGTTTCCCAACAAACACCCCATTACAACAATCATAATGTAAAGGTGAAAAAGAAATTGGGTTTTGGGACAAAAAACTTGGTCCCCACCTATATCTTGCAAAAGAGAGCATCGTTTTAATTGATTTTTTTCTTAACAATTCGCATAGAGATTTTGTCGTATAGCTATGGCAACTATACGGCAACCAATACGACGCGTGTAGCTGCCAAATGCCTTTTGTCGCGACGATGCGTGACGGCTAGGCACGAAACAAGTCGAAAGTGAGACTTGCACAAAGATTTTCGCCATGGTTCGCTTTGTCCTAGTAGATTTGTTGATCATGGTGGGGCGCTTGTAGGTCAGTGGCCACTAGTCGTCATAGTGCAGTATATTTGACCAAAATTGGGCTGGTGGAAATAAGTGACTAAAAACATTAGATGAAAAACTTATACACAAATAAGAACTAGAAAATGAATGAAGAGGAGATAGAAATACTAATTGAAAGTGGTGAGTAACTTTCAAAATAGAAGAGGGAGTTTATCTTGCTAGAAGATAGAGCTTTCCCTGCTTATTAATTGCAAGCAGAGATGGTGGAATTAATAGATTTATTCCCATGTAATAAAATGTTATGATACGTACTCTACTTTGTTGATATTGAGAGAGATATACAAGTTTATTTGGCCAAAAATTTCTAGACCTCAATTTGCCATGTCACTTTCTAACTTACCAGTTACCAAAAAGTTGTAGTATATTTAAATAAATTGGCCATTGGATTATAGGTAATAAGTTCTTGTTTTAAAAATTGCGGGCCATTGTAGTTATAATTTGGATATTTGTGAGTAGGGTTGGGCTTCGACAATGACGAATTCGAAAAGTCCAATCCTGACCTCTGACTCTGATCAAAATTAGAGATCAAGATGGGCTTTGACTCAGAGCAAATTCTGACTCTGATTAAAGTTGTTGGAGTCAAAGTCAGGATCAGAGTTCTTATTAAATTGAAAAAAAAATAGAAGAAAGTCTCGACAAAGAAAATTTCACAATTCACAACTTGTTTTCTCTTTTGCAACATAATATCATAATCTTCCAACAAAGAATATTTCACAAATAATAGATAAGAGATTCATAAAGGATTTTCACATATTAAGAAATAACAAGTAAAAAAAAATAACAAAACTATAGCAAACATATTTTCATATCATTTTCGCATACTAGGGTGGAAACAAAGGAAGATAAGCGCAATGTAGTAAATCTACTATGGAAGCTTATTAATATGGTGAAGAAGAGGAGGGCTGCTGATGGTTAAAAGTGGCAAGAATAGGTTACGAATGAAACCCTAACCCACGTACAATGGAACTTGAGCAAATCCAAAGTTGAAGTGAAGACTTTAGTTGACTAAGTGAACTCAATGAAGGAGGAAGTTGTCGAATGGGAGGACTTTGTGCGAAAACAAAAGAGGAAGAGAGAAATGACGAAAACAACATGAACGACAACACGAAAGAAAAGAGAGAGACTTTCAATTAGGAAAAAAATAGAGGATGAGGATGAGAGAAACAGCGTAGGGTTTTCAATTTTAGTCCTGAAGGCTAGCGATGTAATTATATAGGAGGCATGAATGACTTCGTTGGAGTCAAAGCCCTGTCGAAATTTGGCTAGAGTTTGGAGTTTGGAAATTTTGTTCATCCCTATTCGCGAACATGTCAAAATTGAAATTTAAAAGTTATGGGATGACACAAAATTGGGACTCTAGATGTGAAAAACAACATGGCCTGCAAACAGTCAAGCTGATCAAAGGTTCAAAGCAAATGCAAATTGGTATTAAAGTAATCACATTACATTGAGTTAGAAGTGTTTTTTTTTTTTTTTTTTTATCTTCATGCATGAGATAAAAAATATACTTTAATCTATAGACTTGCGAAGAACAGGAAAAACAGTTATAATCTTGAGTGATCCTTTTCCCATTTGCATTCCTTAATAAAACTTCGTACTCTACGTAATTGTGAAGAAATATTGAAAACCACAGTATCGGCGATTTGAAGGAAAGGGTTTGAGGTCAGTTGGGCTAATGGTAGTGCAAGCCCAAACCCCATTATGCCAAAAAAGATGGATCGCTTCATAAGAATCTAAATTCTCAACCCAACTTTGTTTTAGTTGCCGAAAGCGGCTTGATGGCATTCAATCCAATTCTCTAAATAAAAAATTTGAGTTCAAAATCTTCTTATCCGGTTATATAAAAAAAACTTTGTTTTCCATTTAAAAAAGGAAAAAATATTGAGATGTTGGACAATACAGCCGCAAAAGGAAGTCGAATTAAAGCACATAGGGTCGATCTGGTTCTATTGGACATAAACTAGTAATGCAGCCCATTAGTCAATGTTGTTGCCAATTGATTGAGCAACTAAAACCCATTTCGTACCTGACGGCTGACTGCTCTTTCAAAAGCCCACTAATTTTAAACTGCAGTTTGAATAATAAGATGAGATAAATTAATTTTAGATAAAAATTAAAAATTAATAAATTTACTACTATTGGACATAAACTAATAATGCAGCCCATTAGTCAAAATTGTTGCCAATTGATTGAGCAACTAAAACCTATTTCGTACCTGACTGCTTTTTGAAAGGCCTACTAATCTTAAAGTGCAGTTTAAATAGTGAAATAAGATAAATTGATTTTAGATAAAAAATTAAAAATTAAAAATATTATTTTCTAACATTATTATCGTTTTAGAATTTTAAAATTTTAAAATTTTTTATTAATTTTATATAAAAAATTTAACAAATTATAATGATAAAATAAGATAAGATGAGATGAAACACTTTTATAATTCAAATGGAATAAAATAATTTATAGATTAAGAGTGTGTAATTTTTGATCAAGTTACTTATCCTTACTCTGTAAAAAGATATCATATTACACTACAATTTATACAAAATACGCATTACCAATTCATTAAACTCAAAAATTAATTTTGAGTCTAAAAATGATCACAAACTTTTTGGACTCAAATAATCAAATTATAAATTTAAACTTCTAAAAATATGACTATAATTTTAAAATTATGTAATTTTAAAATTTGTAAATACGTATTTTGTATAAATTATAGTGTGGTATGGTGACTCTTTACGGATTAAAGGTATGTAATTGGATCGAATTTTTTCTCAATCCAATCCAAAATCCAAAAATCTGAATGAATTTGATCCGGGGTATTGGTAACCATATTATATTTAACAAAAACCTTTTGTTTTCGCTAAGGGAAACGATTTTTTTAAAGGCCTATAATAATGGTCTTTTAAAATGTTAAAAATAATTAAAAAAGCAAATTTAGAAAAGCGTTTAATATTTTTTTATATCTGGGCATTAAACATGACTCAGAATTAAAAAGAAAAGTGTTATAAAGACATTTTAAAAAGTTTTTTTTAAAGAAAATATATTATTAAACTTGGATAATTAGATGTAATTGGATAATTACAACTAAAAAAGATTAAAAAAAAAATTAGATACCCAGATTTACATCTAAAGAAGATAAAAGAAATCCTGAATATCCATATTCAAATCTAGTTACCGTCCGATTATTTTTGAATTTATCTAGATGGATGACTACCCGATTTCTAAAACACGGATTCGAATTCAGTTATGACCAGGTATCTAGATCGGATGCGGTTCTACACCCCTATTATAAAATTGTCTTCATAATACAAATCTCACACTTAAGCAGTATGAGACTCTTGTTCTAGTTAATACATATTGATATTATTATATATATAATAAAAATAATAAATATTTATAAATATATATTATATATTAAAAAAATTAGGTGCGGGGTGAGACTTGTTAGGGGCCATATTGCCCCCGTTGTAGCCTTGCTTGCGAGGCGAGATGAACGATAGAGGATTAGCAAGGTGCGGAGCCCCGCTCCCCCTGTCTCTCTCTCTCTCTCTTAAATAGGCCCTTCTTTGCAACTATTTTCTATTAGAAGTGCTTATCGATTTTTCTAAGTTTACATGCTGTTGATTATGGTCAGTGTTCAATTGTAAATTCAAGCAGTGAATTTTGGAAAACACTTTGGAAGTTAAAGATTTCACATAAGATTCGTGTCTTCGGGTGGAGGGCATGTAAAAATATTTTATCAACTAAAGCAAATCTGCTCAAAAAAAAAAAAACTTTGCAATGGATAAAGGATCCTGTTTATGTGATTTTTAACTAAAGGATGCAACTCATTCTATCTTCTTTTGTCCCTCACTATACCAGTTATGGTTGCAGAAGTTCCCCTAATTACAATTGTAAGATTCAAGTCGATGTTTCCTTAGTATTACTCTGAAATTTTTTCCAAAGGTGCATTTAAATATCTCTCGGATATGTTATTCATGGCTTGGGCTTTTTGGTTTTGCAAAAACAAAAATGGTCCATGAAAGTATCAATCTGCCACCAACTCAGGTTTTAAACCATGCTTTGTCTTTTAAAGTCCTTCCTCAAAAATGGTCAGCAACTACCTGTTTTAATTAAGTAACAAAGATATTATAGGTGTCCACCCCCTCTTGCTTGGTTTAAACTCAACATGGATGGGATATTATTTTTTGGGTAGTGATACCCTTCCTATTTCTAGACAACTTGTTTACTATTCATGGTGTTTTTATTTTTTTATTATTTTCTTTTAAATATTTTTAATCATTAAGAAAAAATTTTAAAAATATATAACTTTACTAATAATTACTTTCTTAATCATTAAATAAAAGAAAATTTTTAAATAAATAAAATAAATAGTAAACAAGTTGTAAAACAAGTCTGAGACTATCATTTTCCTTGTTTTTTTACTAGACTGGAATTAGTGTTATCCTCTGTGACTCTAGCAGGGTTGTGATTATGTTATGTAGTAGGGTGAAAACAGAAGTTATAGAGCCTAAGAATGTGGAAGCCATGACCAATATTACGTGGGATGCAACTTGTACTTAATATTGATATTCAAAACCTTTTGGTGAAAAGTAATTGTCTTCACTTAGTGAAGGAAATTAACAAGGAGGCAGTGTTTATCGCCCATGAGAAGTGTCCTTGCTGAGATTCAAAGCCTGAGGAAACGCTTTACTCAATGTTCCATCAAACATGTCCCTCAGCTAACTAACGCAGCAACACACTACTTTGCAAGACATGTTTAGTCTATTGAAGACATGACACTTTGGTGGTACAAGATCCCAGCTTTTATTAATGCTGTAATCTATGTTGATTCTAAGAAGTTGTAATGACTCTTTAAGGCTTCATGCCTATGCGAAATGTTAATCTCTTCTTTCATTAAAAAAAAAAAAAAAAAAGGCCCTTCTTTGCCAGCAAGGCTGTCGGCGGCCCCGGCACCCCCATATTTCCCCCCAAAACGTTGCTAATAGCCACTCATAATTCGATCCCAATCGTTCATTCAATTCCATAGTTGGATCCGTCAACAACCGTCTCCTTTATCATATGCCTTTCCGCACCAGAATATCCCACCCAGTGATGGTTTGGTAAATTCGTTCTCTTAACTAAAGAGTAATATTTACACACAGGTCTCCGATTCAATACCGAAACACCCCCCCTCCTCCGCGCTCACTCTCCCTCCCTCCCTCCCTCCCGCCCGCTCCTTTTCTTCGATCCGTAGGGCTCGTGAATTTCGATCTCTGTTTCCTGGTTCCGATCGAAGCTACTTTATTATCTAATCCGCAAAAGATGGTGAGTTTTTCTATTCGATTTCACTTCTCTAACGCTTTTACATTTCATTGTAGCTTAGATCTGGCACAAATTCTACTCGATTTGATCGTAAGTTCTGATCTAGTAGTTGGTTAGATAGAATGGAATCGGTTTGATATTAATTGATTCTAACGTAAGACTTGGAATTATTCAAGCTACATTTTCTACGAGAGATCTGGTGTTTGGCTGATAATTGACTCGTTTCTTTGTCTGGTTTTGTTATTTGTGTTTGTGCAGCCTCTCAGACTGGAAATCAAGGTACCTTAAAATTAGATCTCAAGTTCCTGGTGTTTTCTCGCCCGCGCCCGCCCACCCCCCCCCCCCCCCCCCCCCCCCCCCCCCCCCGGCGCCCCGCCCCGCCCCGCGGCGGGGTGGGGGCGGGAATTTAGGCATTCTCTATTTCGTAATGTCGTATAACCAGGAAGGATATGAATTTGAACCTGTCTGAATAACGGTCTCTTATTGTTAACCTTTGTATCAGAGAAAGCTTGCTCAAAGATCAGAAAGAGTAAAGTCTGCAGATCTGCATCCCACAGAACCATGGTAAACTTAAGATTCTGTGTTATTCTTATTATTCACATACTTTTATACAAAAATTAGTACTATCTTTTTGTATAGTTAACATAGCTAGTGGCAGAGCAATGCTATATACGAGTTCCTGAGTTTTTTTTTTTTAAGAGATTTTATTCCAGGTAAATAGGCATAGCCCAAGTAGACAGGATGTATACAAGTGTATACACCTAAATACAAACTGTAGCCCAAGTTCTTGAGTTGTGGTTCCCATTGTCAAATTATTTTCCAAAGCACTCTAGGGGGAAAATTTAGTTAGGAATAACGCAATTACCATGCAAAACCATGACTTTACAACTATGTAATTTGAAAATATAAGCTTTATTGTGAGAATTTAAGGGTAATTACTGAAGTCTGATGCATGTAAATTTGGTTCAGGATTCTTGCGAGTTTGTATTCAGGAACCGTGTGTATCTGGAACTACCAATCACAGGTATGATAGTGTTTTGACGGACTTTAGTGACCTGGTAAACCTATTTTTCTCTCTTGGGCATTTTGTTGTTAATTGTACCAAGGTGGGATCTGCACGAAACCTTGAAAAGTTGTACTGAACTTGTTTTTTGTTTCTTTTTACGATCTTTAAATATACCGCTATTGCTTCCTTGAAGCACCATACACTCTAAGTAGTCAAACATGTTCTCCCTTAATTCAGACAGATGGACACAGAAACACAGAGCCTTCCCTGAGGAGTGTACATCGCACGCCACTTGTTAAGCGGACAGAATACTAACAGATCCTGTGGGAATCCTCAGTCACTGGATAGAAAGAAATTTTGCAGAAAATACCTTTATGGTGACTACATTTTCAAGCAATCCCCCTGCCTGCCCCCCAAGAAAATTTCTTGTATTTTCAAGTGGATTGAAATGGCAGGAACCTTTTTGACTTATTCATGATTTTTCTTTGTCAAAATCCATTATAGAATCATCTCTCATTTTGTGCCACACATAAATCCCGAACCTATGGAAGATAATGCTTTTCTTTGGGGAAAAAGGTTGGACGGAGTTAGTGATTCACTGTCCTAAGAGCATCACACCACATGATTCGTGTATGGTGTAGATTTCAATTCTTATAGTTGTGTTCTCGATTCACTAATAAGATCCCTTTGTAGCATCTTTCCATGTTGATTTGGTTTTCTTTCTAGCTTATGCGCAATGCCTTGGAGGCTTCTCTCATGAACTTGGCGATGATGAAAATCCCAAATGCTTGTGATGTGATGGTGTCATTTAATGTCTTTGTTCAGCTTTGATCCTCTTCATGTCTGTTCTGTGTCAAATATATACAGCATTTCTCTCACTCTGTGTGAGCGTGTATTTCTATGCACATGAATGCTCACATATGTGTGTGTGCCCACGCACGTGTCCTTTTGTTTATGTGCCTTGAATCATTTGCCTCAGCACACTTTCATGTTTTGATGGAATAATATTTGAACTTTAGGAGTTAATCTGTATATTCTTTTTCAGTGAAATATTTGTATATACTTACAATAATTAAAAACTGAACTAATATGATCTCTACTTTCTGCGCATTCTATATTTTAAATTCAGCCTTGGGAAGACACCATGTGTGCCTACAATATAATCAACCATGTGATGCATTGAAGTCCTTTATGATTTTATTTGGTATTTCATGGCTCGTAGTAGTCGTGTTTACTTATAAAAAGGACCGGTGTTATGTATCTCTATATTTTAGAGTGCTTTGGAGATCTTTCTAGCCATTGATGTCTAACTTAAATCTCCCTGTATCAGACCATGGCAAAGTCGTTTGAGGTTACAGAGCTACCAGGTATCTGAAATTATTTTTACTTTGAAGTCTAACCATCTTCTCTTGCTTGATGAGGTTATTGAGAAAATCATTTTGTTGCTTTATCTTTGTTGGTGTTATTTGAGTTAGGGTGCTAAAGCTATATCCCTATTTACAGTTAGGTCAGCCAAGTTTATAGCACGCAAGCAATGGGTTGTTGCTGGGGCTGATGACATGTTTATTCGTGTATACAATTACAACACAATGGATAAGATAAAAGTATTTGAGGCACACACAGATTACATCAGGTGTGTGGCTGTCCATCCTACCCTTCCATATGTGCTGTCATCATCTGATGATATGCTCATAAAGCTTTGGGATTGGGAAAAAGGTTGGGTCTGTACTCAGATTTTTGAGGGGCATTCCCATTACGTGATGCAAGTGACATTTAATCCAAAAGACACCAATACATTTGCTAGTGCATCACTCGATCGCACCATAAAGGTATAATGGGATTTTTGTTGGTTACCTTTTTCCTTGTAATTTGCCTCATCTGGTACTATTATTCTTATAATGATTTAGTTTTATTTTCTTACTAGATTTGGAATCTTGGCTCCCCCGACCCAAATTTTACATTGGATGCCCATCAGAAAGGTGTTAATTGTGTTGATTACTTTACTGGTGGTGATAAACCTTATCTAATTACTGGTTCTGACGATCACACTGCTAAGGTTTGTTGCAGTGTTATTTGTTCTTTTTATTTTTTTGGGCCAAGAAACTTTTGTTTAAATCTATGCACGATGATCTCGAACATTTATGGCTAGAAAAAATTTTGTGAAAGGTGTGGGATTATCAGACCAAAAGCTGTGTGCAGACACTAGACGGCCACACGCACAATGTCTCTGCAGTATGTTTTCATCCTGACCTTCCTATAATAATAACTGGTTCTGAAGATGGAACAGTTCGCATATGGCATTCCACCACTTATAGGTAACATGCTTTGTGCTAAACTTTCTTGGGTTTTGTCTCTGGGGTGGGTTTGGCCAGTGAATCTTTTTTCCCTGCTCTCGTTTCCCTTTTAGACTTTTTTTTATTGGCTGTGAATTAGTTCGTTTTCTGCAGAATGGTTTCATTCATTCAATGATGAATGATTTCAAATTAACCAGTGTTCATGAATGAGTTTTTATTTAGGTTAAGTATTGAAACAATGCTTGATGTTGTATTTTTTAGTATTTTTTTCTTTTCACCTCCCTTCTTTTATGCCTTATAGGTTCCTAGATGTCCTTGTCAAACTATATTTTGTTAGGAAAAAGGTCCAGGGAATTGCAAGTGCTTTAGGCCTGGTTTACTTTCCCAAACAATTTCATCTCATCTCATCTTATCATTACTACTTTTCCAAATCCCCATACAAAATAAAATAAACAATTTTAGTTTTTCAAATTTCAAAACAACTTTTTCAAATCCCAAAACAAAACTAATATTAAAAAATATATTATAATGATATTTTATTCAATTTTTAACTTTTATCTCGTCTGATCTCAACTTATCTATGAAAACAAACCAGGCCTTAGATGGTGGATGATACATCTTCTCCATGACTTGTAACCTTGCTTTTGGAAACATGAGAACCAATCATTTTGGTTTAGTTAAAATAACCTGATGAATGTGGACACCCTTAATATTATATAATAAATTTAATATAAAAAATATTATATAATAAATTTTCTAGATAGGCGTTTCCCTGGTTTAGATCCTGTGTATCTGGGTAGTGCCTTTTTTGTTTTTGATTGAAATTTTTACATATAAAAAAATTACGTGATAAATGGATCAGTTGGGCTGGAGTTTCAAATTTGAATTGACACAATGTTGAAAATTTATACATGTACATAGCCCTTTTCTATCTTCTCCTTTTTCATCTCTTTTGGCATAATTTATTTTTTCCTTTTTTCCTTAGAAAATCCTAATATAAGTTTATTAATTTTGTCCCACCCTTAACTTCAGACATTTAAGCAAATTTCATCTACTCACAGGCTTGAAAACACATTGAATTATGGTCTTGAAAGAGTTTGGGCTATTGGATACATGAAAGGTTCTCGTCGGTAAGTTTCTTGATAAGTTTTTTCTCTTAATTGAATATCATCGTCGTTACTCCTGTAAGCTTGAAGTATGTTGCGGATTTATTTTCATTATTGGGCATTATACATGATTTGAGTTGGTTCTGATCATCTTATGGCGCACTTTAATTTGTGAAGTTTGCTTATTTGCTTAGACGGTGTGGGAATCATTATTTAAATTGTTGTTATGTCTACTGCCACATCTCTTTGAGTTTGTTTATTTTCATGAATTGAAATTCTTTGTATAAGCTGAAGTTTTGGGAAATTTGGCCCATGTATTATTGTTTTGAATTTGTTTTATATCTTTCAAATTTTGACTACCATTTTCTTGTTATTCTTCACACTAAAATCTACAACTGTTGTTTCTCTGTCCAGGGTTGTGATTGGTTATGATGAAGGAACCATAATGGTGAAGCTTGGTCGAGAAGAACCTGTTGCTAGTATGGACAACAGTGGAAAAATCATTTGGGCTAAGCATAATGAAATTCAAACCGTGAACATTAAGAGTGTGGGAGCAGATTTGGAGGTTTGAATTCAATTAACAAGACCCTTATGACATGTTTGGTTTGTGGAATGGGCTCCTGTGGAATAGATATTCCATAGTTTTGTTACAAGGAATGGTTGCCCCATTAGAAACAACCATTCCTCAAAATGAGGAATAGCTATTACTTATATATAAAAAAAAAAACTATTACTGGGGGACAATCAATTTAATATTTTGAAAATTCTTTTATTTCTCTAAAGTAAGATTATATATATATATATATAATTTTTATGGTGACCGGCCACCCAGCCCTTAAACTGTGGGTGGTTCAAATCCCAATCCATTGGTGGTCTGACCACCCCCAGCATTTTGTGAGGTGGTCCACTGCTGGCCACCCTCACAATATTAATCAAATTTATTTTTCCTTATTTTTTACATTTCCTTATCATTTTAAGGTTGAAAATAAACGCAATGGTTTTTTTAATTTGTAATTAGGCACTTTCTTGTATACCCCCTGTGTACTCGGGCTTTGCCTATTTACGTGGATTAATAAAAATTTTTACTTATCAAAAAAAAAAAAAACAATGGTTTTTGTTTTGGAAAAAAATTGTGGGACTTGGATATTTTATGAATTTTGATAAATTCCAATGAGACCTTATGTGTTGTTTCCACGAAAGAATTTGAATCCTTTTAGGAATGGGATTAGCCATTTTGCAAATCCAAAGTACACTTGGTTTGTTGCATGACATCACCTGGAAATAAATGTTATTTTTGGTGGCCATGTAACTTTTGCTTGCTTTGATTATTAGGTTGCTGATGGAGAAAGACTGCCCTTGGCTGTAAAGGAACTGGGAACCTGTGACCTTTATCCACAGGTTATATGGCATCCTTCTGGTCTGCTTTTGAGTTCTCTGTGATTTCATTACTATGTTAGTGTGGTTTTCATTTCTTCTGCTTCTACCATGTAATTATTGTGACGATAAAGACTTGTATATTTGTAAGTTATGTGTACTGTACTTGGTGTAGAAAGATTTTTTTTTTTTTTTAATGCATGTGGAATATAAGATACGATGTGAAGAATCTGCTCCTGAAATCCAATTTTCTTATGAATTGTTTTTGTGTATATATTTGTAAGTTCTACTGACTTTATTTTTTACTATTTATTATTTTCAGAACTTGAGGCACAACCCCAATGGGAGGTTTGTAGTTGTCTGTGGAGATGGCGAGTACATTATCTATACAGCTTTGGCTTGGAGAAACAGATCATTTGGGTCGGCTTTGGAATTTGCTTGGTCGTCAGATGGAGA
This sequence comes from Platycarya longipes, assembly GCA_036559045.1. NCBI lineage: Eukaryota > Viridiplantae > Streptophyta > Magnoliopsida > Fagales > Juglandaceae > Platycarya > Platycarya longipes. Next base: position 50,068,703 of record CM071789.1, read on the forward strand.
ATATGCTGTTAGAGAAAGCACATCAAAGATCAAGATTTTCAGTAAAAATTTCCAGGTTTGTCAATATGTCCAATAAAGAGTTTGAAGATAACCTTTAATATAATGTCACTAAGTTGGAAGCTGATTTTCAGTTTCATTTTCTCAAAACACATTGTGATGGTTCGATGATTGACAGTTATAACATATTTCCATTTTGAGTAATGATATCTCATCTTCATATTAGGGAAGAGGCATAGAAATCTCCCCAAGCGGATGGCTGGGTTTGGAATTTGTCTTATTTATCAGTATCATGTGCTAATTATGAATATTGGTTACATCTCATTGGTCAATTTAATGAATATCAATCTTAATTTTAGTGACCTTGTGTCGAGTTTAATGGAGATTGTATGTATCAGGAGAAGAGGAGCGTGCGTCCAACCTTCTCGGCTGATCGTATTTATGGGGGAGCTTTATTGGCAATGTGCTCAAATGATTTTATTTGTTTCTATGATTGGGCTGAATGCAGGTTGATTCGACGAATTGATGTTAACGTGAAAGTAAGTAATAACATATTATCATATCCCTTTTCAGTTGCCCTTTTTTTCATCTGTACTATTTTCTATGTTTCACTCTTTCATTCTAATCTCAGAACCTCTATTGGGCTGATAGTGGAGATTTGGTGGCAATTGCCAGTGATACATCATTCTACATCCTGAAGTACAGTGTAAGGATCTTTTTAGTCTTGTCTTCCACTTAAAAAAAGTTACTTTCTAGGAGACTAGTTATTGTTTTCCGCTTTTTATGTGCCCACTTTCTTATGTCTGGTAGTGCAATTTATTATGAACATGATTTGGTTTTCAATTGCAGAGGGACGTGGTTTCTTCTTATTTTGATAGTGGAAGACCTGTAGATGAGCAAGGTGTTGAGGATGCCTTTGAACTTCTTCATGAAGTGAATGAACGTGTCAGAACTGGTATATGGGTTGGGGATTGTTTCATTTATAACAACTCCTCCTGGAGGCTCAATTACTGTGTTGGTGGTGAGGTATAGTCCATTTTTTGGCTGAAATTTGTCCACTATATCCTGATTTTCTCCATCCATGGATTTGAAAGGCCATCTTGATAATTTCTCTATTTATTTAGGTGACAACAATGTTTCATTTGGACCGGCCAATGTATTTGTTGGGTTATCTTGCGGGTCAAAGTCGGGTGTATCTAATTGACAAAGAGTTCAAGTAAGTATGGTTTTGGTCGCTGTCCATGGAAGTCAATAGCCAGTTGGTTTATCTTTAACTTTTCTTGTATATTCTATTTGGTCATGCAGCGTTATTGGATACACATTACTTGTTAACTTGATAGAGTATAAGACTCTTGTGATGCGTGGAGACCTAGAAAGGGCCAATGAAGTGTTACCGTCAATCCCGAAGGAGCATCATAATAGGTATTTATAGACTTCGATTGGCAAATGAAGGCAATGGCATTGTAATTTTTCTTATTTACGATATTTCTTTTTATTTTCTAAATTTGGCTGTTTGGACACAATAGCATTTCATTTATGGTCCAACTGGTTCCAAATGGTTTGTTTGTAGGCATATTAGTGGCATACCCTGTTGCTCACATGTTATGTTTCAATTGGGTAGGTGTTGGACATCAGTGTCCTGTATATTGTAAAAGTATATCATTTACATGTCTAGGATTTGTATGTTCTTTCAAGATGGGTGGTGGCCACCTGTGCATGCTGGATCTCTCTCTCAGTCAGATCTTTTTGTACTAAAATTATTATGGAACTCTTTTAGTCTGATATATGTGAAATTTCAGGGATCGAAATGTTTCGTGGATCCTAAATAGTGGTTTTCTTTTATTGATAGTGTGGCTCATTTCTTGGAATCACGTGGAATGATTGAGGATGCTCTTGAAGTAGCTACAGACCCTGATTATCGATTCGAGCTGGCCATACAGCTTGGAAGATTAGAGGTTGCAAAGGTAAAAATCTGATTCATTTATGTCACTGAGAGGTTATGAGTAGCCTTTAGAACTATTCTCTACTCGAGCATTGGAACATTTTTAATTTTCTTTTGAAGAATAATATGTTCATTTACCAGTTATTTCCCAAGTAATATTCATATGCTTTTTTGGCAGAGCATTGCCTCGGAAGTGCAGAGTGAATCTAAATGGAAGCAGTTGGGAGAATTGGCCATGTCTACTGGAAAGGTCTTGATCTGCATTATAATATTTTGCCCAATATAAATTTCACTGCATTGGCCATGTCCACTGGAAAGGTCTTGGTTTCTTTTTCCTACGAGCCATATCTGTATGATAGGATACTGTGTCAAAAAACTGAACGTGTTACTTGGATTTTCTTATGAAATGAACAGTTAACTTGTCTAGGGTTAATGTAAAAATTTTAGAAAGAGCTCATATCTCATTTAGCTCTAGGCATGGTCAATTAAGACTGTAATCTAGGGTTGAAAATTGTACAAAGCGTTTTGATTTAAACCTGACAAATGTGGGTCAGATTTTTCTTATGCTCCTAGTAGTCTCCTATTAGATGTTTGTGGTTAGATTCTTACCCTCTTGTGGCATACCAAATGTTTAGTGTGCCACAATTCTCTAGAAATTTATCATATTAAATGATGCTTCTTTTTTTAGATTTTTCACTTGATTGACATTCCTCTCTTATTGGAGTGTTGCAGTTAGAAATGGCCGAGGAATGTTTGAAGCATGCAATGGACTTGAGTGGTTTATTGCTGCTCTATTCTTCTTTAGGTGATGCTGAAGGGATATCACAACTTGCATCCCGTGCTAAAGAGCAGGGGAAGAATAATGTTGCATTTCTTTGCTTATTCATGTTGGGTAAATTGGAAGAGTGTCTTCAGCTGTTGTTGGAAAGGTATATTATTTTAATTATATTTTTTATTCTATACTTGAAGTGTGAGAATATAATTATTGAAATGATATTTTTGCAGCAATCGGATACCTGAGGCTGCCTTGATGGCACGATCTTATCTTCCAAGCAAGGTCTCAGAGATAGTTGCAATTTGGAGAAAGGACCTCAATAAGGTTACTGTTTTTCACCTGTTTATTGTGCTTGGTTCTGATTTTGTAATAACAGGCCTTGGTCACCCAATATCAATTATATGTTTGTGATATCAAATACTGGGTATACTCTGTTGTAATCTAAAAGGCTGTGCTTAATCATCTACATATATTTGTATGGATCTATCCTTGTTTGATCTTGTATATTGTTCAATGTAACTTGATTTTGTAGGTTAATCCAAAAGCTGCCGAATCTTTAGCTGATCCTGAGGAGTATCCTAATTTGTTTGAGGATTGGCAAGTTGCTCTTTCTGTAGAGTCCAGAGTTGCCGAGGCGAGGTACTAATACTAAGCACTCATGCATTTACCAGCTTTTTGCTGGATAATGTTTTAGTTTTTACTTGAGATTCCTATTAAGCCTTTCTCCATGCATACAATCCAAATAGATAGTATTTATTTATTTTAATAAGGAATAGAGAGTTTGTATCAACTGTGTTTGTTTGACTGCGTTGTAGGGGTGTTTATCCTCCGGCACGTGATTATGTTGACCATGCTGATAGATCACACCACACACTTGTGGAGGCTTTCAGAACCATGCAAGTGGATGATGAGGAACCCCTTGAAAATGGAGACGTAGATCATGAGGTAGACCCTACCTATAGATTTCTAGTGGAAAATGTCTTTGGTTTTATTAAATGCAAATAGGTCCATAATTATTATTTTTTGATTATTTGAATAGAAAAAGCCCATAATTGTTTTTAAATTTTGATAAGTAGCAAATAGGTCCATGATTTTATGTGGGCAACATTTTAGAGATGTCTGATATGTACAGTGTTGTGCTGTTTCAAATTCTTTGACGTGCTTGTATCAATCTGATTTCTGTTTTTTTATGATCATGTGAACTTATGTTATGGGTTGCAGAATGGAGAGGAACAGAATGCAAAGGAGCACAATGGTGAAGAAGAAAGCCAAGAGGAAGCCGTTGTAGTGGATGCTGATTCAACAGATGGTGTGGTACTCGTTAACGGTAACGAGGCTGAAGAAGAGTGGGGTACGAATAATGAAGGAACCCCGTCCGCCTAAAAGCAATTGGTTGGGCCAGTATGAATATCCAAATTTTGTATCTGGTGATTAATTGATTCTAAAGTGCCACTTCTAACTCCCATTTTTGCAACTTGCTTTTTTTGTTTTCTCCACCCACTATATCTACTAGAACTAACCCTACAACTACTTATGATTGTAATTATCCATCATTTTTGTTTTTGTTGTTATTTTCATCCTTGCTATTGTTGTTTTGTTATTAGTATGCTTTATCTATAGGAACTATATTTTCGGCATTTGTATGCATCACATATAGTATGCTACTGTATATAGCAAATGACCAACCCGTCTGCTAGTTGTAGTAACATTGACATACCAATTTCTTTGCATTTGATTCTTAAGAGCCATATAACTTCCGTAGGTTGTAGTACAGCCATTTGGCTAGTTGCTTCTCGTATCATATGGAATTTACATCTTAATGATCTGTTGGATGTTTATTTGATTTCAATTTCTAGTTCAGTCTTCAATGAGTTGGTGCCGTTGCTCTCCAATCTTATGCTTCTTACAAGTATGGGCACAAAATCAAAAATGTTTGTTCTTTTCTTATTGCCTGAGTGTGCACCAATTCATATATAAATTGTTGATTTGTGTGTAGATCATTTTTCTACTTTTCATTACTAGGAACTTGATTTACCCTAACCCCTCCCCCCCCACCCCCCCCCAAAAAAAAACTTTTTGTTTTGCCCTATTTAACATTGGTATATTTATTGATCTATTTTTTTTAAAACGTGAAAGTTTAGGTATTTTTATCATGACTTGTTCTTCCTTTCTGTTGGCAGTGCTTACGTCACACCAGTAGGTTCCCAGCTGTATGGATCTCTTACTTGAGGTGAGAAACGATGAGAGAAAATAAAAGGGAATGTCAGATGTAATGAATAGGTTCTAACCAGACATGCTTGCGCGCATGTGCGCATTAAACAGAAAAACAAAAACAAGAACAAAAACAAAAATGAATAATCTGTAATTTAGAATCATTAGTTTTGGACTTTTGGAGAAAAGATTTTGCATATGGTTTTTACTTATAAAAAAAAAAAAAAAAAAAGGATTTTGCATATGGCATTTGGTAGAAGTCCGTGTGGTTCTTCAGAATCCAGATTGCCATCGGGGAAGAAACTGATTTGATTCACAAGTTTTTGGAAACGAATGCAATAATTGTTTTTTGTGGTGATTTATTTTCATGATATCAACAGGCATTCAGTGTTGAATGGAAATTTAAATCTTGTTTTGCGAAATTGACCAAATATCATTTCAAAAGGAGGCTTTTAATCTGTCTAATTCCTCTCCTTTTCAATACCAGGTTTCCTGAAGGGGGGACATGTATGAGTGATTTATAGGGGACTGGTGATTTCTCTTACCCGATGTTGTGGCTTTGTAGCACTTTGAATTTTGTCGTTGGGCACATGGTATAAAAAGTTTCTTAGGTTCACCACTTGCTCTTTCTGAGGTTTTGTCAAGATTTCTTCTGTGCCTTTGTGGATGTAGAGAAGGTTGAATCAGTGATGATTACCCAGATTTTGTTTTATTTTCTTACAATTCGAATTCTAGATATTCTTGGTTCCCTTGTTTGTTGAGGGGAATCTTCTTGCATTGTAAACGTGCCTTATAATAATCATTCTCTTTATTTGTGAGCTTTATGAAATTGATGGATGTCTCAATAAATAAATAGAGATTCTTTAATAGTGTTTCCAACATTTCGTTTTCTCAACATATTTTCCCCGGTGGTGATTCGAGAGTTTTTCAAATACGAATGCAAATGCTTCAATCTTTTGAAACAGCGAGAATCTGACTTTGAGTAGTTATTAGACTGAAACACTTGGTTGTGTAAAGTTATGTTGAACTAACGGATTATTTCTCCAACTCCAAAAGAGATGGGATAATCTCATCCATTCCTGGCTCTAAAGAAATGATCTCGGATGAAGTTGGATGTTTAGGAAGAAAATGTTTTGAGAGTTTTTGAAATAGGGTTGATATAAAATTTCACGGGATTATGTGAAAGTAATGGGCCTCGCCTTAAGACGATAGTTTTGTTCCTCCATATTGGATGCAAGCAGAAATCCCCTATCCTAAATGAAGATAAGTTAAAATTATACGTATATATTTTTCACCTAATTGAATGAAAGACAACATGAGCCCAAAACAGCCCATTTTTGGTATTTGGGCTCGAAAAGCCATGCCATTCTCAATACAGCCCGACTCCACACGTGTCACAATTTGAGCTATGCAACTGAGTCGCAAATCCTTATTCAACATTTGGCGGTAGCGCACAGATAAAAACCCCTTGTGCAGCTGAATTGAGAAGGGCAAGAAACCCCCCAGATACTACTTCCCATATCCCAACCCTTCAATTTGACTAGCTTTTCTTCCTATAGCTTAAGATAATTAATTATTATTTTGTTTAATATCTCTCTCTCTCTCTCTCTCTTTCTTTGAGGATTTCGCTTTCGCTTCGTTTTGTTTCCAGGTAAGTCGGGCTTCAATCTCACTACATATATGGTTTCTATATCAATTGTCTTATTTTATTTTGGAACATGTTCCATTCTTGGTACTATTTTTCCCTTCCTTTCCTCTTTTTTTTTTTTTTTTAATATGTATTATGTTCTGCTTCTAGGGTTGTTCTTAAATGTAGATTGGTTATGATTATTTGGGTTTTTTCACCTCTTTTTACGATGCTATTAATGACTCATTTTGGGATACTTTAATTTTCCTTCAGTAATAGAGTTTTAACCCTTATACGCCGTTTGGTCGATGGGAAAAGAAATAGAAGAAACAAGGAAATATAGATTTTGTTTTCCTCGAAAACTGTTGTGGTTTTGGTTAGTTTGGCATGGAAATGAAAACCCAGCTCAACAAAGACTATAGATGAGTTTTTATTAGTTGGGTCCCATATAACTTACAATGGCTTTGCCTAATATTCTATCCTCTTCATACATTTTCTTTGCAATTTATGGAGCAGAGTTACTAGGGATGTTTTGTTATGCGATATAAATGTTTGAGCTCAAAACGTGTGAAAAAAAGGAAGGAATACGAATTATAACCTGTCTCGAGGCTGTGAACAGTAACTGGAATTTAGTAGTCTAGTAAAAGATGGATTGTATCATTTGGAGGCTAATAAAAGATGGATTGTTTAAAGGTTTCTATCCTATTACCTCTAGAGTTCTAAGTATGAGAAATCAAGTCTGGTTGCAAGATTTCAAAATTATTTTATTTAACGTTAAGGAGAAAGAGAAAATAAGAAGATAAACAAGGCATCACAATAAGCTTTTCCAAGCAAGATTGATATCTAGGATTTCCTCGGTATCTGAACCCGAAAGCTTAAAATTTTGTTGGATGATTTATTTTCACTTAACCGAGGCAGGCCAATGCTGTTTTTCCTTTATTTCTTGATTTGTTTATAATTTCTTCAGAAAAACATCATTTCTGCTTATTTGCAGATATCAGTTTACCCCAAGTCATCGTGACAACAGTTCTGAGATTTTAGTTTGTTGACTACATTTTCAATGGGGGATGCGGAGAATGCTCTTCCACCTTCAAAGAAGAGGGCCGCTGGAAGGGAACTCAATAAAGATAATGCTGGTCTTGATGATGAAGAAGATGCTCCTGAACCAGAGACTGGAACTTTCAAGAGGGCCAGCGAGGGGGAGCTGGCAACCAGAAGAATTGTCAAAGTTTGTCGAAACCAGACCACGTCAGCCCCCTCATCCAATCCATTTGCTACAATCCACTTAGTCCCTCCTACAGAACTCAAGGCAACCTCGTCTGTTACGAGTGTTACACAGGCTGCTGGTGAGGAGGAAGTTTCAAATGAGGTAGATGAAAAAGATGAGGAAAATAAGCGGTCAGAGAGCAAAACTGATGAGGCAGAGGATGAATCTTCAGTGCATGAGGTGAATGCTGTGGAGGAGAGCAGTAATATTGGAATTGGGGCAGCCAAACATGACGAACAACCTGCAAAAGGAGAGAAGTCTGAAAATGAAGACAAGAAAGATAACAAAAGCGAAACTGTGGATTCAGTTGTGGAAGGCACCCCTTTCAGCTCATTCCAACAACTTTCGAGCAGCCAAAATGCCTTCACTGGTCTTGCTGGAACTGGAATTTCCACTTCTACTTTTTCCTTTGGTTCTATTTCGACGGATGGGTCTAGACCTGGTACTGCTTCTGTGTCTCTATTTGGAGGGGAAAATGATAAGCCTTTTGGTCTGAGTCTCTCTAATAACGGAAGTTCTTCAATTTTTGGCACTTCAGGGGCTTCCACTGTTGCGAAGACTGAGCAAACTGGTTTCCCATCAATGCAAGAGATTGTGGTCGAGACTGGGGAGGAACAGGAGGAAGTTGTTTTCACTGCCGATTCAGTGTTGTTTGAATTTATCGATGGAGGTTGGAAGGAACGTGGGAAGGGAGAATTAAAAGTGAATGTCTCCACAACTGAGACAGAAAGGGCCCGACTTCTTATGCGAGCCAGAGGAAATTACAGGTTAATTATGAATGCCAGTCTTTACCCAGAAATGAAGCTCACGAATATGGAGAAGAAAGGCATCACCTTTGCCTGCATTAATAGTGCTAGTGAAGGGAAGGATGGCCTCGCAACATTTGCTTTGAAGTTCAAGGATGGTTCCATAGTGGAGGAGTTTTGTGCCGCCGTGTCTGCGCATAAAGGCAAGGCGTCTACTGTTCTGAAGACTCCAGAGAATTCTCCCAAGGCTTCTGATGATTGAAAGGCGTTCCCTGTTAATGGATGTCTGTGGTAGTGGTCCTTCCTCCCTTTGGAAGAGAAGGAAGTTTTAGGGTTTGAAATCCTCGGCCCTTGATGTTGCAGAGTTAACAGAGTTCTCTCCATCTTGTTGTAGTTTAATTTCAACCCCCCAACGAAAAAAAAGTATTGTTGGATTCATTTTGTATAAACCTCGGATTCGGACGGCATAATTGGAGCTTGATGTTGGTCACTGATTTCGGTTGTTAAAGATTGGATTAAACGATGTACTTGTGTCTCCTCTGTTTTCTTTTTAAAATTTCTGTATGAGGTTTTACTTTTAACAAGATAATTAATTCCTTGCTAATATTTGAGCCGTGACATAATATGTAGAGGAGGGGAAGGAGGGACCTCTACAAATATCTCTCAAAACAAGAAGAAAAAACTAGTGTCTGGTCCGTTATAACAATTTGAACGTGTGAATGAGGGTCTACTTTTTGTGTTTATTCAGTGTTTTTTTTTTTTTTTTTTAATTATTAGTAAAGTTTTAATTTAGTGTTTTTTTAAAAAAATTTTAAACATTCTTAAATATTTTTTTAAAAAGAAAAAAAATTGCAATATTATTAAATAATATTTTTTTAATCATTAAGTAAAAAACAAAAAATAAAATAAAAGCAAGGCACAAAAGTGTGACCTTTATGGGCTCGTTATCATTGATATACACGTACAACTACTTTGCAAATCCTTTTCTGACAAAACCTATTAGAATTAGAGAACTAATAGTTATATTCATAATATAATATTCAAATAGAATGCTAGCATTCTATTTGAATATTTTTACATCATACGTTATTTATATGCCATAATTTGAATTTGGATTTAAAGATGAATTTTAAGTTTTATAAATTAAATTATATGTAAAGTAAAGAATTTTAAAATACAACCTATTAACGAATTTCAAAACGTTTCGTATATGATCCACTTCAAACAGGATTTATTGCTATTAATTTAATTTAATAATTTAAATTTTATAAATTAAATTGTTTGTAGAGTAAAGAATTTTAAATATTACAGCCTATTAACCTACCATTCACAGCAGAGAGAAAGAGAGGTAGTTGGTACAGGCTTCAGATTCAGCTTCCTTGGAGTTGGCCAGCAGTCCAGCCCACAAGTGAGAGTCACTGACTCACTGCGAGTCTTACGTCCTGTTTGTTTTAAAAATATATATTTTATTTTATTTTATTATTATATATTTTTTAATTTTTAATATAAAAAATTTAATTTTTTCAAATTTTAATATAAATATTATTTAATTTAATTTTAATTTTAATTTATCTTAATCTCATGTTTGAAAATAAATTAGGCTTTAATATCTGACGACTTAAAATAACCCAATCTCACGTGCCGGACGCTGACCAAGAACTTTCTTTACCAAGAATACCCCTATGAAATTAGCCCTTCTAAAGTTTAAAGTTTAAACCCTTCTCCGAAGAAAGACCTTTTTTCCTTTTCCCTTTCTTTTTAGAAGTCTTTTCCCATACAATTGCTGACGACAACTAAAAATCCAAAAACATATCCTCTTGCCCTTTCTCTCCCTTTAAAAATCTAGGGTTTCTCAAACGCCAACCTTGAGATTCCAATTTACAAGACCCTAATTGCCTTCGATTTTTTTGTCTTATAGGCCGTCGTTTTCTCGAATCGGTGTTTGGTTCTCGAGTAAGTTTCCGTTTATAGGGCTTCTGCTCGTTTCGATTGCCTGAAGGTCCTTTATTCGGATTTTCGGTTGTGTAGGGATTTTGAGGATTTTGCTTCTTTGGTTTCGATTGATATATCGTTTTCTAAAATTGGTGTTTGGTGACGGCGAAAGTTCGGGATTTTAATTTTTATTAGAGGAATTCATGGCTTCGGCGGGTGAAGAAGAGGTTGAGTATGAGAGCGATCCAGAGGAAGTGAAGCGGTCGCTGGCTATGCGGAGGCGGGAAGCAAGTGATGATGAGGAAGGTGAAGGAGAAGGGAGAGAGAAGCCGAGGGTGGACCGGAGCTTTGGGACTCATTCCGACGAATCGGACGGTCAGGGCGGGGTGGCGGATTACGAGGATGATGAAGAGTTGGATGAAGAAGAGGAAGAGGAAGACTTAGAGGATGAAGAAGAGGTGGAGCTGGATGGGGATGAAGGTGAAGTGTATAGGGACGGAGGCGTTGAGGGAAAGACACGTGTTGGTGGTAGGATTGACTCAGTAGTTGCAGTGGTGAATTTAAATGAAGCAGATGGTGATGAAAGGAGGGCTATGGATGAGTTGGGAGAGGTGCAAGCGGAGGATCGGGCTGAGGGGGAGGAGGAGAAGAAGGAGAATGAGCCCTTTGCGGTGCCCACCGCTGGGGCATTCTATATGCACGACGATCGGTTTAGGGACAATGCTGGTGGTAGACACAGGTATAATTTTGGTTTTGGGCTCATTTATTTTCACCACGGGCATGGTAGTTTATTATTTATAGGAATGTGTTTAGAGTCTCGCTCTAATTTGGGTTCACATCGATCTTAAGCGGTTTTATACTTCGGTATGGATATTGGATTGGCATGTAGTGAAAAGTAGTCAGATGAGCATGTTAAATGTTTAGAAGAGTCGTTCAATGCTGGTAGATTATATTTTGGGTTTAGGTGTCAAAAAATAAAAAGAATGAGGGGTAGTTTGAGTGGGGGACCTTTGTGCTACATTTTGGAGTACGCCAAATGAACACCAAATTATGTAATGTGGGCATGTGGGAATGCAGATTGTTCTATAGAATGTATGTATTTGTCTTGATGCACTGGTACCCAATCGTATACGCAGAGTGGACTTGGCATTGCCTTGCCCCTCTGGCTCTGGCAACGATGACGGTGTTGAGGTGCTTTTGTTGTTTCAGAGTATTACATTCCATTACTGAATAAGTTAATTTTCCTTGGCTTTAAATGCCATAAATTCCAGGTTGTTTTGTCAAAATTTAGATTACAAAGGCATTATTTCTTCATTTTCTACATTCTGACTTCCTCACACTCCCTTGATTCCTTTTTTGATCAATAAACAAAATTTATTGAGCATAAATAGACAAAGGTTCGAGTATACGGGAGGATTCTTAACAAGTGGTGTTGGGAACTCCAAAATGAAGCCTGCTCTACAGTTTCCATGACCTGTAGGAAATTTGAAATTTACTGTTGCCACTATATAAATCTTTGCTATTAGGAAATTTATTAAACGATGATTTTAACATGACTGTTGAATTCTTAGGCGCACACGTGGTGGAAGGAGGTTGTGGGAGTCCAAAGATGACCGGAAATGGGGGCATGATAAATTTGAGGAACTGACTTCACAGGAAAGGCATTATGAACAGGTGATCCATTAGATACATGCAATCTGCGTGCGGGATAATGTCTTAAATGTTGCATTCCCCCTTCTCCCTTTTTTTCACTCTCTGATATGCTCTATTTATGACATGCACTTTAATATAACTACAGGGTCGGAGAAATTTTAAGGATCCTTATCGAGGTCGTGGTAAAAATCGAGGGATTGATCGAGGGTATCCAAGAGGGAGTAGGCCTAAAGCATATAATGACCAAAGCCAGACACCTAAGAGTGTGAGAGGACGGGGGCCCAGACGATATGAACCCACCTTTAAAAACAAAAGTCAGGCACCTCCAGCTGAAAACAAACAGTAAGTATGAAATTTGCACTTGATGGCTTTCATTCAGAATTTTCACCGTGTTCATCAGGTTGTGCTTAAAATTTGCTGTGTATGCTGATGTTTTAGGTCTGGGAAGCCTATTGAGAAAACTTCCCATACAAATTCTGGAAGAGCTTTCATGCCCGTGTCAAGTGTGGAATCTGAACCTGTTCCTGTTAGGAGACAAGTGTTTGCATCAAGCTTGAATTCTGCTTCTCCTCCATTTTATCCTTCTGGCTCTTCCAATAAAGACATCACTTTGATGCAGAAAACAGATTTACAAGCTGGTAGTTTCAATAGAAGTCATCACCCAGCTGTTATGGATGATGGTTCTTCAATCCCACAAACCAATGCATCGCTTCGTGGGAAGAACATAACTGAATCTGTTGGCATGGACAAGCTTTATATTGAAGAGTCCATCAATCCAGGTGCTGGGAAGCCTTTGGCTAATCTGCAAATGCCACTTTCTAAATCCTCCTTAGTCAGTGCTACACAATCTCCTCCAACTAAGGGAAGGGGTTTGGTAGGACATATGAATTATCAACCAGCTCCACCTCAGAACCAAGTCAATAGAGTTTCAACTGCAACGCAATTCCATGCAGTTCAGAGAGGTTCTGCGCAAAGCAGAGGTCGGCCTCCTGTGCAAGCTCCTACACAACATACAAGCCAGCGTCCTGGTAGTGGTTCTCAAGCTTCCTCCCCTCCAAAAGTGGGTCTTTCAATAAATTCTTATGAACCTGAGGAGGCTGAATCATTTTCAGAATCAAATAGCTCTAAAGGTGCATTGGTTGGAAAGGGAAAAGGCAATACTCAAGGTACTGGGAAGGGATCTGTCATGTACAGTGGCACTCAGGTTATGGGAGCTACTGGTAGCATGGCTGTTAGTCATGGAGATCAAAACTTCTCTGCAACTCCCACGTTCCTGCCAGGTGAAAGTTTCTTGGATCTTATCTTCAATTATTAAGAAGAAATTTTGTTATGGGGAGAAATCTCTGGAATGTTGTTCAAAGAATCCTCATTTTTGGATTCCATAAAGGTCTTTTTTTTTTTAACAGTTTGGGGGGGGGGGAATCTAATTTTCTTTCTTGTTTTCCACTAATTCAAGTGAATAGTTCTTAAATAAATTTTGGATTTGGAAATGTAACCCAATTAATTGTACCTAACTAAATATGCCCCATTTATTTTATGAGCTACTGGGAGCTGCTTCATTAGCTTGAATTATTTTTCTAGATCTATGTAGTTGCGGAGTTTATGGAATCGTAGTCTATTTTTTTCTCTATTGAACTTTATTCTCATTCTTGTCCTTATTTCCAATGCGCCTAGTTAAAAGGCCATGGTGTTTTCTTGTAATTGGCTTTTGCCTTTATTTAATGAAATTTTACTTATAAAAAAAAAAAAAACTTTATTCTCATTCTTCCCTGGTTTGGTTTACTTGCAGTGATGCAATTTGGAGGCCAGCATCCTGGTGGTATGGGAGTTCCTGCTGTTGGTATGGCGTTCCCTGGTTATGTTGCTCAGCCACAACTTGGATTGGGAAATTCTGAGATGACATGGTATGCTAATCCTTTCATTGTAAACTGCAGTTTCTTCTGCGGGTCACCTTGTTTTTCTTTGGCTCACGGGCTCCATGAATGCTATTTTTTAGTTTTTTTTTTGGTTATTAGTGGCTAATTGGCACTTCCTTTGTATAAGGAAATATCTACTCTCTTTGTTTTTACAGCTAAGAGGAGATTCATCTATCTCTAGTCAGGGGTATTCCTAAGTGCCTTCTGATTTGGGGAAAAAAAATTCATTGCCTTGTAGTAAAATTTCTTTAGGGTGGATGTTTAAATGAGCGAGACTCTTTCCATTTTTTCTACATTACTTTTCCTCTTAGTTACAACTTGTATTGTGTTTATTTTCAACGGGTAATAGTGATATTCATTTTCTCGTTCTTCAGGCTACCAGTATTGGCAGGTGCTGCAGGAGCTCTAGGGACCACATACCCCTATATAACTGTTGATGGTGCTTATCATCAACACCCATCGGGGCAGACATCTTCAATGGGTGCCTCAAGGTTAGTAGCATCATCTGCATGCGTTTGATAACAATCAATGGTTAGAGGATGATATGGCTTTTGTTTTGGCCTAACCTGGCAATTTGGCGTTTAGTGAAACATTATTTCAATTTAGGTCTTTTGTTAAAATGCTTCAAGGCATTGCCAAATAGATTCATCTTTCCTATCTGGGCATGTAATCATTGCTCCTTTCTCTGGAAGGTGATATTTTGATCATGCATTCTATTGACTGATGTCATCATTCAAACAACATTGCGTTGTTTTAATCTTTTTTATTTTTTTCGTTTGTAGCAAAGAAAATCATTTGAACAAACCCAATAAAGAATGGAAGCCTTCTCAGAGGCCAGGTAACTTTGCAGCTTTGCACTTTTATATGATCGCTAATTCCAAAATATTTTATTTCATAATTTATTTTAATTTTGAACACAAAGTAACTTGCTTCCCTGCAGAACTTGGGAATGATGAATTTGGGCAGCGACATAACAAGCCTCGCAGGCAAGTCGTAATACTTGTTTTTGAGTGCCAATAGATCTTTAAGGCTCTCCTAAGTCTCCTGGAACTACATTCATCCTGGTTTGGGTGGGATGGAGGGACATGATCCATCCTGCTATATATTTTTGCCTCAAAAGAAAATTTTTAATTTGCCTTTTTTCCTATCCATGCAGATACTCAGAAATGAACTTTGGCCAATGAAGTCCATTGATATTACAGAGCTTTTAATAAGCAGATAAAGGTTCACCATCACCCAACTTACTTTTGTGTCGTGTGGGTGTTGCAAAATTCTGAGTTGTAATTGCTTCATGCTGCAGGCCTTCCTCCAGGCCCTTTGTGGTATCTAGGCTTTTGTTCTAGAGCACTCTGGGCCGCAATAGATTCCATGATATATTAGGTAACTAAACTTGCTCTGATTAATATGTTTTTATCTCTGTAGTTTGCATGTTGCAAGTTTTATCTTTTTTATTTTCTCAGTGATAACAAAATCCACTTAAAGGTTCTTTAGTTTGATATCACAACATTTTTTACTCCTACACGTGCAATACATTGTCTGTCTAGAATTTTAATTTTTGAAATACGAGATTTCAGATTTGTGTTTCAAGCTATGCTCTTCTCCATTCCCTCTTTCTCTTTCAATGTATGCATTCAGTTGGCTAGGCCATTAGGATCAAATTTATCAAATTTAAGCATTAATCAATGCTCTGGACCCATGATGCATTCTCATAAGGTTTTAGTTTTGTGCTTAGCCAGCATCTGTGATGGTTTGTAGCCCCACCAAAAAGATAATCGCTGCCCTATATGTACATTTTAATTTGCACCTGTATTTACAATTTTTAGTCTGTGTTCTCGCAGTTACATATGACGAACACCTGCTCATGCTGCACTAAATAATTTAAGACAATGTGGCGGCTTGATGGGTGGCAGTATCTTGTTTAAATGTGCGGTAGGAACGCATCAAAGGATAATCCCCAAATGTCATTGCTCTTGCAAGTTAACGTTGGTTGAAATCGTGATAATCCCTTGTTTTTGTTTCTCAGGTTTTCATGTGGTTTGGTTTTCAGTGAAGCTTGTGAGAAATGTTGGCCGGCTTCCAAAAATATAAAGAAAAGGCAAAAAGAACAAGATTTGTTGTGCAGCATCTTATTGGTCAGTGGAGTTGAATTTTTCTATTTATATAAATGGTGTGGGGTTTTTTTTTTTCTCTTTTGGTGAATAATAATTGTTTTGAGAGGACCTATAACGAGTGAGAATTTCGGCAGTTGACTGTTGCTGGCGATGTTGCAGCTAAGTAGTTTTAGGACACTATAGTAAAGAATGGGTTATTGATGTTTTGGCAAAACTCATACGTGATAACTGATGTTTTTCTAGGGAATGCTACATATGGCTGTATTTTATTCTTATTAATCAAGGTTATGTAGTTTAGGAATATGCGAGCTATATAAATTTATGCAGAGAAAGGAATGTTTGAGCACTTTCTATGTTCTACATTCTAATTGCGTCCCTTCCAAATTGCTATGATGAAAGCACAGTAAATAAACGGATATTTCCAAAAAATAATAATAAAAATTTTGTTTTTGAGTAAACTGTAAACTCTTTTGTTTTAATTAATACTGGAAATTTGAACTTTCCTAATTTCCTATCTGTTCCCAAGGGTTTGATTGGTCATGCTGATGGGGAAAGTGGAAACATTAACGGGAAATATGTAGACAAATTAGAAAGACAATGCTATTGATCAAGGTAATCTCCCACATTCAGACAATAATTAATAAAGGTCTGCCAGTTTCCTTGACAATAATGAAAATAATAATAATGAAGGCAGCACATCATTCTGATTCAATTAACAGGACTTAGTAGTTACTAAAAAAGCCAACAAAAAGTGCATAAAAAAAAGTACACAATGTGCTATTTAAGATTGTCATTTTGTCCCAAACTACATCTCCGAGGTAAGCAAGGACTAAGAAGCAAGCTCTCTCTCTCTCTCTCTCACTAGCACACCCGTATGCCTTCATAATTCTTCATTCATTTGGAAAATTTCAAAAGGTTTTGAAAGGAAATCAAACTAAAGTAGAAGTCGAGCTTTTGGAATTATGGTAGGTTGACTGACGCATGACTATATGAGCAACGGTTTCATGTCACACCGTGTCGGATCCTTGCTATTGTCACTGGTATATTATTTAAATAATATTATGTACGGCTGTAAAATACGTCAATATCATATAATCGCTTTAAAAAAGAGTATGATTTATTATTAAAAAATTAATTTTTTTCATGTGAGTTTCGTGTTTTACTCATTTTTTTTAAAACGATTATGCAGTACTTACACACTTC
The DNA here is from genome assembly GCA_036559045.1 of Platycarya longipes. NCBI lineage: Eukaryota > Viridiplantae > Streptophyta > Magnoliopsida > Fagales > Juglandaceae > Platycarya > Platycarya longipes. Next base: position 50,086,083 of record CM071789.1, read on the forward strand.
ATGATTGTAAATATCATTTTTCTATTTATTTAATTAATCTCATTTAAAATCACCCTTTTAACATAAAACAAATTTTAATTTGATTGGTGCAAATTCGTGAAGACATAAATGAATGAAATTTGGAAGTTCTCTCTCAAACATAGAGAAAAAGCATTTTAAAGATTTTTTTTAAGGAAAAGGGTGGTACTTTAATTGATAACTCATATTTAGGGGCGTAAGAAATTCGGACCGGACCTGATTGGAGTATGGTTCGCTTTGATCCAAATTTTGAATTCGGTCTGGTCCCAATTTACTCTTGGACCGGACTGAATACAATAATAATAAAAATTATTTATATGTATAGTATATTAGTACTAGTATATAATATTAATATATTAACATATTATAAGATTTGTAATATAAATTATAGTATATGTATAAACTTGTAATAGTATTAGTATAGTTAACTTAATATTGTTAGTATTAAGTCACTATAATTTATTAACTACATAGAAAATTAGTAATAAGTAATAGGAGTATTACCATTAATATACTATTTTCAATTTATCACTAACTTATAGTATATTAGTAATACTAATAGTATAGTTATTAGTTATATATATTATAATATATACCTATAATATATATAACTAATATATATTAATATATAAATATATTATAAGAGTTTTAGTATAAATTATAGTATATGTATAAATCTATAATATTATGTAAATTAATAATGTAATTTTTATCTAATTTATTATCATTGACCATGTAAAATATTTTTTTTATTGAGTTAGTTACATAATCCACATTAATAAGTTAACTTAATTTTAATTTAGTATTTTAAATAAATTTTTTTATATTTTAAAAGAAAAAAAAAATAAATAAATTGTCGAACTGAGTGCACCCCCTAAACCAAACCGGACCAAATTGAAGCTGTAATTAATTCAATTCGGGCTAGGGTAGAAAAGATAATGGATTAAATGAGACCAGTCCATCTCTTTCAAGACCAGATCGGACCAAACTGTTTATGTCCCTACCCACACTTTAATTGAAGAAACATGGAGTTACAATAAGCCTAAGCTCTTAAAAGAATATGGTTATTGTAATGAACGAACGAAATTATCAGCCGTCCCCTGTCCCACCACTAAAATTATGTGAATGACCCCATCACTATTATTTTAAATTCTGCATAGTGACTTGCATAGTGACTTGCATAGTAATTTCAAAGCCTATAAATAGGGGCTTCAGTTGTAATGAAATTTATAAGAAAATATAGAGAGAGAGAGAGAAAGTTTCAGTTCTTAAGAGTTTTAGAGAGAGTTTCTTATTTCTCTTTTGCAATAGTAGTTTCCTTTCTTTAAGTTTCATAACACGTTATCAGCACGACGGTTCTACCAATTCTAAAGCTAGTGGCCTTATTCCTCTAAAATGGCAAATCTTACAAAATTGAAATTTGTTGCTCTTGATATATCTGGGAAAAATTATTTATCCTGGATACTTGATGCTGAAATACATCTTGATGCAATGAACCTGGGAGAAACTATTAAAGAAGGAAATCAAGCATCCCTGCAGGAACGTGCTAAAGCAATGATTTTCCTTCGCCACCATCTTCATGAAGAATTGAAAACTGAATATCTCACAGTAAAAGATCCCTATATTTTGTAGAACAATTTAAGGGAGAGGTATGAACACCAGAAGACTGTCATCCTCCCAAGAGCTCGTTCTCAATGGTTGCACCTGAGGTTGCAAGATTTTAAAAGTGTTAGTGAGTATAATTCCGCACTTTTTAAAATAAGCTCAGTATTAAAATTATGCGGTGAGAAAATCACCGATGATGATATGCTAGAGAAGACTTTTACTACATTTCATGCCTCGAATGTGCTCCTGCAGCAGCAGTATCGAGAGAGAAAGTTCAAGAAATATTCTGAACTTATATCATGTCTTCTAGTAGCTGAGCAGAATAATGAGCTCTTATTAGAAAGCCACCAGTCAGGCCCTACTGGCTCAATATCATTCCCTGAAGTGAATGGTAATAGGTTTGCATCATTCCCAGAAGTTAATGGTGCATCCTTTAGAAGAAATCGGAGGCGTGGACGTGGTAGGAGAAATTATAGAAATGTTGGTCCAAGGAATGACAACATTAAAAGGGATTATAATATACCATATCACCAGAAGTGGTACAATTCAGAAAGAGGTAAAAATCCTCAGAATAATTCTTCAAAGAAAAGTGAAGAGGTGTGCCATAGATGTGGAATGACTGGACATTGGTCACGTACCTGTCGTACGGCCAGGCACTTAGCTGATTTATATCAAGCTTCTATTAAAGGAAAGAATAAAGTGCATGAAACAAATTTAGTAGAACCATCAGATGATTTATTAGATTCAGTAGATGTAGACGTTACTCATCTTGATGTATCTAATTTCTTTAATCATCCTGAAAGTAGTATTGAACACTTAATTGGAGATGGAAGTGTTCCACTCAATTAATGTATTTTCTTTCTATCAGTAATAAAAGTTTTGTATATTTTGTAGAATCATGGATCACATTGATGAGCTTTTTATCTCTGAGTTGAATGATAAAGATATATGTTTGGCTGACAGTGCTACAACTCACACAATTCTCAAAGAAAAGAAATATTTTCAAAATCTAACACTAAGTAAAGCCTATGTCCATACCATATCAGGTTCATCGGATTTAATTGAGGGCTTCGGAAGAGCTTATATTGTATTGCCTAATGGCACCAAATTTTGTATTGATGATGCTCTATTCTCTTCACAATCCAGAAGAAATTTATTGAGTTTCAAAGATATACGTCGTAATGATTACCATATTGAAACGACCTGTTGCCCAGATGACTAACACAAGAGGGGGGGTGAATTGGGTTATATTAAAAAATTAATACTTATAAACTAAATATACAATATAAAATATAACCAAAATATAAAGCAGTAGGAAATATAAAGAGTAGGGTAAGAGAAAGCAAACTCAATATTTTTACGAGGTTCAGCCCCACTGCCTACGTCCTCGCCTCAAGCTACCCCTTGAGGATTCCCAAATTCACTATTCAATCTCCTTTAGGTGGAGATAGAAACCTATTACACCTTTGAACAGCACCGCTCCAAAGAATCCGTGTAGAACACCCTCTACACTTCCAATCACCTCACACTTGGTGATTCAACTATTCCCTGTGTAGAACACCTTCTACACACACAAGGGTTATACGCACCCTCTTACTTTCAATCACCTCACACTTGGTGATTTAACTATTCCCCGTGTAGAACACCTTCTACACACACAAGGGTTATACACACCCTCTTACTGATACAAGAATTGATAGTGGGTAGGCTATTAGAAAACACTCCTCAATGAGTGAAATAAGAACAATACAGCACAAACTATATCTCTCTCAACAAGAACAAGAATTAAGGCTCAAAACTTTAGAAAAGAGAGGATGAGAGCTTTGAAAGAATGATGCAAAATTTAGCAATAGATGTGTAAGCTCTTGTTGTGATTTTTGCAAAACTCAAGTGAGCTATTTATAGGTAAATGAGTCTTCAATTTCAAATTTGAAAAGATTCCCATGTCAAATAAGAGCACTATTCACTTTTCAAAAAATTCAAATAAAAACATTTCCTTTTTGCATTTGTCAAAGACAACTCCATTCATTTTTCAAAGAAATCAAACCTAATCTTTTGCTTTTCATACAAGACAAAATGAGCATGATTTATTTTTCAAACCAAATCATCTTCTTTTTGCATATGTCAAAAAAACACACAACCACCCTTTAAGATTTTCAAACAAATCATCTATATTTTATATTTGTCAAAAAAACACACAACCACCCTTTAAGATTCTCAAACAAAATCATCTACCTTTTGCATTAGTCAAAAAAACACACCACCTCCCTTCAAGACTTTCAAACAAAATATGCACATGTCAAATATGATAATCAATCATCTTATAAAATCAAGTTTTTATAAAAAAAATATAATTTTCGAAATTATTTTGTTTGATGGTGTTATGCACATGTGAAAAACATAATTTTCAAAACTAAGACATTTAAAAATGTCTTGCATATGTGGAAAAAGTAATTTGATGTTTTATGAGAAAAAAGAGTAATTTGGAGCCTTAATCCAATTTCTAATTTTATCAAGAGATGTACAAAAATAATCTATGAGCTTCATTTGTAGACTTGATATCTTTCTTGCTCATGCTTGATTTCTTGATGTGTTTAGCTCCCTTCATGCATAGACAACTTGAGCTTGAGTTTTCAATATTATTTGTTATCATCAAAATTTATACGTAAATACGAGACTTGAAACCTTGGGTTCAACAATCTCCCCCTTTTTGATGATGACAAATACTTAGTAGAAATCTGCGACCTGCAGTAATACTTAAGCTCCCCCTGAAAATATGCGTTAGTATTTCAAGAAAAATATAAACATGATTCTAGCATATATAACAGGGTAGTATAATACTAGTATAAGACTTCTCCCCCTTTTGGCATCATTAAAAAGGAACCGTAATTGGTTTCAATAAGATTTTTTTTTTTCGTAATAAGCAATAATCAAATAAAACGGTACGTTAGAGAGTAGAAGTTGGAACCACCCGTGCCCGACAAAACCTGCAAAGGTTGAAGCCGAATTTTATCATCTCGGTGCGGAAGAAGATTTAAATCCGCTTGATGTTATTGACGAATTAGATATTCCAGAGATTTGAAGTTGAATAATTAAAATTATCCGTGTCCGACAAAGACAGCAAAAGCTGCAAGCCTAGCTCTGGCAATGCGGTGCAGAGCCATGCATGTCCGACAAAACCTGCAAATGTTGGAAGTCTAACTCTGACAGTTCGGTGCGGAGCCACGCGTGTCTGATAAAACCTGCAAAGGTGGCCTAGCTCTAGCAGTCGGTGCGAAAGCAGATTCAAATCCGCGTGATATTGTTGAAAAATTAAATATTATCGAGATTTGAAAGTTGTCGTTTAAAAGACCGTTTTCACCTGTTGGATACTCAAATAAATTTTCACCCCACTCATTGATCCGGTTTCTGTTTATTCAAAACGATAGAATGGCGGAGAAAATTTCATCTAATAATCTTCCGGATTTGAATCAGGAACCGTCTCAACCAGTCATTTTATCTCATGAGGTTGTCAATACCATGATAGAAGCAGAAATGCATTTTTCAAATAGAACTGATTCTGAGGTTGTTGCAGCATCAAGAACTCTCAGTGCTCAATATGCTGCCTCTGTTACGACCATGTCTCGGAGATTACTAGCGAGGGCAAATGAGGTTGATCGACTTAACAATCAAATATCTGTTCTGCATCAAAAGCTTGTAAATAAAGGCAGAAAGAATAAGAGGTTAAAGCAAAAAAATAAAGATTTGACGGAATTGGCTCGTATTCTGAAACTTCAAATAGAGGAATCGGAACGAGTAAGAGTTCAAGCACAGAGTCAACACCAGCAGATAATGGCAGCGTTTCACGAGAGAAACAGGGACAATTATAATTAATCTCGCTAGCTTAGTTCGGTAACTTTTGACAATATGCATCCGGCATATCTTGTAAGCTTGACTAAGTAAGATTTGAAGAGATGTCAGTTTGTCTTTTACTTATTTCCATCTTTATAAAAGCAATCCTTAGCTTTATCTAATCCGCATCAAATCTTCTTCTCATTGTTGTAGTTCATCTTCATTCTCACTTTACAAATTTTCAATGGCTCGTAGATTTCCCTTCAGTGATTCTCTTGATCAAGATTTGAGGTATCCTTCACCTCAGTCTCAATCTATTTCTGCATCTGTCGTGGGTGCCATGAAGCAACAAGAGACTGATTTAGCTAATAAATCAGATCATGACGCCATTTACGAGCTTGTGGGTCTCAGGACTCGATACTCATCTTCCATAGTTTCTTTTTCCGCTCGGTTGCAGTCCAAAACCCGCGAGATAGAGAAGCTTAATGAGAAGATCGATATTCTTCAACGACTTGTTCAAGAGTCTAACAAAAAAATAGTAGACTTAAAACAACAGAATAAGGATTTAAAATCCTTACTTGCCTCTGCATTTCGATTGCCTAATCCTTTAGATAACGATGGCATGATGATTTATGAGGAGCAAATGCATTTGAATGATGAGGCTAAACGTCTCAAGTTTCTGTAGGTCATTTGAGTTAATGGAATAAAAGTATCTAGCAGATATTGATGGCATGCATAATTCCTATTTCTCTTCTAATCATGCATAGTCTATCTTCTGGTAGGGGTTTTGTAAAAATGTCTGCCAAATGATCATGTGTACTAGTGAATTCTAATGCAATATCGCCCTTCTGCACATTGGTCCGAGATTGTTGTATTGGATTCTTTGAAAGATTTATAGCACTTGTATTATCACATTTGATTGGAATGTGATTGTACATACGTTTAAAATCCTCAAGTTGTTGCTTCATGTAAAGAACTTGGGCACAACAACTACCCGCAGCAACATATTCTGCCTCAGCAGTAGATAGTGCAACAGAATTTTGTTTTTTTACTAAACCAGGAAACTAGTGCATGACCTAAGAAATGACATGTTCTACTAAAACTTTTTCGATCATCTTTGCAACTAGTATAATCGGTACCTGAATAACTAATAAGATCGAAAGAAGTGTGTTTAGGATACCATAACTCTAAGTCAATGGTACTGGCAAAATATCTAAAAATCCGCTTGACTGCAATCAAATGAGATTGTTTCGGAAATGATTGAAAACGTGCACCTAAACATACATTGAACATAATATCAAGTCTACTAGTTATCAAATATAATAAACTACCAATCATACCTCGATATACCTTTGAGTCAACTGGCTTACCGCTTTCATCTTTATCAAGTTTAGTGGTTGGACTCATTGATGTTCCAATTACTTGATTTGCAATCCGAGAAAGAAATTAAGTTCTCCCATTATGCTCATTTCAAATTCTTTCTGCATATTCTTAGCAAAATCTTGACACATATTTTCATTAGTAGCACCAAATATTATATCATCTACATAAATTTGAACTAGAAGAATATCATTCTATTCATATTTGATTAAAAGAGTTATATCGATTTTTCCTCTTGAAAAACCTTTAAAAAAAAAAACTATTTAAGAAAACACTTTTAACAACCATTTGAAAAAATTTGAAATCTTTATAACAAGCATATGCAAGTAGCATTCGAATATCTTCTAATCTTGTGACTGGTGCATATGTCTCATCATAATCGATTCCTTCCTCTTGATTGAAACCTTGGGCTACAAGTCGAGCCTTGTTTCTAGTGATGATTTTAGACTCATCTTTCTTATTTCTAAAAACCCATTTTGTTCCAATAACAGCATAATTTTTAGGTCTAGGAACAAATGTCCATACATTATTTCTTTCAAATTGATTTAACTCTTATTGCATAACTAGAATCCATGATTTATCAATAAGTACTTCATCAATATTTTGGATTTAATTTGAGATAGAAAAACAGTGTGATTATAAATATTTTTAAGAGACGATCAAGTACTTACATATCGTGAAGGTTCTCCTAGAATTTGTTCTACTGGATGATCTTTCACATATTTTCACTGTTTGGTTGCATCTTGTACTAAGTCTTGATGATCTTTCTTTCTATTTCCACGATCTTCCTTTTTGATTTGTCTCCAAATATCATGCATCCTTCTTCTTTAGAAGTGAAGTCAATGAATTTAGTTTTGTCTCATGTCATGTATCTTGAGCATCCGTTGTCTATAAACCATTTACTTTTACCTGTAGACGACTTCATGCATACCTACAAAAGCAATTAAAAAAAATTCTTGGTACCCAAGTTCTTTGGGTCCTTTATTTATTAGTATTAGAATAAATAAAATTTTTAGGTACCCATATGACCCTAATAGTCATTGTATGTTTTCTTCTAATAGGACAAGCAAAATAATTATGACCATTGCTATTACAAAAATTGCAAATAGCATGTGACATATATGAATAACTTGAGTGATTATAATAGTATCCTTTTTTAACAAAATTATTTTTATGAAAAGAATTTTGAATATTGGACTTTGATGTAGAAGAATTATTAAAGAAGTTTTTATAAGATTTGTATTTTTGTTTTGGCATGTATCCCAAGCCTGCCTTGTCAAAAACACATCTTTGACTACCAAGAAGTTTTTCAAAATTTCTTTTTCCATTCGTAAAGTTTTCAATAATATTTTCTAAATCAGTTTTCTTTTTCTTCAACTCAAGATTTTCATCTTTCAAAACAATACTTTCTTTTCTTAAAATATCAATTTCGTTTGTTAAAGAAGAATTTTTCTTTTTCAAAGCAGTATACTTGATACCCAATTTTTCAAATTCCTCATATACCTCTTCTAAAACATTTTGCAATTCTTCATATGAAGGATCTTCAATATTATCAAAATTTGTTACCTCAATGTCATCTTTAGCCATAAGACAAAGATTTGCTGATTCTCCATTGCTTGCTTCACTATCTGAGCTACTTGAATCATCATTCCACGTAGCTTTCATTGCTTTTTTGCCTTTGTTTCGATCTTTCTTTAGCAGAGGACAATCTGGCTTGATATGACCAGGTTTATTGCATTTATAACAAATTAAAGTGTCATTTTTACCTGAATCTTTCTTGGAAAACTTATTGAAGGATTTCCTTGGAGGAGTTTTATTTTTCTTTAAGAATCTTTGAATTCTTCTTATTATCATCGCAATTTCTTCATCTTTGTCGTCATTTTCCTCATCTTCATCACTTTCACTTTCATGTGGAACAGCTTTAAGTGCCAAACTCTTCTTTGAATTTCCTTCTTCTTCTCCTCTTTTCAATGTGTACTCATGGGTGATAAGTGACACGATGAGTTCATTCACTTCGAGCTTCTTGAGGTCTCTAGCTTCAAGAATCGCTGTCACTTTTGACTCCCAACATTTTGGTAGAGAGTTGAGAATTTTTCTTACTATCTCTACTTTGGAATAAACTTTGCCAAGAGCTGTCAAGCTGTTTATGATGTTAGTAAAACGAGTGTGCATACTAGAAATAGATTCATCATCATTCATCTTAAACATTTCATATTCATGAGTAAGAATATAAATTTTTGATTCCTTGACTTGAGAAGTTCCTTCATAAGTAACTTCCAAGTTATCCCAAATTTCCTTTGCTGTAGTGCAAGTCATTACTCTATTAAACTCATTACCATTAAGAGCATTATATAATAAATTCATAGCAGTTAAATTCAAAGTATAAAGTCTATCGTCTTCACGATCAAACTCTTCTTCTTCCTTTTTGACCTTTACTCCATCAACCACTTTTGTTGGAATATAAGGTCCATTTACAATGCATTTCCAGATTTCTCGGCCTTGAGACTGAAGGAATATTCTCATTCTAACTTTCCAGAATGAGTAATTGTCTCCGCAAAAGAGTGGAGGCCGACTGCTAGATTGACCTTCACCAAATGAAGCTGCAATGTGAGCCATAAGATCTTAACTCAAAAGATAGTTAATCTTATAACAGAGCTTTAGCTCTGATACCAATTGTTGCCCAGATGACTAACACAAGAGGGGGGGTGAATTGGGTTATATTAAAAAATTAATACTTATAAACTAAATATACAATATAAAATATAACCAAAATATAAAGCAGTAGGAAATATAAAGAGTAGGGTAAGAGAAAGCAAACTCAGTATTTTTACGAGGTTCAGCCCCACTGCCTACGTCCTCGCCTCAAGCTACCCCTTGAGGATTCCCAAATTCACTATTCAATCTCCTTTAGGTGGAGATAGAAACCTATTACACCTTTGAGCAGCACCGCTCCAAAGAATCCGTGTAGAACACCTTCTACACTTCCAATCACCTCACACTTGGTGATTCAACTATTCCCTGTGTAGAACACATTCTACACACACAAGGGTTATACGCACCCTCTTACTTTCAATCACCTCACACTTGGTGATTTAACTATTCCCCGTGTAGAACACCTTCTACACACACAAGGGTTATACACACCCTCTTACTGATACAAGAATTGATAGTGGGTAGGCTATCAGAAAACACTCCTCAATGAGTGAAATAAGAACAATACAGCACAAACTATATCTCTCTCAACAAGAACAAGAATTAAGGCTCAAAACTTTAGAAAAGAGAGGATGAGAGCTTTGAAAGAATGATGCAAAATTTAGCAATAGATGTGTAAGCTCTTGTTGTGATTTTTGCAAAACTCAAGTGAGCTATTTATAGGTAAATGAGTCTTCAATTTCAAATTTGAAAAGATTCCCATGTCAAATAAGAGCACTATTCACTTTTCAAAAAATTCAAATAAAAACATTTCCTTTTTGCATTTGTCAAAGACAACTCCATTCATTTTTCAAAGAAATCAAACCTAATCTTTTGCTTTTCATACAAGACAAAATGAGCATGATTTATTTTTCAAACCAAATCATCTTCTTTTTGCATATGTCAAAAAAACACACAACCACCCTTTAAGATTTTCAAACAAATCATCTATATTTTATATTTGTCAAAAAAACACACAACCACCCTTTAAGATTCTCAAACAAAATCATCTACCTTTTGCATTAGTCAAAAAAACACACCACCTCCCTTCAAGACTTTCAAACAAAATATGCACATGTCAAATATGATAATCAATCATCTTATAAAATCAAGTTTTTATAAAAAAATATAATTTTCGAAATTATTTTGTTTGATGGTGTTATGCACATGTGAAAAACATAATTTTCAAAACTAAGACATTTAAAAATGTCTTGCATATGTGGAAAAAGTAATTTGATGTTTTATGAGAAAAAAGAGTAATTTGGAGCCTTAATCCAATTTCTAATTTTATCAAGAGATGTACAAAAATAATCTATGAGCTTCATTTGTAGACTTGATATCTTTCTTGCTCATGCTTGATTTCTTGATGTGTTTAGCTCCCTTCATGCATAGACAACTTGAGCTTGAGTTTTCAATATTATTTGTTATCATCAAAATTTATACGTAAATACGAGACTTGAAACCTTGGGTTCAACACGACCAATGAAGGCAGTAAAGAGCATCTTCTTATTACTAAAACAATATCGGGCCAGAAGCTCGTATTAGAAAAACTGTCTGCTCTATGTTCTGGATTGTATTATACAAAAATGAGAACAATTAAATCATATGTGGTAATGCACCAGAAGTGCATTGACCCTAAAGTATTTATGACTTGGCATGATCGCCTTGGACATCCGGGTTCTATAATGATGAGACGAATTATTGAAAATTCGCATGGGCATCCCTTAAAGAATCAAAAGATATTTCTACCCAATGAATCTCCGTGCTCTGCATGTTCTCAAGGTAAGTTAATTATTAGACCATCTCCCTCAAAAATCATTGTTGAATCTCCATCCTTTTTACAAAGGATTCACGGAGATATATGTGGGCCTATTCACCCATCAAGTGGACCATTTAGATATTTTATGGTTCTAATTGATGCATCTAGTCGATGGTCACATGTTTGTCTTCTTTCCACTAGAAATGTTGCATTTGCTAGACTTCTTGCTCAGATAATTAAACTACGAGCACAATTTCCTGAGTATCCAATTAAGACCATTCGATTGGATAATAAAGGTGAATTTTCATCTCAAGTTTTTGATGATTATTGCATGTCAATAGGAATAGATGTTGAACATCCTGTTGTCCATACACACACACAAAACGGTTTAGCTGAGTCTTTGATAAAAAGGCTTCAACTAATCGCTAGACCTTTACTTATGAAATCAAGACTACCTATTTCTGTTTGGGGACATGCTATACTTCATGCAGCATCTCTAATTCGCATTAGACCATCTGCATATCATAAATATTCTCCATTACAGCTTGCATTTGGTCAACAACCAAATATTTCTCATCTTCGTACTTTTGGATGTGCTGTATATGTTCCAATTGCACCTCCACAACGTACAAAAATGGGTCCTCAACGTAGACTTGGGATATATGTTGGTTTTGATTCTCCATCTATTATTAGATACTTTGAACCCCTTACAGGGGATATGTTTAAAGCACGTTTTGAAGATTGTCATTTTGACGAATCAAATTTTCCGTTAATGGGTAAAGAAAAGTCGGTGCCTGAAGCACGACAAGATATTACTTGGGATAATAAGACCCTGTCTCATTTTGATCCTCCTACAAATGAATGCAAACGGGAAGTTCAAAGGATTATTCATTTGCAAAATGTTGCAAATCAGTTACCGGATGTATTTACTGACACTAAAGGTGTAGTAAAATCTTATATTCCTGCTGTTAATACTCCAGCAAGGATTGAAGTCCCTGAAGGACAAATTGTCAAAGCAGCAATAGGTGAATCTAAAACACGCCTGAAGCGTGGAAGACCTATTGGTGCAAAAGATAAAATTCCCAGAAGGAAAACAATACAAAATGAATTTGGTGTTCTTGAAGAACACGTACCCACAATACAGGCCACAAATATAATTGGTGCTCCTAAAGAGCTCAAATCTTCTATTACAGAACCTCCTGAAGAGGAAACTCTTGAAAAGTATAAATCTCCTAAAAATGGACCTCCTGAAGAGGTGTGTCATGAAATGTTTTCCCCTGAACAGGAACAGGGACTTGAAAATAATGAGATCTCAATACATTTCATGAAAACTGGAGAAATTCTGGATAGAAATAAAACTGTTGTCGACAACATATTTTCATATAAAATGGCCCTTGACATTACCAGAAGTAATGAAGAAAGTGAGCCAAAAAGCGTCGAAGAATGTCGACGTAGAAATGATTGGCCAAAATGGAAAACAGCTATTGAAGCTGAATTAAATTCGCTAGCAAAACGAGAAGTATTTGGACCTGTTGTCCAAATACCAAAGGGTGTGATGCCTGTTGGATATAAGTGGGTATTTGTACGAAAACGTAATGAGAAAAATGAAATTGTGCGATACAAAGCACGGCTTGTTGCACAAGGTTTCCTGCAGAAACCCGGGATTGATTATGAAGAAACATACTCTCCCGTTATGGATGCAATCACATTTAGATTTTTGATTAGTCTGGTTGTTACAAAAGGATTGGAAATGCGGTTGATGGATGTGGTCACTGCATATTTATATGGATCCTTAGACCATGACATATATATGAAAATCCCTGAAGGATATAAGATGTCTGAAGCATCTACAAGTACATCTAGAAATATGTATTCAATCAGACTACAAAGATCTTTATATGGGTTGAAGCAATCCGGACGCATGTGGTATAATCGCTTAAGCGACTATCTATTGAAAGAAGGATTTGAGAATAATCCTATATGCCCATGTGTTTTTATTAAGAAATCAGAATCCGGATTTGTCATTATTGCGGTTTATGTTGATGATTTAAATATTGTGGGAACTCCTGAAGAGATCTCAAAAACCGCTATATATTTAAAGAATGAATTTGAAATGAAAGATCTTGGCAAAACAAAACTTTGTCTCGGACTGCAGCTCGAGCACTTGCCAAATGGAATTTTTATTCATCAGTCCATGTATACTGAGAAAGTCCTAAAACATTTTTATATGGACAAATCTCATCCCCTGAGTACTCCAATGATTGTTCGAACACTTGATGTGAAGAAAGATCCATTCCGTCCTTGTGATGACGATGAAGAAATTGTTGGTCCTGAAGTACCATATCTCAGTGCAATTGGAGCTTTGATGTATCTTGCAAATTGCACTCGACCAGATATTACATTCTCAGTTAATCTGCTTGCAAGATATAGTTCTGCACCAACTCGAAGGCATTGGAATGGCATTAAACATGTCCTTCGTTACCTTCATGGTACGGTTGATATGAGATTATTTTATCAACGTGGTTCAAGTCCAGAATTGATTGGGTATGCAGATGCAGGTTATCTTTCAGACCCACACAGAGGTAGATCTCAAACTGGATATTTATTTACTTATAGAGATACTGCCATATCATGGAGATCTGTTAAGCAGACACTATCTGCTACTTCTTCAAATCACTCAGAGATCATTGCTATTCATGAAGCAAGTCGAGAGTGTATTTGGTTGAGATCAGTTATTCAACATGTCCAGGAAAAGTGTGGACTTCCCATGATCAATAATAGCCCAACAATCTTATATGAAGATAATACTGCTTGTATCACTCAAATCAGAAGAGGATATATCAAAGGTGACAGAACCAAACATATTTCACCTAAATTCTTTTATACTCATGAACTTCAAGAGAAAGGTGAAATTGATGTCAAGCAGATACGATCTAGTGATAATCTGGCAGATTTATTCACAAAGGCGTTACCAACTTCCACATTCAAGAAGATTGTGCATAATATTGGAATGCGAAAACTCAAAGATCTTTTGTCATGCACTTTTCAGGGGGAGTAAATGTGCTGATTGTACTCTTTTTCCTTCGCTGAGGTTTTGTCCCACTGGGTTTTCCTCTGCAAGGTTTTAATGAGGCAATCTTAAAGCACTTGTGGATACATAAGAAGACTGTACTCTTTTTCCTTCGCCATTAGTTTTTCTTCCCACTGGGTTTTTACTTGACAAGGTTTTAACGAGGCAGATTCTTTATGGGTGGTCATTCAAGGGGGAGTGTAATGAACGAACGAAATTATCAGCCACCCCCTGTCCCACCACTAAAATTATGTGAATGACCCTACCACTATTATTTTAAATTTCGCATAGTGACTTGCATAGTGACTTGCATAGTAACTTGCATAGTAATTTCAAAACCTATAAATATGGGTTTCAGTTGTAATGAAATTCATAAGAAAATATAGAGAGAGAGAAAGTTTCAGTTCTTAAGAGTTTTAGAGAGAGTTTCTTATTTCTCTTTTGCAATAGTAGTTTCCTTTCTTTAAGTTTCATAACAGTTATTGCATATATGTTTGGGCATCAGCATCTTTGTCTCTCTCTTTTTTTTAATAAAAATATGTGTTATATAATATTTTAATCCCAGTTTTTCACTGCAATCAACTTCTTTCCACAATTATAATTTCAATAAAACTCATATGTATCATTTTTAACACCTCTCTAAATAGATTACTTCCTCTGTAATATTTACCATGTTTATACAGAAAAATAGAGGAAAAAGTATAGTTACGAGCGATTCTGCATATTAATACGCGTATGTATCTAACATGATTGATCATAAAAGTAGACTTTAATAAAAAAAAGATACAAATTTAAATTTTAAATATAAAAACAACAACACATTAGTACGTAGATGAATCCATAAATTTGCTTGTAAATAATAGCAATTCCCAAAACCGAGCACCCCCATTTTTTTTTTCTTGGTCGGGGCTCTGGGCACATTATTTGTACTTACACAAGAAAATAGGACCACCTCTCTTCAAACACCAAACTTCTGCAGAATCATAGCTCAAAAGAAAACAAAAGAAGAAGAAAGTAAGAACAATCGCCTTCATAACAACTATTTTGACTTGTTAGATCACTGAAATTAGATTAGTTATTTTTTTTAAAAAAAGTATAATTTTGCACGTATATTAATAAATTTTTATTATATTTAATTAAAAATAAGAAGAAAAAAAGTGGAAGAAAGAAATAAAAATAATTTTTGTTTTCAAAAATGAATAACAATTTTTCAAAATTTTTTATTTTTAAAGAGTTACTATTTATTTTTAAAAATAAAAAAATATTTTTATTTTCTTCTCCTATTTTTATCTCTTTATTTTTAATTAAATATGACAAGTTTTTTTAATATATATACAAATTTATATTTTTTTAAAAAAACTTTGATTAATTCAATACCAATTCTCAGATTTTTATAACAATGAAAACGCCATTTCTCCCAACACTTTACGTGACGTGGGAAAAGAAGTATTCTTCTTAAATTAAAATTCATTCCACCTCATCATGCTTGTTAGATGCTTTTTATTTTGTCTTGGAAAAGACCACGTACCTACATATATTGTTTAAAATAGAGATTATCCTTTATTTTAAGGGGAAATTATCCATTTGGTAGAGCTCGCGTAAGATTTATTATTATTTTTTTCTTTTTTCTTGATATTTAAATACATAAATAGATATATGTAATGTAAGATTTTTTTACTATTAGATATGAATTGAATAATGAGTTGAAATGATATATATTTTAAAAATTGAATAAAATATTATTAAGATAATAATTTTTAATATTATTATTATTTTGAGATTTTAAAAAATTAAATTATTTATTATAATAAAATGAAATGAGATGAATTTTAAATTTAAATAAGATCTTGTTAAAAGACCCTATTTGGATCGAGAGTTCTCAATTTATCTAAAAATTATTATTATTTTTTTAAATTATACAAAATATAATAAATAATTTAACTTTTTTAATTTTAATTCAAAATTTTTTTATATTTTAAAATAATAATAATATTAAAAAATAATATTTTATTTAATATTTAAAATTTATCTCAATTTATTTTATCTTATCTCTCAATCTAAGTTAGCGTAAAGAGAAAAAAAAAAACTGATTTGAAAGTAATGAACCGGTGGGTCCCTGGTGGTTGGTGCTGCTGTTGAACAATCAAGCAGTTTAAATATCAGGATCGATTAACGGTCAGGATCCATTTAGTAGGACCCTTCCCCGCCCGACGTCGGCCGTGCCATTGCGAAAACTTTTAGGCCTTCTGTTGATCTGCTGTAATAAATTCCTCTCTAAAACGCGTCACCAAAAGGAGATCAGTTTCTCTTCAATCACGAGTGCAGCCTTTGATGATCGCTAATGGATGGGCCTCACGATAATTGGAAGGAAAATGATAAATACAATATATTTTATAATACTTACATAATATAAATTTGAAAATAAAAATATTTCTATAAATTATATTATAAAATTAATATTATTTTATAAAAATATTTTTAATTATGTAATATATTATATAAATTATTGTAAGTTTATCACTTTCCTATTCGAAACTTCCGCTTCATACATTTTGGTAGTGCGGCGTTGAACCGTATCAATACTTTTCACCTTCCTCTTCCCTCGAAACACGAACACACGAGTCAACTCGTACGTGCGATCGTTTCTCTCTGAATTTCAAGGCCCTCTCTCTCTCTCTCTCTCTCTCTCTCCCCCCTCTCCATGTATTCAGTATACTCTCAAGTCTCATCTATAGTTATACACTCTTTTTTAAGTCTCTCTCTCTCTCTCTCTCTGTGAAGGTCAAGGTGGTCAAGGTATTCACTGGTCGTATGCAATATCCTCTAACTCTATAAGCTCCAAGCTCTTACTCCCTTCGCTAAAAGCTCAAAGCGGCACATTCAAGAACCTTCTTGACCCTGTGGCTCGGATCTTGGACTTCCAGCTTCAGACAGTGAGGTGATACATGTAATCTAATTCTTTTCGTTCCTCTATTCCTTTTCTTTGCTATCCTTTATTTGCTCAATATGAAGAATGTTAATTTGTCAGTATAAAATGGTGACTTCGTAGGGTTTGTATTTGTAACAAACGTGTACTGCTTCTTGGATCATCAGCTGTGAAAGATTTCTCAACTTATAATGTTAGAATAGCTTGTAACTGAGGATCGGTGTGTCGTTGTAGCTTGCTTGGTCTCCGAGAAAACAAATGCAGCAAAATAGAAATGCATAAATCAAAATTTTGAAACCGTAAGAGTTCCACTACTTTGTTGTGTTAAGACTAACAGGGATAAGGAGGTGTCTTCTTTATCGTGTGGTTGGTTTCATTGTGAATTTTCTTTGTTTGGCGGCCGAGAAAATGCAGTGAAAGAAAACTAACTGAAATTCCTTCTGATCTCCATTATTTTTGCTCCTGAGAGTGTTGAAAGGTGTCATTTTATTCCATTTATCGGCAGACAAACGGATCGCTTTAGTTTTTGACGATATGGTCTACTTGTGTAGCTTCTATGTTGCTTCAGGTACTAAGTAATAGAGGTCTTCTTTTCCTTAACCTTTAATTCAATTCTCGGTAATTTTAGGCTCTGTTTTATTCCTTAGAAAATGCAAGAGAGTTCAAGCAATTAGTTGTGAATATCTCTGAGTGTTTAAGATCTTACAAAGAATGAGGAAATAAAATCAGATGCTGCTGTTTGGCTAGTAAATTGAGGTTACCTTTACATGTGGGAAAGTTTTGGACAAGATATATATCTATCGCTTTTCTAATACTTCTTTGTTTTCCTCCATGTAGAATCATTGCTCAAAGAGCTATAACAGAACATACTTGTTGAGAATCTTTTGGTGTATAAGCTTCATTCAATTGTTTGAAGAGGTGCCCTGCTTATATTGAGTAATGGATAACTATTCAAAACATGTTGTTCGATCTTTCTGGTAAAGTAATATAGTGGCAGAAATCAATGGAGGAAAGCAGCAACAGAGGGGATTTTAGACAGTCACCATTGAAATCAGGTGGCAGTTTGAAGTCTACATTGGCAGGAAGGTTGACTCCCAGGAGTTCTTCGTTTCGTAGATTGAACTCTAGCCGAACTCCACGAAGAGAAGGCAGAGGTGGTGGAGGTGGTATACAATGGTTTCGAAGCAATCGTTTGGTGTATTGGTTGCTACTGATTACTCTCTGGGCTTATCTTGCATTTTATGTTCAGTCCAGGTGGGCTCACGGTGATAACAAGGAGGCATTTTTGGGCTTTGGAAATAAGCCGAGCGATTTTGATCAGAATTTTGACACAGAACAGAATCTGCAAAGGGGTTTGGTTGTCAAAGACAATAGCTTGGCATTCGATAATGGGACTAATAAAAGTCGCGATGAAGATGTTTAAAACAATAGATGTGGTTTTGCCCAAAAGGGGAAATGTTGTTTCATCAAATAGAAGTAGAAAATCAAAGAAGAGAAGTAAAAGAGCAGGACGTAGTTTGCATGGTAAAGTGCATAGTAAGCAAAAGACTGCGGTGGACATTGAGGGCAATGACTTAGAGGATCTGGAACCAGAAATTCCAAAGAAGAATTCTTCTTATGGGATGCTTGTTGGTCCATTTGGTTTGGCGGAGGATAGAATTTTAGAATGGAGTCCTGCTAAGCGTTCAGGAACCTGTAATAGGAAGGGAGACTTTGCACGCCTTGTTTGGTCTAGAAGGTTCATTTTGATATTCCATGAACTTTCAATGACTGGGGCTCCAATTTCAATGATGGAATTGGCAACAGAGCTTCTAAGCTGTGGAGCTACGGTTTCTGCTGTAGTTCTTAGTAAGAAGGGTGGGTTGATGTCAGAACTTACTAGAAGAAGAATCAAGGTGCTTGATGACAGAGCAGACCTCAGCTTCAAAACAGCTATGAAGGCAGATCTTGTCATAGCTGGATCGGCAGTTTGTGCATCATGGATTGGTGAGTGCATTTTAGCAGTAGAAACTGTATAGTTTGTCAAATATGTTATTATTTATGCTGATATGAAGAAAGTTAAAGGTGAGAAACAAAGTGCATCACTATGATTCATCAGTTAGACCTGTATATGAATTTTTTTATTATTTATTCGTGAAAAATATCTTTTTATTAGCACTAAAATGTTGATTGTTTGCGTTATTAACCATATGCAGATATGCTATTTGCTATTTGCTATTTGCTATTTGCTTCTGTTTACTGTTTTCTGCACTCTTTGGATGCTCTTAAAACGCAGATTTGTTCTGCTTTATAATTATGAATATCCAAATACTCTTGTGAGGCTCCTGAAATGCAGATTAACTTTTTTTTCTTAGTTTTTGAAACAATTATCATGCTTCTGATACGTGTAATGTCAGAAAGTCTAAGAAGCTATTGAGTATGACAAATAAAATTGACAATAGGGACAAAATCATGCCATTCAAAGGTTAACTAGTCTTCTTTGCATCCACCCATGGGTAGCCCAAGTGGTAAGAGCGAACTTGTGTGCATGAGCCCAATGTCACAGGATTGATTCCCCTGGGATCAAATTGCGATTTAAGTGGAAGGCCTTGGCGGGGTTGTTGTGCTAGTCTCCCTAGGGGTTTAGGTTCCATGGGTGAGTCCTAAGGGCTCTGTCGTGCAGTGGTTCCCCCATTATTTAAAAAAAAAAAAACCAGTATTCTTTGCAAATCAAAAATGGCATTTTTTTTAAAGGTTCTATTTTACTGCCATGTCTTTGTCATGGTCTAACCTTATCCTGCTTCAGCTAAAGACAGTCAGCTTAGTTCCCATGATGATTGAGTAACAACACCGTGTAATCTCAAATGTAGATGATTTGTTTAGAGAATCATTGACTTCTTTTGCATTTACCTCATGTTATGGGTATGAATAAAGGTTTTTATTTAGTTGTTTGTTTATTTGTTTTATTTGTTTCAGAACAATATATTGCTCATTTTCCGGCTGGTGCCAGCCAAGTTGGTTGGTGGATAATGGAAAACCGACGGGAGTACTTTGATCGGGCAAAAGTTGTCCTTAACCGAGTCAAAATGCTTATGTTTCTATCTGAATCACAGTCTAGACAATGGCTAAACTGGTGCAAAGAAGAGAATATTAAACTGAGATCTCAACCTGCACTTGTTCCTCTCTCTGTTAATGATGAACTGGCTTTTGTTGCTGGAATATCATGTTCACTTAATACTCCATCTTTCAGCACCGAGAAGATGAGAGAGAAAAGGCAGTTGTTGCGAGATTCAGTCAGAAAGGAGATGGGGTTGACAGATAATGATATGCTTGTTATGACTCTGAGTAGTATAAATCCTGGAAAAGGCCAGCTCTTGATTCTTGAATCAGCACGTTTGCTGATTGAACAAGAATCTTTGGACAATGCTTCTAGTATAAAAAATCCAGTCAATATAGGCCAAAACCATTATAACTTAGCTAAAAGGCATCATGTTAGAGCTCTGTTTCAACATTTGAATGATGTTGGAGTGTCATCAAATGAATTGCCTGCTTCAAATGAGTCCTTTTTCAGGTTGAAGTTATCCAAGAGGAAAAGCTTGCAGTCAGATGGTAATGACACAGATGCTGTGAACTTTTACATCTCCCAAGGAACAAGGAAATTGTTGTCCGACGGTAGAGGAACACAGGAACATGCGCTTAAAATTCTTATCGGGTCTGTTGGATCTAAGAGCAATAAGGTGCTTTATGTCAAAAGACTTTTAGGATCTTTATCCCAGCATTCAAACTTGTCAAAGTCAGTGCTCTGGACTCCAGCAACCACACATGTAGCATCACTGTACTCTGCAGCAGATGTTTATGTCATAAACTCCCAGGTGATTGACCTTCGTGGTCCTTTAGTGATTCCAGTCAATAGAAACTGGTCTTGGTTCTACATAATTTTTTCGAAGCTTTATTTATGTATTTTGATGTTTCAATTTAGTTGTTGGGCTTACATCAAAATACTAAGCTTCAGATATATCCCCTGCATCATTGGATACAACCAAAGGATTTTGTTTGCACTAATATCTTGAGGAGTTCTGGCTAAAACTTGAGTGCTGCTAGGTGGCATCTGTTGTGTGATGTTTTTTTTTTTTTGGCAAACAAAATTTTATTGATCATAAAAATAGTTGAGAGCTGGGGTATATACAAGAGCATCACCGATGCATGCTAGTCTATATTACAATTATGTGTTGAAAAATTTAATTGTATTCATCTTTACCTATGTGATAACAGGCCAAGTGCTTATATAAGAAGAAGTTCACATTTCACAGAATTAAAAAAATATATATTTAATTGATGCTGCTTAATCATTTTTATGATTACACGTTAAATATACAGCACAAGATAATCCTTATAATTGCAGGGATTGGGAGAAACATTCGGGAGAGTGACAATTGAAGCAATGGCATTTGGTCTTCCGGTATGAGAATCAACTCGTTTTTCCTTCCTTTTATTTTTGCGAAAAAAATAGGCCTTGAAGAGTGGTTTTATTTGTTCTTGTCTTGCTAGTTTACCTTCACTTCTTATCTACCCTTGCAGAACTTAGGCATGTGGTCTTT
The DNA here is from genome assembly GCA_036559045.1 of Platycarya longipes. Lineage (NCBI taxonomy): Eukaryota > Viridiplantae > Streptophyta > Magnoliopsida > Fagales > Juglandaceae > Platycarya > Platycarya longipes. Next base: position 50,107,940 of record CM071789.1, read on the forward strand.
GCTGACATACTAAAACCCACATGATGCTTATAATCCTTTATCTCAAACTCCATTAATTTTCGGGTTATTGATCATTAGAGTCAAGGTTCCTCACATGTCCTCGACGTGCAACTTCTGTGATTAAACGTGAGGCGTGTATTGGACTATCAGAATGGTTAACTGATTTTGATTTTCTTCCCAATTACTGCTTTACTTTGATAGTGTAGCATCAGAACAATTCGTAATGCTTAAAAACATTTCAAAACTAGGACTATTCCTACTCCCAGTGTCTGCTTATAAACTTTGTTCTACCACGTTACATGCCTGCTGACAAGTTAGTCAATGTTCATCGACATTGCAATTTTTTATTTCATTTGTTTATTTGTACTCTGTGCGCATGTGCTTGTTCATGTATTGGGGATGCTTTATATGGGAAGCGATCTCTCACTTTGGCAAGTCGGTATAAATGAAAAATTGGACCTGGGCTGGGCTGTCAATGGACAATGCTACAGCTGATATCGCAACGAGATTGTAGTTCTTATTGGTGTTGACTTATCATTTTATCTTCGTAGTTGACTAATTATGGATGTTTCATGGAGATTATTTCTGGTACATGTGAGCTTTATTTAGTTAGAACTAAAATCATTGATGGGATCTTGTAGACATTTAGGTGAAAGATAAGCTGTCCCCAATATCTTAGGAGGGTTGGTTAACATTGCTCGAGAAGCAATGTACGGGATTGAGACTAACAGGTCTTGACAACAATATTTCATTTTTATGGAGCAGGTGCTTGGAACAGATGCCGGGGGCACAAAAGAGATCGTCGACCACAACTTAACAGGACTTCTACATCCTCCGGGGCGTCCAGGAACTTATGCCCTTGCTCAAAATCTCCGGTTTTTGCTTGAAAATCCATTGACAAGGGAGCAAATGGGGAAGGAAGGAAGGAAGAAAGTAGAGAGAATGTACTTGAAGCGGCACATGTACAAGAGATTTGTAGAGGTTCTCATCAATTGCATGAAAACCAAATAACATTTACCACTGAGACATTCTCAGCTATTTTATTGGTTTTTGAATATCAGAGGGTGCTGTGGGTATTAAAAATTTGTACACCCTTCCTGAATTGATTTTACAGATGAATAGTTCTGGGATATTCCTCAAGAAATGAAGAGGCTTTTGACCAATCAAAAGTTGTTCAGTTTCACTAACGTGGTACATACTAAATAGCATGCATGTTGCTCCGTCCAGGCTTCATTTGAAGACTGCAATAGAGGTAAACAGGAACCAGCCGAACTGACCATCGCCGACAGAGACCGGCTGTTGAAGTTTGAAACCGGCCAAAACTGGGGGAGAATTTACTAAAATCAACATTGAGTTTGGTCCCAATTTCAACTCATGTCAAACCGCTGAAACTGGTATAGTATCTGATCATTTTAATTTTGGTCTGTTCCAGTCATTCTGGTCGAATTCTAGCCGTTTCGGTCCAAATTTCAGTCCTTCCGATCCTAATTATATTTTGAACAATTTTAAAATAGTGGTATTTTTGTAATTTTCTTATATTTGAATGATATTTTTTAAAAGTTTTAAATTCATATGATATTTAATTAATTCTAGAATATAAAATATATTTATATACTTTGTAACTTTAAATATGTCCCTTTTTTTTTTTTAAATATCATTATTTTTTAATATTTTATCAATTCTTTTATTTTTTTATTTGTTTTTGTGTCTCAATTTAAGTTTGTAGTTTTTCAACTTGTATTCATTTTATAAATCTTCAGTTTTTTAATATATACACATATACATGATACACATATATGTATTTATTATATTAGTTGTTAGTTTATATATACATATAAATATTTATATATAATATATAATTAATCTCAAAATGGTATGTTGGAATACATCGAAACCAAAATATTTTATTTTATCACTTAAATTAAAATGATCACCAAAATAAAATTCAAAACATTGATAGATTCTGAAGACGTCTGGAAGGAGTTTATAGAAGTCGACTGCTTATGTTACATCCCACGAAGCCCAGACCTGAACCCCGGTTACACCGAAACACTTGCATCCCCGAAAAACATGATATTTATTCCTTGGAAATTCTGACAACACATACCCAAAATTAAGAAGAAACGCCTCAATTTTTTAAGTTATCATACCACTCTTATTATTGGTTTGGTTAAAATATAATTTTAATGTTAATTAAATTTAGTTAATAAATATTTAAAATATTTGATATTAAATTAGGCATATCTGTATAAATTTAAATATTAATTATAGTAATCAAATATGTAGATATACAGTAACTTAACCAAACACTATAATATTCATTTTCACTCTTCTTACCAAATATATAGATGTTTTTTTGTAATTTAAAACTCTGATTTGATTTATTATTATTAAATATAAAATGTGATAATAAATAAATAAATAAATAATCAGAATATTATTTATTAATATAATAAGGATATAATACTATTAATATTTAGTTGATAGAACTACAAAATGTGATAAAAATAAATTAAATAAGAAACTATTATATTAATAATATGTTATTATATAGAAAGTAAATGAATAATTCGATGTGAAAATTGAAAATTGAATATAATAGATAAATGCGAACTCATGTAATATTAACTAAAATTTCAATATACTTTCGGTCAATTCAATCAAAATGCTCACAAGCTCATGTAATATTAATTGCATGCTCAAACCAGCCTATTGCAAAGATCGGGTATCCAAGTTTTATGTCTTTAAGAGTGAAGCCCTAGAGTTGTCTTCAGAACATGAGCTTATGCTTTATCGATGATTTGATAGTAAAGTGGTTCTTTTGAATTTTGGGGTCTCAAGAGAAGGGCTTTTTTTTCCCAAAAGGTAAGAGAATGCGGACAGCAAAAGTATATAGTTTTGTTAGTCATCATCTTCATATACTATACATGCATGACTATACTATACATGTACAATTAGAAAGTGGAATGAAAATGCTGGTTCAATTGATACCAGTTGCGTAAGTCAGTTGTATTTATAGAATGATATTGATTACAATGTGTTTGATATAAGATCACATAGAGATACATTGAGATTTAAAGAGATTTGTACAACTGTGAACAAAACAAATTTAAACTTATGTTATGATCTTTGGATATGATCTTCATTTGAATCCTCAGCACTTATCTCTTCATTTGAATTCAAAGTCTCTGCTTCATGTCTTCCATATTTGTAACAAAATCATCTCTAATAGCTCCTTTCAAGTTGATGGGTAGATCACTAACCATAAGCTTGGCTCAAAGTGTTTTTGAACTTGGATGAATAAAGTCCTTTAGTAAAAATGTTTGAAGGCTGCGCAGTAGTAGGGATGTACTTAGCTTGAATATCTTTGTTGTAAATCTTATCTCGAACAAATTGGTAATCTACCTTAATATGATTGGTTTAGGCATGAAAAACTAGGATAGAAGATAGTGCTAAGGCACCAATATTGTCAACCCAAATACAAGGAGTAGTGGTTAAAGGAATGTGTAGTTCTTTAAGAAACATTCTTAACCAATAAAGCCTGGGTACAATGTGACATAGACCTATATTCTACCTTAGTGCTTGACCTTGCCACTACTATTTACTTCTTAGAAGCCCAAGAAATTAAGCTTGAGCCTAGATAGATGCAATAACCAGATGTAGATCTTTTGTTATCTAGGCTACCTAACCCAATCAAGTCACATAAGCCATTAAGTTGGACAAATCCTTTGCTAAATTGGAGACCAAATTGAGGTGTGCCTTTGATGTCTCTCAAGACTCTTTAAGCAGCTGTGAGATGAGTAGTTCTCGGGCAATAAAGAAATTGGCATAATTGGTTGACATTATAGGATAAGTTTGGCCTTGTGAGGGTTAAATATTGAAGTGCTCCTACCATATTGCGACATTCAATAAGATCTTCAAGTGGATCACCTGAGAATTTAGAGAGTTTACCACCTGTAATGCATGGAGTATGGGTTGATTTAGCCCCTGCCATCTTTAATCTATGCAGGAGATCAACTGTATACTTCTCTTGATTCAAGTGTAGGCCATTAGCTGTATGATGAACCTGAATACCTACGAGCACTCTCATTAGATTGGCTAAAAGTCATCTTTTAAAAAGTACATTTTTACACAAATACTAAAAAATAAATGTGGCAATTATTTTAGTGTTTTTGCCATTGTCTTAGTTTTACTATTCACAAAAAGTACTTTTTGCACCTTTTTTTCGCACACTTCAATACCACAATTGATCAAATATGACATTTCTTTTTTATATATTTGTGCAAGAATATACTTTTTGAATGATGGCTTTTTAGCCAATCCAATGAGAGTACTCTAAGAAGTAGGAGAGAATGTCAAGGTCTTTGACAACAAAATCAGATTTGAGACAATCGATAGTAAATGTTTTGTTGCTGGTTACAATAATGTTATCTACATATGTAAGTACAAAAATGCAAACACTGTTTTGATGAAAAATAATAAAGGAGAAAAGTATCCATTATTGAGGAAGTAAAACCAAGATCCAACAAAACCTATGTAGTCGCTAGAACCAAGCTCTAGGAGCATGATTTAAGCCATATATTGACTTATGCAAGAGATAGACATGATTAGTGAACTGTGGGTCTTCAAATCTTTTAGGTTGCTCCATGTAAACCCCTTCCTCAAGATAACCATGGAGAAAGGCATTTGAGATGTCAAAACTGCCTAATGGACAAGTTGAAGTTAAATGTTAAGGTTAAAACTAATCTGATTGTGACAGGTTTTAATAATAGGGCTAAAGGTCTCGTTAAAGTCAAGACCATTAATTTGATCAAAGCCTTTTAGCCCACCAACCTTACTTTGTACCTATTCAAGAGTACCATCAGATTTTTGTTTTATTTAAAATGCCCACTTGTTTCTGACTACCAGTTTATGGCTAGGTCTTGGGCAAAAGGGACCATTTGTTAGCTATTAATTGATTGTATTATGTAGTCATTGCATCTAACCAATGTTGATCCCTCACTGCTTAAGTGTAGATCTTTGGTTCAAGTGGTAAAGAGGAGGTGAAAAGTGCTTGAAGAGGATGTTTAGTGGAGTAATAAAGATGATAATCTGGGAATTGTTTAGGTTTCCAAAGAGTTTAGTCCTGTGATCTAGTTGTCATTTTTGACGTAAAAGGGTAGTGGAGATGGAGGAGTAGGGTCTGGAGTGGGTCTGTCAAGTACAGGGGATGAATTTTCTGGAATATGATCATTCATGAGAGGTGGACTGCCAGAAGGAATTGAGATAGTAATGGAAGGCTCGGGGTGGTATTTCTCAGGTAGAGGAATTTGGAGAACTAAGAGTAAGGGATAAGGTAGCTATATTAGAGGATACTAAGGATAAATCCAGTAACTAGTAAAGCTACAGTTAGAGTAGGTAAAGAAAGTTGAGAAATTTAGAGAAGATACCTAATGGAAAAGACATTA
>CM071789.1:50713486-50870433 GCA_036559045.1 Platycarya longipes
CTGCCACGCACATGGGTTACCCATTATAAGACTCTTTTTTTTTTTTTTTTAAACAAGTCTTTGTTTGGATTTTGCAGATTTTGATTCTGATGTGTTCTTGTGTTGATCATCAGGAACCCTTGTGTATTGATCAGAAAACCAGATCTTGGACTTCCCCCAATCACGTTGTCGGAAGAAGATTCAAATTATTAAAGCCCATGTGCACTGTGCTGTGCTGTGCTGTGCATTCTACAAATTCAATATCATATTTAGTGTTCATTCACTAGTACCTATCCCTAAGCATTCACTTTATTATGAGTTAAATTAAAGTTGAAGATCATATATTTTTGTCGCAATAAGATTGACAAAGAGACATAAATGAGAGTAACCCGTATTTTTTAAGTAGACAAAGCTGCCCTCCAGCCGACAGCTCACCTAAATTTCCATGTGTTCTTCAATTACAATAACTAGTCCGATCCCCAACCTTCCTTCCCCAGTAAAGGGCAGAAATGATCAATTTGACAATTCCGCCCTCAACCTCTAAAAGGATAGTTCCAGTGGCATCCAATGTGGTTTCTCTCCAAATTCAGGGGCTTTCGCATGGAATGTCACCCATAAAACCCCATCCTAATCTCCATCTCATGATATCGACACAACTCTCTCTCTCTCTCTCTCTCTCTCTCTCTACCATGAAGCAGTACAGGCTGATCAGAGTGCTGTTAGTGTTACTTTGTGCCACCTTGCACACCGTCTCTTCCGTCATTGACGGTAAGCTTGATTACTCTTTACTGTTACAGACATGGGATATCATGCTAAATTAGGAACATGTTGTGACCATTGTAAATTAGGAACATGTTGTGACCATTGGCATTTAAATTTTTACTTCTGCGAATTCCTTTATTATAGCATAAATATTCTTGTCGCTGCGAAAGACATTTTCATCTCGTACAACTCTTCAGCTACATTACATAACCGGAAATATTATATATAGGTTGCACATATTAATATTCTTATAAAGTTATAAACAGGTAGCTTTAGGGGCATATATATATATATATATATATATGAGTAGTGCTAGAGTGAATCCACACTCAGTACACTCACACTCACAGAGCATTGTTCATGTAGTTATAAACATGTAGTTTTAGGAGCATATATATATGAGTAGTGCTAGAGTGAATCTACACTCAGCACACTCACACTCACACTCACTATTCATATGAACAATACTCTGTGAGTGTGAGTGTGCTGAGTGTAGATTCACCCTATAATTTTTCAATATATATTAGGTTCTCTCTCTACTCATCAAGATCTCCGTAGATTCTCATGGTTTTTGGTCATTAATCTTCCACGTCTAATCTCTTGGACTCTTGAATATTAGAGGACCCTTAAACAGAAATATTAATTCAGAGGGTCGACGATCTTCTTATATATTATAAAATGATGAGTCTGATCTGCAGAGCAATAAACTGATCACTTTTCATTAAATGGAGTATGATAGAATTATTGGGATATTTCCAAAATTCCACCAGTAGCCAATTGCTCTAAAACCAAATAAGAAAAGAAAAAGAAAGAATGTCCCTAATTAATTTGATCTCTCTCATATTTACTAGGATTTCAGTTTCGTGTCTCTTTTTCCAAAGACATTCACTCACTTACTCACTCACTCACTCACTTAAAATAATAGCACTACTTAACTGTACATATTTTGAATAATTTTAGACATGATAATAATTAAAACCAATATTTTTTTAAGGATTCATCTCCGAAAACAACTTAATTCAATATCTTCAGAGATCATCTTGATCGTATTTAGTATTAGAAATGTTCTAAGACTGGAATTGATTTCCAATTTCACTTTGACCAGAGCTGGAAAGGAAAAATAAGGCCCCACATAAATGAATTGCATGTAAATTTGCATCCACGTGAAAATCTGATCAGATTGCGCTAGCCGGAAAGCCTAATTGGCAACTGGCATCTCGACTTTTAATATCCAAAAGAGAAATGGTAAATCTACAATATATTACACAATATATGTTGTAAAATAGGAATATTTTTATAAATTGATGTTAATTTTATAAGATAGATTATAAAAATATTTTTATTTTATAATTTATATTATATAAGTATTATAAAATATATTGTATGTGTATCACTTTCCTTTCTTTATTTCTAATTGGAGCCCAACAAAAAAAAAATATTATCATGACCAAATATTATATTTGGCACAGCTAGCACATCATGTGTTGGACTGCAACTCGGCCACTCTGGAAATTGGGCACATTAATAATATCCGCCACTCTATTCTGCTCTCGATATTATATTTAACTTAATATATATAGACTCCCTACCTGTAATTTTTTCCCTTTTTTTAACATCAAAGTTCAAAGACTGACAGGTAATTAATATTTGACTTTTTAGGTTTATTGCCAAATGGCAACTTCGAAGATGGGCCAAGGGCATCACATCTGAAAGGCACTTTAGTGACGAACCAACATGGCATTCCGTATTGGGAAATATCAGGGAACGTGGAGTACATAAAATCAGGGCAGAAACAAGGTGACATGTTGCTAATAGTCCCCGAGGGTGACCATGCTGTGAGGCTCGGCAATGAGGCTTCCATTAAGCAAAGTGTGAGGGTGATTAAAGGCTTGTTTTACTCTTTGACCTTCAACGCCGCTCGAACCTGCGCGCAGGAGGAGCGCCTCAGCGTTTCCGTCAATCCCACCCTCGAGAAAAACGACTGGGGAATGTTGCCGATGCAGACCATGTACAGTAGCAACGGCTGGGATTCCTATGCTTGGGGTTTCCAAGCCGACAACCCCCAACTCCAGATTGTGATCCACAACCCGGGTGTTGAGGAGGATCCGGCTTGTGGCCCACTTATCGATTCGGTTGCATTAAAGCTTATCTCCCCTCCTAAACGTACCAAAGGTAAATAAAAAGTATATATAATACTACTCGTAATTCAAATTCTCATCAATTTTTTTTTTAATATAATATATGATATTAAATCGTCATTTCATCATTAACATATTTATCTGAACATTGCAGCCAACTTATTGAAAAATGGAAATTTTGAAGAGGGTCCATATGTGTTTCCCAAAACATCGTCGGGGGTCTTAATTCCACCCAACATAGAGGACGATCATAGCCCTTTACCGGGCTGGATAATTGAGTCCCTCAAGGCTGTCAAGTACATAGATTCCGATCACTTCGCCGTTCCTGAGGGAAAGAGAGCGGTTGAGCTCGTGGCCGGAAAAGAAAGCGCCCTTGCACAAGTGGTGTACACAAAGCCTGGAAAAGTTTACGTCCTGACATTTGCCGTGGGTGATGCTGGCAATTCATGTGAAGGTCCGATGGAGGTAGAGGCATTTGCGGGCAAGGAAAGTGTCAAGGTTTCGTTTGCATCTAAGGGCAAAGGAGGGCTCAAGCGCGGCATGCTTCGATTCACTGCCGTGTCGATACGCACACGCATCATGTTCTTGAGCTCTTTTTACACCATGAAGAATGACAATTCAGGCTCTTTATGTGGACCAGTACTCGATGATGTGAAGTTGCTTAGTGTTCGGAAGCCATGACGAAGGGCTTGATCGGATTGCATGTTTTTTTATGCAAAAAGGCATTAATTTGTGCTTGAGATAATCCGTTATCTTATTATACGAACACTATAGATTTCATTCATCCATTTACCCATTTATCTTATAGGAGAAAGGAAGAGGCCGGTAGTTGGATCATGTGGATTTTGGAATGACGTTCCGTTTGTGTACTAAATATTATTGATCTCTATCATCAAGTAAATAAGGTTCTTGGATTAGAAGGTTTAGTTTTGAAAAGCTCCATCCAGTTTGTTGGTATTTAATTCTTTCCTTCATGATTTCCTAATTTGCAAGCTGGCCTCAACATTCCAGACCGTAACAATGATCATAAAAAGAAATTGAGACTGTGATGACCCATTCTCTATTAGGCATAATTAAGAAGGAATTTCACAAATGAAAAGAAGAAAGGAGTAGTTATATTTTTGTATTTGGAAAAAATCCAACATGTAATTTATAAATTCAAGAGTTTATAAATTTGTTTACCATGTGATATTCGCAAAGATTTACATTTTTTTCTGATTCTTTAAAATTTACCTTATTCTGCCGCAGTATTTTTTGCGTACTTTTAATAAGTTAGGCGCATGCATATATTTTTGACGCGAACGAAATGGGTATGTAATCTTGTGTTATATATTTCGACGCTTCAATTTATGTTAAATTTAAAATGTAAATTGGGGATGCCACATAAACACTTAAGGAAAATAGATATTACATGAAAATTACTTATTCATGACCAACTATTTCTTACTAAAATGACTATTCTCCTATAAAATGAGACTATTTTTTATAACAAATAATCATTTTTGTCGTAAATAATTCATTACGAATACTCATTTTTCTTATAATTAAGATATAGAGATTACACGCTTTGTTTCACCCAAAAAGTTTTGGGCGGGTTGTCAAATCCAAGGGAAAATATAACAATAATACTTCATATTTGAATCACAAAAAATACGGTCCATGAAGAGTGGCCTTATTTGTGTGTTGTAATATCTATCATATAATCCGTCTTGCTCTGGTGTACAAAACTAATTTTTTTTTCTTTAATTGGGTACGTATTCGATTAGAAAAACCGAGGGAAAACTAATATACGTTGTTCATGCACTTCAATATTTTGTAATAATTATATATAAATGCATGGTATCTCTTGTCATTTTTTAAAATAAAAATATATAATCTCCCATTTGTAGCACTAAGCAATTATGTTAGTCACACAAAGATATTACCAAATATAAAAAATTACCAATTAATATAATTAAATATGAGTAAAGTTTAAACTAACGTTAATTTGTAAGATCAATGGATTAAAGAAAATTTAAATTTGAGAAGTGCTACCTTTATAAAAGAATTTTATAAAAATAAACTTAAAAATTATAAAATAGATACTATATGTCACAATAAATCAAGTAAATTTTTACCAAATTTATTTGAAGATAAAAAGATTTCTCTTCAATTTTTTTTTATTGAGTTACTTTATTATCAAACTAATCATATGTAGAGCATATAATTCAAGCATTAAATGTTATAATTTGATTCCGGTTATAATTAAAATTCTCCTTCTTACATATAATTCCTACTCTCGGGCGCGTGCAAGTACATTTCCACTTGTCAAGGTCGGCGCATTCGCAGCCCCTCACTCCCCCTTCGCCGTGTTTCTCATTTTAGAGAGACAGAGAGAGCTGTAAGTCGGGGGGCGTGACCTGAGAACTCAAAACTCCGAACAGAGCCTAACGCAGTCTCACCAGCATGTGGCGGAGACTTCTTTCTTCCCACCTTAAAACCCTTGCCACTTCCACCGCCCCCGCCCGATCCACTGCGTTACCCGCCCGATCCATCATTTCTCCATCCGCCGCCCGCTTCAGTCTCCGCTACTTCAGCGTCGACTCGGGTACTCGCTGAACCCTAATCTCCCCCTCTTAGATTCACCTACATATCTATGTGTACATATAGCCGCCGCGTATATTTTTATTTGATGTAAATTTGTTTGGTTTTGGTAGCGGAGGGTGCTGTGAAGAAGAAAGTTGAAGATGTAATGCCCATAGCGACCGGGCACGAGCGTGAGGAGCTCGAAGCTGAGCTTCAGGTATTAATTACTTTGAATTAATCCAATCATTGATTATGGAGGCAAAATCAATGTATTTCACGATCTGTTTGGTTGCTAAGAAAATTAGAGGGACAGAAATAAAAAAATAAAGATTCTGAGTTCGATCGGTTTCGTTTGTGTAGGGAAGGAAAGTTGTTGATATTGACAATCCTGTTGGTCCTTTCGGCACAAAGGTTAGTTTTATTTTATTTTTTGTGATACATGCTTGAGTTGGTTTGCATTACATTCTTTTTATGTTAATATAATTGGCAATTTCATCCCTAGTGTTCCTGTAAGCAGTTGTTGTATCTTTTAACTTATTCAGTATTTACATAAACATTACCATCTTACTCTCTCCGATAGCTTTTTTAAAAATGATGGTCCTTTTAATTTGTTTGTTAGGTTAATATATAAATGGTAATTTCATTACCATCTTACTATATAGAAGCAATTAATCTTTCTAAATGGTGTTACTAGTTTGTTACCATGTAGAAGCAACGGGTTATGTTATATAAACATAACCATCTTACCATATAGAAGCAATCCATTCCATTTGTTATGTTAACATAATTGGTAATTCCTCTTCTCCTTTTTCTCTGTGGTACAGATGTGACAGGTCTTTTTTCCCTGCAAGCACATCTTACATGTACCACTTCACATTGATTTTAGAGCTCTTGAGTTGACATTAGTTGTTAAGGCATAGACTTTAGTATCACTAGATGATCATGGCTAGGTGTTACTCTTGTATGTGTTCCATGCCCTTGTTCTATGCCTATTATTCTCATCAATTAAATTCTTGTTTTACCATGAAAAAAAATACAAATTTTAGTTATTATATGAATATATATGATGGAGACAAACACTTCCATAAATTAATAATCTTGCAAGGCAAGTAATATTGGCTTGATTATGTAAGTATATGGCCAACTTTATTGGAGATTTCTTGGTTTGCTTTGTTGCCTCTTTTAAGTTTTTTCTTTTTACCTTTAATATATCAAGTAATTACATTTTTCCTGATGTAAATAAGTAAATTTCAATTTTGATGCTTTTTTCTTTGAAGAAGTAGGTATCTGTTATTGAAACACAAAATAAGGTATCTGTTATGGGATATATAATGAAATGCTTTTTTCTTGTATGGTTGTTTGATCAATTTATGATTTCAATTTTTATGTCCTAACTCCTAAGTCCTATGGGAGTTTCAACAGATTTGATCAATCTTTATGGGGCAATGAAAGAAACCCTTATTTTAATATACGACCCACACTTTTTTCTGATGTGGACTGAGACTGCTAATTTAATCTCTCTCTGAAGCTGTTATTATAATGCCTTTCTTGTGAGGCATATTTTCTTTTGCTAGTTGATGTCTTTTCTGCAATTTATCTTTTTATCTTTGGTTTTCAATTCATCCAAAAGTGTAAATAAGCTATGCTGGGCTTCTTCAAAGCGTGGAGTGTTTGAACTGAGATGTAACGTTATCCTCCTATTGTAGCAACCCATTCCTTTGGGAAAGAATTTGGTGTAATAAGGGCCCCTTGAGTGTAATTTTTTGTTTGTATTCTTTAGATAGTTTGAGGAATACAAATATTATTGTGAAGGATTCGTGCTGCACATATAAAAGGAATGGAGAGTCAATTGATCATCTTTTTTGGCATGGCAAGGCAGCTTCAGTGACATGGAATGTTCTTGGTTGTTGGGTTAGCTTGGGTCATGCCTCATCCCGTGATAGATTTTTGATAGTCTTGGAAAGGAAGGTTCCTAGTTTCCAAAGTGAAGCAATGTGGAAGATGGACCCATCTTGTCGATTGTGGTGTATACTGAGAGAGAAACGAGTAAAGTTTTGGGGACAAGGAGAGATGAGGAACTCAAAGCTTTCTTTTCTGATACCCTTTACCTTTGGTCTGTTGGATTTGACTCATTTATGTTTTTCTATTTCGAGTGATAAGGATTTTTTTTTTTTGTTGCTCTAATTACTTTTTAAGGTTAGGCGTATTTATATACATCAGGTGTACTTGGGAAAAATTGCCTTTGATTATTAATAAAATTTAACATATCAAAAAATATATATTTGGTATTTGCCTAGATCTGTAATGGTTATTTTGTAGCAGGATTTATCTGTTTAATATTTTTTTTTTCTTTCTGGCTTTTGGCCTGTAGGAAGCTCCTGCAATTATCAAGTCCTATTATGACAAGAGAATAGTTGGATGCCCCGGAGGTGAAGGGGGTGGGTGGCTCTTTACATCTCTCTCTCTCTCTCTCCTTTTTTTCTTTTTTCTTCTTGTGGGTTGATATTCTTCTCCCTTGAATACATGAATATAATATTTCATTTCATTAAGGTTCCTTTTCGATGACTACTGTGCTTTTAAATTGCAGAGGATGAACATGATGTTGTCTGGTTTTGGCTGGAGAAGGGTAAACCACATGAATGTCCAGTGTGCTCACAGTATTTTGAGGTAAGAGGGTTGTCAGCTTTGGATTGACTGTTCGTTGCTAGGACCTTGTCTGGAGTGAACTGAGGCGATCTGGGATTTAAATATGAAGTTGTATATCTAAATGTGGATCCAGATGTAAAATAGATGATACACACAGACATGTTAATGTCTCATGCACACAGATTCAGGCCAAACTAGCTGACCTTTTACTTTAATGGGCGTAGCAGATTATCCAACAAGCCAAGCTCCATAGGATCATTATAACACTGGTTGTTGGTGATAGACTATTGTGCATTTAGCTTCACCATACACTTTCTGAACTGGGCATGGTCAATTAAAATGATATGTTTATATGACCTAGGTTGACCCATAATAAACAGCTAAACTTATGAATCATATTTGGGGAAGGATTTAAATTAGTTGTTACTTATATATAAAAAGAATTTAGCTGTTGATTGCCGAGGTTGAAGGCAGAGGCAATACTTTTTGTCACATATAAATAATTTTCTTTGGGAAAAAGGAATTGAAAGAGAAAGAAGAATGCGATGATTGTAACATTATCTTATCTGATTTAAATTCTGTACAGTTCCTCTCTTGGACAAGTTTTGGATGAGAATGCTCCTTTAACTCATTACCCATGGGGGTGGGGGGGTTTGGGCATTGCAGCATTTCTCAAATTATTCCATTTGATGTTTTCACAGCTGGAAGTGGTTGGACCTGGAGGACCTCCGGATGGACATGGTGACGATGATCATCATCACTAATTGCAGCCCTTCAATTTCCTGCTGGAATAAAAATTTGGGGTGGTGACGAGACAATTTCCGGTATACACAGCTTTCAGAATTCAAAAGCCTCTTGAGTTTTGTTTTATTGTTTTTCTTGGTCCTCTGTTCTTCTGACTGTTACTTTCACAACGTTTGAGATTAGAATATTTGCTGCGGTAATACAGACAGGCTAGTCATCTGTTGGAACTATGGATCTTGGTAGGATATCTGTTGTGAATTGGCAAATAATCGATGGCTACTACTTGATTAAATTTTTTTCAATCTCATGGTTTGGAGTCGTAGAACCTATATTTTCCCTTGCTTAAGGCTCGTTTCGTCGAATAAAGTGTTGTTCAATCCCGTTTGCACTCCAAAATGTTCACTCATCAACTCCACTTTTCATCCAACATGATAAAATATTACTGCACTTAACATTTATGATTTACCCAAGGTGCATGACTTCATATAAGGTTGCAGTTTGAACTGAAGTCGGAGTCTGAGTTGCATCGGTTTACCGAATTATTGAATGAAACGTGTTTTAAGTTATTAGGAAACCTTTCAATTATGGTTCATAATCATTGACATTGTAATGCTAATTGCAAAGTCTAGTTTTCGAAACATTACCAAATACTGCTATAAACAAACAAAAAAAAACAAGGCTTAGTAAGGGCTAGTTCACTTTCATTAAACTTTTTATCTCATCTTATGTTATTTAATTATTATAATTTTTTCAAATTCAAATAAATAAATAATTCAACTTTTTTAAATTTCAAAACAAAAAAAATGTTAAAAGAATATATTTTAATAATTTTTTATTTAACTTCTAACTTTTATTTTAACTTATCTAATTTCATACACAAAAATAAGTTAGGACTAAGTGTATGTTTGGGATTGCGATGGAAAATATTACTTTTAGCTTAAAGCTTATAGTTTAAGATTTAATGTAATAAGCTATACTACTAAAGAGACATTTACTGTTTGAGATTTATATGTTTAAAGTACTTTTTAGAGTTAGTTACAGTTATTTTTTAAAATATATAGTTATTAGCTTTTTGATAAAAGCTCAAATTTGATGCTTTTTAAAAAAGTTGATTTTTAGTTTTTCTAATCGCCTAAAGTACTTTTTATAAAATTATAAAATACATCATTTTTTCTTTAAAAATATTTTTAATTACTTAAAAATATTTTTTAAGAATTGAAACACAATCTCAAACAGGCTTTAAGATTAAAAAAAAGAAAAAGAAAAAAAAATCAAGGGAAGTGCACTTGGGCCTAATTTGTTTTTACAAATCATTTTATTTCACTTTATTATTATAATTTTTTTAATTTTTAAAATATAATATATATAAAAAATTAATTATTTAAAATTTAAAATAAAAATATATATTTTTTATTCAACCTTCATATCATTCCACGTGTATCTAAATTAGGCCTTATGTTAGTGTGCCCAATGTTCCTCCATATTTTGGGCCCATCTGTATTTGTTTTCTACGTTAAAGTAAGTAATCAACATAAGTCCACTTAGGCCTTATGGGAACTTTGTCTATTCCCATAAAAGTATTTGCCCTCCCCAAAAGATAATTAACAGAAAATAATAATAATAATAATAATAAAGCAGTAAAATGAAAATGAATTACGTACGGTGATCAAGAATGTCAAGCTCTGATGGGAATCGAAATGGAATTGATTCAAAGCTGCTTCCATCATATTCTCACCAATAATGAATGATGAAGAAAGAGACAGATGCCTGCATGGATCGAGAATGACATCGACATTTAGCAGTAATTTCTATTCTTATAATTGACTCTATATTTTTATGAAAATTCACCTTGCACCCAATATCACATTTTCATCTATTCAATTGTTGCCTTTGGAAAATTGTTGCACATCTATCATCACTGCTTTCAATCCCCTTTTATTTATTTGTTTTAAATTCTTGCAATCTCCAGAAAAATAAATAAATAAATAAATAAATCTTCTAGTTTTAAAAGTTTCGATCTATTATACCCATAATTACTGTTAAGAGAAAAGAGAAGGAAAATAGTGAATATGATTCCATTGGAGCTACTAGGAAAACCAAAATGCCAAAGTGTCTTTATTTTTTGTCAAACTTTTCTGAAAGTGGATGACCTTTTACTTGACACTACGTAAAGCATTATTAAAAATTAAAAAAATCACCAACTTTAACTTTTTGAAAAATCTCATAAAAATTCCAAGGACGCCTTGGACTTCAATAATAATGTCTGCTTCTCACCAGTGCGAATAAAACAATTAATTATATGGCTTGCTTTGAATTGCAAATATATAGGAAATGCTAAGGAATTATCAAAAATCAAATTACTCTATAGAGAAGTGACACAAGTATAAAAGAATTACATAAAAATATATTTATAAAATGACATAGTTTTATATAAAAATGGTGCTACGTACACAGCTCATAGTCATCTTGGAGTCACCGTTAAATGTATTTGTATTTTTTTTTATATGTATTTTTTAATATTTTTTTTTAAAAAATTAAAGAATCATAATACTATTAAAAAAATTTCTTTAATCATTAAATAAAAAGAATAAAAAGAATAAAATAAAATAATTCAATGATAACAACGAGTGATGTAAACGAGTAGTGAGATTATCATTTTCTTTTATATAATCCAATAGATCTTTATTATAACTTATAACTAGGTGAGGAAGGCATTCGAAACTAAAGATATTTCCTTTTCAGGAGATAGTTCTTAAAAGAAAACTCTAGAATGTCCACCCCAAATGACCGCTCTTCAATTTATTTTTATTTTTATTTTTTATTTATTTAATGATTAAGAAAGTGATTTTAAGTGTATTGATGCATTGCATTTTTTTAAAATATTTAAATATGTTAAAAAAATATAAAAAAAATTATTATTATTACTTTTTTTTTTTTATAACTAACAATTCGCTGCAGCAGGCCGTGTAGCATTACCCGTTCTCAAATGCTTAATTAGTCAATGGATGAGCACCTGCAGCCTCTAAGTTGCAACGCTTACCCTTTTATTTATGATCTTTAAATTAGGAACCTTGACTTCTATTATTAAATGCTACTGCTTTGCTGTGGGAGCCAGCTTTGCATATTAACAAAGAGAAAACATACCAATAAATACGCATTATCCTTTTTATAATCTCCAATAAAAGAGTGTAGTGCCAACAGCATATGTTGTCCTCTTTCGAGTAAACCCACAATGACAAAGTTAATATCCAATCTTGTTTTCTAATCGACATTGATTCTTCTTTTAAGGCTATGGGACAAGGAAGGAGTTGACAAACAAAAAGCCACTTTTACAGTCTCTTCTCCTCCAAGGAGGGAACTGGAAAATATTGACATGGAAAGGAAAATCGGATGCTACCATTTACTGCAATAACCAATTGTGACATGCCATGTGATTAGATTTTCCAGGTGTTAATAGTCAACAGGTAAAACATAGAGCTTGCTTTTGCTGCATTGGCATTGTATGAATTAATGTATGTAAAAACTAAATTGTACGAGTAATGAAATCTACTTCTCAACATATATACAAAAAGTAATGTTAGGTATAAGCTTTTGTAAAAATTTATGGGCTTAACTCATCTCATAAAACTAATTCAATAAGAGAAGTTTGCATATTACTTATAAATATATTCAAGACCTTATTTAGTAATGTGAGATTTATTCTTCAACAGTTCCAAATAGACAAACCCTATACAAGCCCTTTATAAAAAACAGATCTCACTAATAAAAAATAATTTTTTTTTTTTTTTTACACTTGTATGTGATCCAGCACTAAATATGAGGTATACATTATAAAGTAGTCTACAGTATAGATTACAACAAACAGGGCACTAATTCACATAGATGGCAGAAATGCAGAGTTGTTGACTACTCTACAGCATAAGGTGACGCCTGAAAGAGCACCCAAGCATCCCTGTCCAGCATAAACAAAGAGATGTGGCTGTAAGAACATCCACATCATCCAGAAAACAACCAATCAACAAGGACTGGCAAGCATATCCACACCATCCAGACAGTAGAGGGTAGGACTTGACACATTGATTATGATGTCAACAACCATTGAACAAATAAAATAGAAAAACTATGATATGTGCATAATTAGCAATGATTTCTTCCCATTAATGCCTAGTGCATGATAACTCCATATAATTAACTGTCAGACCAAATATAGTGGTGCATGATGGCTTAGAACCAGTTGGCGTCGTGGAGGGTGTATCGAGTTTCTTATTGTTGGGTCTGCATATGAAATTTTTATCTTGTTGAGGACAGTATGCATATATGCCAAATCCACTTTGATCTGATTTACACCTTCAGTGACCATTGTATCTAATTTGAAATGCAGACAAGACTACCAGCCGTATGCATTTCATATTTATGTTCCCCGTTCTAAATTTTAAATGCTTAGATAATTTAGCTCTAGTTGTGTAAGGATAAGGAAGGCAGGTAACAGAATTTGAAAAGCTTTGGTTACTTTTAAGTAGAGTAAGAAGCACTTCTTGATGCAAGAGATTTGAAAAATAAAGTTCGGCGCATATTAAAGAAAATCAACTCTCACTAAAACAAAAAACAAACTTTGAAAAAGTTGCTTCTCAAGATTTTTCTGGTCGGGATTTCGGCTAAATTCATAATTGTTTTGAAAATCCACAGATAACCGTGCCTAGAGCATCGAAGATTACACGGAGATTTTGGTCGTACCAATATAATCCAAGAAATTTTAGACTCTGTGCTTGTGGTGTCCCCCATGACTATAAAAAAACAAAAGCTTTCATGTTCGGTTTGACTCTTCGAGCAAATTAGTGGCAACCAAGAAAAAGCAATGATCATACAGGCAAGAAAGAGGAGGGAAAGAGAGAAAAAGCTCATCTTCTTTTTAATAATGGACTCTACTCTTTTATAAAATAATTATGCGACATTTAGACACTTCACAACTGTATATAACATTTTTATTTTCGCATATAAGAACCAGGTTGGCGTCCTTAAACTTTAAAAAACAAAGTAATTCTTATTTTTATGATTTGTTTTTTTTAATTATATCATTGATACAAGTTATTTTAAGTAGTTTTTCGTATATACTAACATTTTTCGAATTAAAAAAGTATATTTTATATGTTATTAAAAGTACAAAATCATATAAAAATTCCAGAAAATGGAAATTGAGCTATTGATCATTTCCATTTTCCAGATATTTTAAAGGCAAGTTGTTTCTCACAGAAAAAATGGGCTCTGGCAACTCTGCTTTCATGTTAATGGGAATCCATCAATCATCAAAATGAATAAAAAATGATTGTGAAAAGATAGTTTCTTTTATAAACCTGGATTATTCTCTCGTTTTCAGTAATATTCTTTTGAGTTGTTGGTATTAGCTTTATCTTCTGGCCAGTGCCCACAAGCATAGATTCTCTCTATGATGCAAAAACCTGAGCTCTCTCTCCTAAGTTGGGTGGGCTTGGGAATGGATGAATTATGTGCTCTGCCTCTGCTTGGATTCTCTCTGCTCACAAAAGATTTCCTGCTTTTGTCCTTGCCTTTTTACCTTTCCTTTTCATGGATGCCTATACCTTTTCTGGGTTTCACGGTTGGTGCAAGGCGTGGCTGGAGTGCACAATTCACATACACACATCAATGCATACGTGCACGTTTTTTCCCACACATTTGGGTATAAATACTCTCTACCATTCTGAGTTTCTCTATAGCAGTATCTCTCCTCCGTCATTTGCTGCTATAGGTGGCTGTATTTAGTGCAGATTGCTGAAGCGTGAATATGAGCTACAATACGCATTTCAACATGGGTTCTGGTTTGTTTCTTTTCCTCCTTTCATTGCCTCTTTCATCTCAAGTACTTTGCATGTAGTGTGGGAACTCCTCCATGCTCTTAGTGTTCTTCTTTGGTGTGATGGATGTTTGTTCTTTGATTTGAACTCATATGGGTCTTGAGTGGTGACATTATGGTGACATCAATTCAGGTAGTCGAACTGCGAGGACATTTGAGTTTGGAAGAACACATGTAGTGCGCCCCAAAGGAAAACACCAGGCCACTATAGTTTGGCTTCATGGACTCAGTGATAATGGCTCAAGGTAATGTTTCTATTTTTGCCCGCAGTTTGCCTTCCATGCTCCCATCATTGTTGTTGTTTTTCTATGGACCATCTCTAACTCTTTTAGGATGGATGGAAAGGAAAATGGCATTTCCTTTTTTCTTTTCTTTTTCTTTTTAATATCTGGATGAGAGTAATTGCAGTGCTATCAGTAAATTCGACATAAAAACTAGGTATATGACAACCTAGCTTGTATCATTGTTTCTATGTACCTATTTGGTTGGTAGGGAGAGACAGCCAGGTAATAGGAAAGTAAATATTTCAAGAGCTCACAATGGAAATTTCAACACACCCTTGTATTGATCCATCGGATCTTTTTTATACAGACGTTACAAATCTATCTAAGGAAATGTACAGCAATCAAAATTTACATTTACATCAGTTACAAAATATTTACTTAAATGTACAGCAAATGCATCAGTTACAAAAACAAGATTCTCGGCTTGGTTACTGCTTCAGATCACTTCCAGATTTCTTGTGATTTTGAATTTTATTCTTGCTTTGTGTCACCTTCCTTAATACAGGTTAGAACTGTCGAAGTTTAATTATTGTCTTTGTTTGATTTTTATTACTGTCTCTCCCTCAAGGTTTGATGCTATTCTTTCCTTCTGTATTTGAGTACATACCCGGTAATGGAAAGATGGACTTTTGCGGTTTCAGAGGCACTAAAAAAAGAAGAGTTCAAGGATGTCAACATCCTGACATGGTCTGTAATGTCAAATTCTTTGATGTGGAGTTCCTTTTTTTTTTTTTTCTGGAGATTCCCACGAATGAATCTGATGGGAGAGAGAAGCAGCACCGTGAATCAGTATAATTTGTTTAATTTGTCATTTTCATAACTTGTGTGATTTTGATGTAAGCTTAACTTGAGAAGCTTTAGTTTGGGAAAGATTCATACTTATCAAAAAAAAAAAGTTTGGGAAAGATTCATGAATACTTGGTTTTTCCCCCAGCTGAACAACCGGAGAAGATACTTTACAAAGGATATTCATAAGTCCACACACACACACTCACAGCCCGCACAGAGGAGATCCATCTCTATGTGTTTTTAGATAGATGAAATGTCTTTCATTGCCCTAATGAGAATCAAAGATCTGTAATTTGAAGGAAGACATGCTTTCTCATTTCCTGTTTCATTTGGTTGCAGCGCTGCCCAGCTCTTAGAATCCCTTCCTCTTCCCAATGTAAGGACATTATTTAGGAACTTACTAAGCCTGTATGTACTCTTGGTCATACATGTATTACTTCCCTCTTATTACAATTAATTTTTCTTCTCCTTAAGTATCTTAGGCTTCTGCTAAAATTCTGTGACAGATTAAATGGATCTGCCCAACTGCACCCACACGTCCTGTTACATTGCTTGGTGGTTTTCCTTGCACTGCATGTAAGAATCTATCAACTTTTGTTATCTCTTTTGAAGTTATAAAATCTCAAATATAAATACCACAGCATATCTTATCATGTTTTGATCATCGGTATTGCTTATGCCATTCGTCTCAGGGTTTGATGCGGGAGAACTTTCAGAAGATGGTTCAGATGATTGGGAAGCTTTAGATGCTTCAGCAGCACATATTGCAAACTTGTTGTCAACAGAGCCAACTGATGGTACTTTAAAGGCTAAATAACTTTCAAAATAACTACCTTTTTCATTTTTAATTTGTTATAAGTTCCACAACCTCTATGAAATTATTTCAGAACCAAGAAAACCAATGTTTCACCACAATAAAAAAAGTTTTTAGACTGTGTCTAAACATTAGTCTTGTAATAACCGATCCAATTATTGACAATTTTGTGATCATACTACTTTGTTTGACAGTTAAGGTTGGTATTGGAGGCTTCAGTATGGGTGCTGCAATGGCCCTTTACTCTGCAACTTGCTATGCTCTCGGGAGATATGGAAACGGTAACCCATATCCTGTCAACCTAAGGGCAATTATTGGACTAAGCGGATGGCTTCCAGGGGGAAGGTACAAATACTTTTGCAACAATCTTTCTCAGACAAAACCAGATATTCATTCTCTTCTTTATGTTGGAAATGACTAGCACTATACTGTGTAGTAAACCATGCTCCAAGTAGGGGGTTGTAGATTAGAGAAATTATTACAATATAAAAGCATCTGATATTAGTGTCATTCCAGCAGTTTCTGTATGATTTTCATTTGAACTGCAAGTTCTTTTCATTTTGATGGATCTTATCTAATGGTCGTAACATCTGTGGTATATATGCATCTTAGTAAGCACCCAATTAGCCATACATTCTATGTAGAAGGTGGACAGAGCCAATAATTTGGGAATTTTCAGACCAATGTCTTGCTTATTTAGTTTGCACAGAGAAAAGTATTAAGAAAAAAAAACAATCTGCTATATATTCATTATTGGTGTTCACCCTATCATTTTACAATGCAGGAGCTTAAGAAGCAAAATACAAAGTTCACATGAGGCTGCAAGGCGTGCTGCTGCCTTACCAATTTTACTATGTCATGGGACAGGTACGAGTCTGTCTCTTTATGGGCTGTTGTAGTTTATGCTTCTTGATTTATGCACTGTTTGATTAGATGTAATATAATCGTTGAAGATTTGGGTCTTATGGAGAACTTTAATCTACAGAAAGAGATGACAAGTCTTTCCTTTCCATTATCTGATGTTTATCCGATGTAGTGATGTGTAGCAGCTAACAATAATAAGTTGTGACATTACCTGTTAGGAAGAAAGATGTAGTTTATTCCAGTCTTGATGCATTTCCAGATATCATTTAAATTATGCTTCTCGATGGCAATATAATATGTTCTGCATTAGTTAAGACCTAAGTGAAGTAATTTGACCTTGTATCTTCTTGTAGGCGATGATGCTGTCCTCTATAAATATGGGGAAAAATCAGCCCAATCCTTAAGTTCAGCAGGATTTCACCACCTTGCATTCAAATCATATGAAGGGTAATAAACTATTGACTTTGTTTGCTTTAGTGAGATATGGAGTCAATTACAAGATGAAATTGGAAAGAAGCATCTCTTAAGCTTTTGGTTTGGCTTTGCAGGCTTGGTCATTACACAGTACCTGCAGAGATGGATGAAATCTGCCATTGGCTGACCCCAAAACTTGCGCTCGAAGGGACTCGCCCGATGCGGAACTAGGAGTTGAAGCTAATGATCAGTATGAGGAATAAAATTTTGAAAGGCCAACAGGTTTTGAGTGCACTGTGTACGAGTACTAGGTGGTGCAACATAGTATTATGGAGCATGGGGTATATTGGTATAGTTAACATAAATAATCTTTCTCATTCCTTAGCTTCTTCTCTTGTCCTAAATGAAAAAGTTTGGATGTACCTCACCATTTTCATATCAAGCAATTCTCTTTTGGCAAACCAGGCTAATGATTCATGCTTCTATTCAGAAGTAATGCCAAAACTGCACCTAAATCTCATACAGATGACAAAACGTGACCAACAGAAACCTTCCAATTTGTTTGACTGTAATGCAGAAGCTCAAATTACAAGTCATGCAGAAAGCTAATTACTTAGATTTTAAATTTTAATGAATGATTTGAACTGCTAACCATCTTTATTCTTTATGTAGTTTTCCCTGAGGATTTTGAACTGACCAACCATCTTTATTATTTTTGTTCTCTTTTTCAGTCCTGACTCCTGGGTTTGATGCTTTTTGTAAACCCAAATTTTGATATTAGATAGTGATCACCTATCTTCCTAATAAGTTCAACTAGTTAGAGCATTTACAATAGCCCAACTATTGTTTAGTTAAATTTTGGCTAAAAATTTTATTTTTATAAATTTTAACTAGCCACTTTTACTACACCAAATAAACAGACTAAACATATCAATAACTATTCTATTAAAATATTAATTTTTCATTTATTTTAATTCTAATTATAGTTTGAATATTGATTTATTATTATAAAATACATATTAGTTTTTTAACGTTCAAATTACTCCTAACGGATAATATTTTTTAACGATCATACTTCTCCAATAATATATTTTGTGAAAATGAATTCAGTGAAATTACGTTGAACTAAAATGATGTTTTGTGAAAATATAGCCAAACATGAAAATGAAAAAAAAAATGAAAAGTCAAAATCTAGCACGGAAATATAAACAAGTGAGAATGATGAATATTTTAATTTCAAAAAATAATTTGACTAGCACTCACATGCTAGTTATATTTGTTGAGCTAAGAGAGAGTTATTTTGACTAATCATTTGTTAATGTTGTTGCAAACCTATTTTAATGTCTCCTAAATATTATTTGACTAAATAAAGAATTTGTTAAATCTATTATGAACGTTCTTACAAACCAGAGTATACAATTACATATGATACAGTTATTAAACAAGATTGAGGCATCAATATTTCTTTATTGCATATTTTGTTAATCCCTCTAGGCTTGATTTTTGTTTATTATTGCATCCTTATGTCATAAGTGAGGATTACTTAATAAACTTGGGCAGAGAGTCATTATTAGATAGTGGGTTTGATGCTTTCGGTCCTGTCTTCCGACGCCAAGTCCCTTCTTGTCTCTTTCATCGCCTCTGATCCCCAGCACCATCTGCACCGCCTCATCCTCCACCCTAATCCCAGGGTCCCCAGGCCCTATAAAGCACTTCTAGACACTTCCATTGATGCCTACGTCCAGTTGAAATAACCCCACCTCGCGGCCCAAATTTTCGAGAAGATGAAGCGGCTCCGCCTCCCTCCCAAGTTACTCACCTGCAATATTCTTCTCAATGTCCTGGTACGACACCCATCTTGTTATTCCATCTCCCTGTGCAAGCAAGTCTTTAACGATGCTTTTAACTTAGGAATGAAGCTAAATACGACCGGTTTTAATATTTTGTACACGGCTACTGTTTGGAGAACAAGTTTGGAGAAGCTATTAACTTAGTTAATAAGATAAGTGATTTTGGCTGTTCACCCGATACCGTAACTTACGATTTTGGACGCGTTTTGTAAAAGGGGCGTGCGGTCCGCCCCCACATAAACAGTAGTTTCATTGTTCATGTAAACCGTAAGACCAGTTTTCATATTAGGGACTGACGTGAAAGCGACTTCCGCCCATCATTTTTCTTTGTAAAATGAGGAGGTTGAAAGAAGCGAGAGATTTGTTGTTGGATATAAAAAATAGAGGATTGTTACCAGAAGAAAGACGTATAACATATTGATTTGTGGATATTGTAAACTGGGGGTGATTGAAGGACGTTGCAAATGTTGGGAAATAGACGATAAAACAAACAATAAAGATATGAAATAAACCGCAGCGGATGCAACAATGAGAAATAAAACAGTAAAGACAGAAAGAACACACAGATTTAAGTGGTTCAACTCAAAATGAGCTTACATCCACTGTGGGGTTGGTTTCAAAGCTTCACTAGATCAAATGGAGGTTACAGAGAGAGTATCAAGAGATACTTACAACAGAGAACACTCACCTCACGTGTATACACTCAATCCTCACAAGTTTTACTCAGAATAGTGGAGAAATAGAGAAGAAAATGATCTAGAAGCTGTTACTGTTCACTGGCGCCGAAAACAGAGGCCTGTGTCTTCGTCTGCTTCTTCGTCGTCTGAAGCGTGAAATGCCTTCGCGATATTTATATTATGCAATCTCGTTCGAGCGAGATTTAAACTCGCTGGAGCGAGGACTTCTAGGTCAGATTCGCTCAACTAGAAATCGGACACCTGGCGCCACGTGGAATCTCGCTCGAGCGGGAGGTCGAGCGAGGGTCGAGCGAAGTCTCGGGTTGGAGCAATTCTGGAAGTGTCGCAGTCTCGCTCGAGCGAAGGTCGAGCGAGACAGGTCTGGGCATGTATTCCAAAGCCATACTCAACAGCAAAAATTATGAAGTTGATGAAGAAGAATAATTGATTGCCTGATATTTGAACTTATAATATATTGATTTGGGAGTTATGTAAAGAGGGTAAGATTGAAGAAGCTTGAAGGCTAAGATATGAGATGAAGAATGTGAAGCTGTTGCCAGATGCGATCACATATAACACGTTAATTAATGGGTGTTTTGAGGGACAGAGCAATTTGGATACATTTGACTTGATTGAGGAAATGGATAAGATAGGAGTGAAGCCCAATGTGTTTACTTATAACATAATGGTTAAGTGATTTTGTAAGGAAGGGAAAATGGATGAAGTAAGTGACGTTGTTAAGAAGATGGAAGAAAATGAATTTTTTCCCAATTGTATTACCTATAATACTTTGATAAATGGGTATTGTAAAACAAATAATATAAAAAAAGCGTTTGAAATGATGGATGAGGTGGTTAGGAAAGGCTTAAAGATAATTTTTTTACACATAATACTATCCTACACACTCTTTGTGAAGAAAGAAAACTTGACCAAGCATATAAGTTGCTTACTGGTGCGAGTAAGCATAATTATATTCTTGATGAGATATTTTATAAAACTTTAATGATGGGATACTTTAAGAATGAAAAACCGAGCCAAGTCTTTGAGGCTTGGAATTCACTAAAAAAGAAAGGGATCATTTCCAATAATATTACCTATAACACTATAATTGGAGGGCTATGCCAACTTCAAAAAACTGATCAAGCAATAGACAAATTGAATGAGTTTTTAGAGAGTGGTTTTATCCGTGATGAAACTACATACAACACAATTATACACGGTTATTGTCGAGAAGGTGACATTGAGAAAGCATTTCAATTCCACAACAAAATGGATGATAATTCACTTAACCCGGATGTAATTACCTGTAATATTATTCTCCATGGACTTTGTAAAGAGAGAATGCTCGTAAAAGCTCTTAAGCTTTTCAACACGTGGATTTCGAAGGGAAAATCTATTGATGCAGTTACTTACATTACATCGATATCCGGGCTTATGTAAAGAAGTGAGATTTGAGGATGCTTTTGATCTTCTCGCGAAAATGGAAGAAAATAAGTTAGGGCCCGATCCGCCTACATAAATGTCATCCATGGTGCGCTTATAGATGCGGGTAGGATTAAAGAAGTAGAGGAGTTCATGTAAAAAATGGTTAAAAATGAGACTTCACATGATCAACCCTAAAAAAATGCCTGAGGAAGAAGTGGTAACTCACAAATCTCTAAAGGAATCTGATTCAAGTTTTATTGCTTATTCAGAAGATGTCAGTGAGTTATGTACTCAAGGAAAATACAAGGATGCATTGCGCTTTTATATAGAATCGACTCAAAAAGGTGTCGTCCTCAATAAATCAACCTTATTTAATTTGATTGATGGATGGGCTGATCAAATTAGAATTTTGATCTGAAACAAGTGGTATTAAGAAGAACCCCTTGTACTCAGAGAGAGAGAGAGAGAGAGAGAGAGAGCAACGTGTAGCTAGATTAATCCTACAAGAAATGATCATTTTCTTCATTTGAAATTATGTCATATGTGCATCTTGAGAATTTGGCTTCTACATCCAGCTAAAGCACATACTGACATACATATAATATATATGTTAGAACACGGCCTAGTTCATGGAATGTGGATGCAGCAATATTAACTTTGAAAAATCTTATGATTTGCATTAATTAAATCTTATGCAGCCTGCATTTAGTTTTTTTTTTTTTTAAACTACCAATTTGTTTGACTGTAATGCTGATGCTTCTCTGTCGAAGCTCAAATTTCAAGTCATGGAGGAAGCTAATTACTTGGATTTCAAATTTTAATGAACGATTTGAACTGACTAACCATCTTTATGTAGTTTTCCGTGAGGATTTTGAACTGAGAAAAATGGTCCATGCCGTGCATCATATTCATATTAATAATATTGATGTGCACTAATTTCACGTTGTTGACTTCTATTTCTTGTATTGCATAAATCAAGTATTACCAGATTATTCACGTGCTTCTGTCAAAAAAAATAATAATAATAATAAATGCAGGCGTAAACTTGCAAACAATATGCAGTCGTTTTAAAAAAAAGTATATATATGAGACCTACTTGAAAAAAGTCAACTTTTTTAACAATAGACTACATTTTTTACCAAAACGACTCTATGTCACTTGCAACTCCAAGACTGTATATAACATTACTCAAAAAATAAAGATTATTCATGTGCAATCTAGGAAGCCTTTTTATGAGTCGAACATTGTCGATCATACACATTATTTTGTTCTCTTTTTCGGTCCTGGGTTTGATGCTTTCTGTGAATCCACATTTTGATATTAGATAGTGTGGTCACCTATCTTCCTGAGTTCTGACCAATATACATGCATATGCATATATATATATATATATATATGTATTGCTAGTTGATATGGATAGCTTTAGCATTTAGCATCAATAGTGTATTAAATGTGTTACTAAGCAAGCTAGCAAATATAATATCTCTTTATCGTTTAGTGTTTTCAAATAGGCACACTTTCCGTTTGGTTACCAACTTACCACCACATGCTTTACAGCTCTTACCATTTTCATAACATTACCAGACAGTCTAACGATGCTTTAGAGCTCTAAAGCATGAACAAAATTTGATTTCGAAACAATTTAACCACCTTTCACCAATAAACCAAAACTCTACAGACAAAAACGATACTCACAGAAATACCTGCGCCTAAAACTAACAAAGATGGTAATTACACGTGCATCTATACCATAGACGACCTTAGAAAGAGTAGACTAAACAGACTTAAGAATTAGCACCACCATTGGAATGAAGTTTCCTAAATTTCTTAGCAATTAAAAAGCCCGTCTTCAGCTCTGCTCATGAAGTAGAAAGCAGCTTACTGCCTGATGCCTACAAAATACTGTAAACAGATACAGATTATAAAGTGCTTTGTCAATTGCATTGCATTACCAAGTCAACAAAATATTGATAAGACTTACCCCCCAACTCCATGGATTCATTCAAATCAGCGATTAGCAGTACTGTCTGTATGATCATTTTTGAGCTTGCTTGACACCGTCTTGTATGGGGTAAGAGGAGGGAAAGAAGGCACAGCCTGCAAAATGAATTTGCGGCCACTTCTCAAGCCCCGTGGAGAGCTTGACCTTTGTCCCTCTGCCCTGTGAGTGTTAGTAGTGTCCTTGAGTATCTCACGCATATCATTGTCCTCCATTTTACAGAGTTCAGAGTCAGAAGTGAGCTCATGGGGGCCATTCCCTCCACATAACTTTGGTGTAAGAGTAACAGGTGAGTAGCGCCAATGTAGGGAAGTAGCTGATGACTGAATGTTACTTGCCAATTGGATTTGGGCTTGTAAAACTTCTGAGCAAGGATCAAGATTACGTTTATCAGCAAGTCTTTCCCATGATGTTGGCGAGAATTGCTTGCTACTCCCATTATTTTCACTTTCCGCAATTTGCAGCTTCTCATGAGACAGATTATCACATCTCTCAGCTCTCCTGTAGTCTGTTTTTTCCATTTCATTGAAAAAAGATCATGACCAGTAATATCCAACATATTAAAGTAAAGCCCTTGAGAAATACTTTCATGCATCCACGACAGGGGTTAGTGCCAACCAAGCAAATGTATTGTTTCCTGAAATAGATTGAACTAGTGCAGATGATTTTCACTTATCACAAAAGTAGGATATCATATTGTATACATGTATTTTAAAAAATAAATAAAAGGTCAATTATAAATTGAGTCAACTAACTTATTAGCTGCTGCTCACAGTATGGATACCAAGAGACAATTGACTACTTGCTACAATCATCCTAGGCATTTTGGGCGGAACAAATCTATCAATTCTTTGACTCTAATTAGGTAAGAGGGATCTTGAACTAAGAAATAGAATCTATAAGCTAAAAAAGTGAATGCTTGAATACAGTTCCTCTTCTCACACGCTTCATCATTTCCTTTGCTAAGAGTACTAAATATCACCTACAGCTATTACTCTTGGAATGAGTGGATGATCAAACCTTGTTCCAATGTCATATACAAAAGCCTGAAGAGTTTTAACCAAACTGGGTGGCCACCTCAAAGTCTTTTTGGTTACTTGTGGAAATTTAAAACCGGAATATTTCAGGTGTTCAATGTAAGGTTGTACAGAAACCGCCGATGTGGACCAGCTGCCGGAGTCTAGAACAGGAGGAAACCGGCAAAGAACCGGTCGGACAGCAGTATAAATTAACCAACATCCCCAATTCAGTCCTGATCTAAACCAACCCCAAACCGCCAAACCAGCCGATAATATATATATTATGTATATCTTATGTAAAATGAATCATTTTACTTATGTGAGTGAAACGACATCATTTTCCACAATACACCAAACGGCATCATTTAGACCTAGGGTATAATAACCCCTCCCCTCCCCTCCCCTCCCCTCCTTCACGCCGCTCGACGCTCGGCCTGTACTTCATCTCTTAGAGATCCGTCATCCTCAGCGTCTCCCTCACCTCTCCGAGCTCTGTCGTTCACGGTTCACCTCTCTATTTTCCTTTCATCAACCCAGTCCAACTCATAAATTAGTGATTTTTGTGAATTTTGGTTGATTTGTTTTGAATTAGTGACGTGAATTTGGAAATGGATTAGCAACCGACAGACCGACCGTCGAACCAATCAGTACAGACTGTAAGATACCGGCCAATTCTCTCTCCCCATTGGCCAGTTTCAGTCAGCACCATCATCTTAAAAAACTATTGGTGCTGTTTTGGTTTGGACCAAAACCGGATCAGTTTTCAGCACTAAATGATACTGCATTTGTGATGGAAAAACATGCTATTATATAACTCAGTTTACTAGAAGAAGCTAAAGAAAAGAGATTGGACGAAAAACTGACCTGACTTTGTTCCAAAAGAATTTTGACAACCGTCACATCGGCATCCATCAGAGCATCCCACATTAGCCTTGAAATAAAGCAAAATGTGTCCAATGAAAATTAAGGAAAAGAGTGCAAATTTCCTAACCCAACTCCCTTATTCTGACACTTAACTCATTGATTAATATTTCATCAAACAAAAAATGACGCCAATCAACATGATATAAAATTTTCAGGAATGTCAGGGCAAAAAGATTGTTATTTTGCTATAGAAAAAACTGCAAGTAAACCACATGTAAAATGAACCTGATAGCATTCACAATATTTTTTAAGACATTTTGACTTCTTGCAATTGCATCCTCTTTTGTGCCGGGCTGAAGATGGAGTAGTCCAATTCCCTTCTTCCTGCAGTGTGTTTTTGCTCAAAATATGTTTAATTGAATCACATTAAGGAAAAAATAAACAGTTGAACAAGTGTATACCATAACATTTGCGGGAGACTCAGCGGTTTGCTTGACAATCTTTGGAGCAAATGCAAGAGGATTACGAGACTCAATTTGCTCCCGTGTATCAAAAACCAACTTCTCATATTCAGGTTTGTTAAAGCAGGTTTCGCATGCACAAGAACCCACACAATAAATTCCAGCTGCAAAGCACTCACAATAACTGCCAATGACAATACAGATAAATCAAATTGCCACAGCAAATATGGTCTCAATATGCCATTTTCATAAACATTTACCGTTAGCAGAACATACACAAGAACATATAACTGCATTCACATAAGGAAAATAATATATACACAACATATTTATACAACACATTTCACAACAAAGTGTTAAATGAAGGGTAATTTTGTAAAGTGTTGTGTGTATATAAAGTGTTTTACAGAATTATCTTTCATTTAATACTTGTTGTGAAATATGTTGTGTAAGCGTATTGTGTGTATATCATTGCTCTTCACAAAAACGCTTCCACTGGGAGTAGAATTTCACAAACAAACACAAGATGAATGCCCCCTGTCATTCACTTACAGTTTCAAGCATTTGGACCTCTTACAATTACAATGTTTGCAGTCACCACTCTCACTTTTGTTTCCAGTGCTCTTCCTGGATGCATCTCAAAAACTCAAGTTAGTTAACTGTAAAAAATTAGCGATTCATAAACTATATAATGAAAGCATGCAACACCTTTTCCTTTTAGGGCTCATTTGGTTTAACTCGTCAATACTGTCAGCATTTTGTTCAGCAGAAACTCTCCCCTCACATGGGGCCACCTGCAGCTCAATTTGTGTTAAAGGAGAATCACATGGGGGATTCAGACTGTCAGTAGGGTAGGAAGTAGAACTGGCTGCCACTCCAGCTTGACTTTCTTGCTGATCTAAATCAGCATGTGAAAACACTGTCCCAGCTATGGCTGAATTTGAGATATTATTTGGGCCCTTTACTAAATCATTGCTCCATTCAGGCACTAGCTTATCTTGTGAACTAAGGTTTAAGTTCTTACTTGCAAACACATCCGGGCCTGAAAGCATAGATCTGCCAATGCTATTTATATGCAAACCAATACCAGTTGGAAGGGGAGACAGTATTTCAGAGTTTGCAATATTTTGAGCGGATCTAGCCACTTTAAGGGGGGAGCAAGATGCCTGGGAAGCTATGGACAGGGGATAGCTAGCAGCATCCCAACTGCTAGAGATTGGAGCCAGACTCTTCAAGTTTGTTATGCTAGCCTTTGGATTGGCAGTATTTCCAGTCTTGCAGGCTAATGTGGCTTCAAAATGAAGATGTCTACGTGTACCCCGACAATTGTTGGCGCCCTACATTTTGATAAAGAGATTAGTCTACCACGTGAAAATATGGAAAGAAATGAAACATATAGATTACATTCCGGCTATGCTAAACTTCTCTCAAAATATAATGAATTTTATATTAAAAATATGTTTCCAACAATACTTGCCATTATTTCATAGTTAACTTCAGACATACACAATAAAATAATTATCAACAAGCAGCAATGCAAAGTAGAACTAATATCAAGTATCCTTTACAGTTCACATTTTTATAATGCAGCGTTTTTTGTAAGTCTGTCAAAACAGTGTACATCTTAATTAATATACTATATAAAAGAGCAAAAGAAGCATATAGCAAGAAATGCAAAGCTGCATATGAGCTCAAGAAGGAAAAACCCAAACCTATTCGTGTATAGCTCCTGTCATTTCATTTTGGTGTTCAAAAAACATTTATTTTCAAAAAATTAGTACATAATCTAATGGAATGATCTCAAACTATCATGTGCAAGTGGGCAGATTCAAATATTGGGAACTTAGGTAGTAGTCCATGCACCACATGTTAGTCTTTGACTGGCTAATGTGTTTATCAATGCCACATATCTGCAAATCAGGGACTGACATGTGACTTGCAATTTATTTTCTAATGGAAGATTGCCGGAGGTACCTATTGGAGAGTTTCTTGAAGTTCAGTATCAGTTTTGCAAAAACTGAAAAGTTGAAAACTGAGGCCTCGAATTGCAAAAATGTGAAAACTCAAGTACTGATTTTGCAATTAACCCATAAATCTATGATTGGGGAAGTGTGAAATGCATCAGTTATATATGCTCCATATTTTAAAGTTCAACTCATTGAAGTAGAAACTGAAGAAAACAATAATTATAGCATGTTTAGTTTGTACCTTGACAAATTCTTTCGGTGATGTTCTTGAACCATCACCAAAATCTTCACAGGCTTCATTAATCTGCAAAGGTTCATGAAGTGATTGACAAGTACCATCCCCTTCATCCTGTTGTACACCTTCAATCTGCATATTTCACATTTAGGTTAAAAGTGAAAAAAAAAACATAACTTTGCTCTTCAAATAAAAATATAGAGATCCATGCCAACAATTACCTGAGCTGCATGTCTTTCACATTGTTGCACTCCCGAAACAGGATCAAGCTTCATATCAGCATCAACAATGTCCTCAGCTGTTTCTGAGGTAAATCCTTTTAGGAAGTCGTCAAACCTTTCATCATTCCTCAGATCAACTGCATTTTCAACCAATTTAAGAGGACTTAGATTCAGATTCTTTTCAGCTGGATCACATGATGTAAGAGCTCCATCCTCTCTATTACTTTCAACAGCATCATCAACCTTTTTTATGGTTCCTTTCAGACCAGCATAACCACTCTGTGACAACTGAGGCACTTCACCAGCTGATTGCAAGCCTAAATGGGTTGAATTTGTAGAGTCCACCTCCATAGGATCTACCAAATATTCGTCAATACACCCTGGGGGACTGCATAGCTGGCCTTCCTTCTCAAAGCTAGGAATGTGCACAACATTCAACTGGGTATTAAAATTTTCATCAACAATCGAATCTGCTGCAGCTTCATTGTCTCTGTTGACATGAAGAAAGAACAATTGATAGAAAGAGATCAGCGTGCTTGACCACGGAATGGAAAAGAGACAATGCATACAACCCCAAGTGCCTGTAAAAAATAAATAAGAGCATTATGGAATCAAAGCAACTTACCTTTCCAGAAAACTGGTATCACGCTGCAGATCTATACGAGGTGATGTAAACACGGGTGGTGGGGTTGGCAAATTGGTTTCCGAAAATCTTTGTGTATAACGTCCTGCCTTAGCCGACTTTATTGGGGAAAGATTGCAGAGGTAATTGAAGAAAGGTGACTCCTACGGTTGAAATAAGAGAAAATACACAAGTGAACACTTGATGCAACATGTCACATATAACAAAGATAAAAACAAAACAAAACCAACAGATCACACAGGTGGAGTAGGCCACTACCAAAGCAACTCCAAAACATACTTTTTCTAGCAATAAAACGAAGTATCCTAACCTTTTTTTAGTGCATCCATATTCCATTAAAATGATATACCAAACATGGTCAAGCCAAACGGATGTATCCGATTCACTTTGTGGGTGGTTGGTTTTCCCAAAAAACGCAAAACCTTGATTCATACGTGCCTTTTGCCATTTTTAAAAACTAGAAATAGGAATAAATAGCTAAATCTTCAAGCCCTATATTAATCGTCAAGTTCTAGTG
This sequence comes from Platycarya longipes, assembly GCA_036559045.1. Taxonomy (NCBI): domain Eukaryota; kingdom Viridiplantae; phylum Streptophyta; class Magnoliopsida; order Fagales; family Juglandaceae; genus Platycarya; species Platycarya longipes. The sequence continues at coordinate 50,743,233 of CM071789.1, forward strand.
CTAAATAACTTTAAACCTTTGAAAAAGTATCATAATCAATTCCTCCAAATAATACTTATAAAATATATAAATTCCCACAAATAAAGCAAATGCAAAGTTTAATTGTTAAGAAAGTAAACGTCTAGAATCCATCATCATTCATGCCCAAGAACGAATTCTTCCATTAGAAAGTATCCCAAGGGACCATCGAATTCGCTACAGTTAAACCCCCCCCCCCCCCCTTCTTTCCCCCCCGGCCGAGGCCCGGCCCAAAAAAGGAGAAAGAACTTGAACAAAAAAAAAAAGAACCAAAATTTATGCGATTTTATTTTCTTACAATTCTTACAAATCAAACAGTTTGTAAACACGGCCGAGCACTACAATGAAGCAGGGAAACATAAGCGATCTGGACCATTAGACAATCTATCAAAACGACAACCATGGAATGCAAAATCAGAGTACGAAACCAGAGGCTTACTTGTACTGGCGGAGAATCTGATGAAATCGGAGATGACGGGGCGGCGACCGGATTGCCCTCAGGAGAACCCATGTTCCACTTCTAAATCCCTCTACTTTTTCTCCACCGCATTTTGCTCTACTGAGCGAGAAAGTAAATAGGTTTCAAACCTTAACGGAGCGGGAAAGCGACCTACATACGTTGTAAGGTGTAACGCTTCAAATCACCGCCACGTGTCTCCTCTTTTCCTTTTTTTTTTTTTGTTTTGTTTTGTTTTTTGGTCTCTTTTTCATGGGCCGAAAATGGGTTCTGTTTTTGTAGGTTGTTTCCGACTTACGAGTCCTACTCCCCACCCTCCCACTTTATCCGCAACGAAGCAGAGAATTTCCTACTAAACTGCATGTTTGAATGTGATGAAAAATTAGTTTATGATTTTAAGATTTATAGTTTATAAGTTAAATAATTAGTTTTATTATTACAAATTTATTTATTATGTGATAATTATATATTTGAAGTACTTTCAATCATATTACACTTGTTTTGTAGCAAATTTAAAAAAAAAAAAAAACTACTTTTTAAAATAAAAATGATGATTATTTAAACTTTTTTAAAAATTGTAACTATATTCCTGAAATTTCGAAAGTAGTAATTATCTGAAATTATTATAAATATTTTTATTTCTTGATAGTCATTTTAAATTTCGAAAATTTTATTATTTATTGTCTGTAATGTAATTATCTGAAAATTTCGAAAGTAGAAATGGATATTTTTATTTATTGTCTATAAAAACACATTTTATAGACCGTCCGAACCGAAGCTTCTCCCATTTTATAAAATTGTGTAGTTTTTTTTTTTTTTTTTTAATTTACAGGCCCTAATCAAGACTCGTAAGTCGTAAGTCCTATTCGCGCCCCATTTGGAAAGTGTATATGGAAGATGTCCTCGTATTTTGGATCCATAAGTGTTTTGGACGTGAATAATGATAGATTTATTATTATTTTATTACTTTATAATGTATTTGAAACTTTTATTATATTTTAAACTATTTTTTAACTTTCTTAATCATGAAGAAGAAAATTAAAACTACCCAATTTTATTAATATTACTTCTATATATAAAATAAAATAAAAAAATAAAAAGAATAGTAAATAAATAGTAAGAGAATAGTAAATATATCATTGTCCTTTGGATGTGCATTCGGGTGAAAAAAAAAATGTTATTTTTAGGGATAAATAGAGGAAAATAAAAACGAGAGAAAAATAAAAATTTTTGTCGACAACTGATCGTATGATTTTCATTTTGAACTTGAACTTGTCTCCTAAACTAACATTCGAGAGTTCTGATTTTTCTCCTAAACATTCTGTGTACTTCAAATCTTAAAACTTCTATTGATGGGCTAAAATATCTATATGATTTTAAGATAATTACAAATTTTAAATATGTAAAAATATGGTTATAATTTTTAAAAAATTAAATAATCATTATTTCTCTCTCATAAAATTAAATATTTTTTAAAATATATTTATAAACAAATGTAACATATTTGAAAATGTTTTAAGCATAAAATTTCTAAACAAACAGTAAATAACTTTTTAATAATAAAATTTATTACTTAAGTCTTAAACTATATTTCTCACTACAATTCCAAATGCATGGATAGATTTAGGATTTTCATATAAATCGGTAGAATTGTAGGATATCAATCGGGATCCAGCAATTGGGGGTCCTGAAGTTTTACTTTTACCTTCTCTGCATAAAGAACAAGATCATATTTTCAAAACTACAAACAAAATTAGCCGTTTTTGCCTCTATATCGGAACAGAAGATGAATTGTGGCTTCTCTTGTATTTAATTCACAATAATTCAAAACCATGAAGTTCAGCCACAAAATTTAGTTGAGAAAAAATAAATAAATTTGATCACTACACAACAAATCCAACGGTACAGATGAAGGCAGAGTAATACGCCGCATTTATTGTTCAACATTTCAAACTTATCATACGAACCCTGCAAAAAACTAGCATATAAAAGTACAGAATCCCATATCTCCTCACTTTTTATCAATGATCCAATATCAAGATTCACAAAATTTCTAGTGACACCCTTGACCCTTTTTAGATTCACTGCGTCATTCAGACTTTTCCTGATTAGCAGCAATTTCTTTCACCTTTTCCTTCAGTTCACCAGTCTACAAGGACAAACCACATTATTAGAGAAATGCAATGAACTTGGCAAAGAACGAAGCAAAATGTGTGTTTGCACAAGAAGTAAGTAACCTGGTGCATGTTGAGAATAATATCTGAGCCTCCAATGAACTCTCCCTTGATGAATATCTGTGGAAATGTGGGCCAATGGCTGCATTTGAAGAACATGGAATTTTAAAAACTAGGATACCATACAAAATTGAAAAGATCATGACTATAACAATCATGAGTCCAAACTCTATGCCCGTTTAAAAATGCGCCATCTCCTGGTCCATAGGCCTGTTCATCCAGGTTCCAGATCCAGATTTTTCTTGAACCTTTTAAGTGAAAATGCCAAGATTATTGAAAAATAAAATCAAAATCAAAACCGGGCCGGTAAAACCCGGCCCGGATGAACAGGCCTACTTCCGGACTAATGCAATGCAACTATCCATCTCATTCCTCTTCATCTTCTTTTAATTAGAACCTACACCTAATTCCCTTGGTGATATAGCTGGTGAGGCCAAGGTGGCATCATCGAGCTCCGGAACAATATTAGTCTAATATTTAGAAACCTTAAATCAAACAAACTCTGTAATGGCACATCTCCGCAGTAGCTTAATCATCACAGTAGCTTGTTTTCATCTAGAAGAAAGTGAGTGGATGCAGCTTCTTTTTTTTTTTTTTTTTTTTTTTTACATTTTTATTTCTTTTTTGTTCTATGCCCAGATATAAATATAAAATTATAGTAACGAGCAAAACACCAAGTGCTAACTTACCTGAAGGATTTTACAGCACTTTTCAGCTCAGGATTTTCCAGAATATTTCTAGCGCTCAAAGGGACATCTGCAACAGCCATCCATATGGTAAGAGGACAATAACCAGATGAGTATGATAAACCAGATACTTATAAAAAAGGGAAGAAAGTATGATAAGCAGATAAATTATCTGCCATAGGAAGTTTACAAGTATCAAGATGATAACATTCAAATTACAGAAAACAGGTAGAGGCACAGGTAAGTGGTAACACTTTTACACTCTCCCATTGCACAGAACTATCGATTAGTAGCTTGTCCAGAGTTAACTTTTAATTGGTTCCTCCTATGCTTTCATTCAATTTGTGCAGTGTAAGGGAGAAAAGTCGCAAGCTATGCACTACAAGCCCTCTCCACCATGATAAGGAACAGTAACATCAACAAAACAATCGAAGGGCCAGTTTGTTTTGGGGGATGAAACCAAAATCTCCAAATTCATCTCACACTCATCATTACACTTTTTCAAATCCTCATACAAAAATATAATAAAAAATTCAACTTTTCAAATTCCAAAACTACTTTTGCAAATCTCTATACAAAACTAATATTACAACAATATTTAATTATTTTTTTAACTTTTATCTCATCTCATCTCATTTCATCTCTGAAAACAAACAAGGCCTAAATTAGACTCGATTTTTAGGCTTACTAAAGGAAATAATGTCATGTGCAATCCACACAACATATAACATGCGTTCATACATAGGTGCATGCTTGCATTTTGTATATATCTCTCATATATAATGTGTATGTACAAGTTGGGTGGGTGTGTGCCTATGGTGAATGTGAGTGTGGCACAAGACTAATACACATTAACACATTGATTGCTAAAGTAACTATAAAGGAATGGAAGGATTTGCTCATAAAATTAAACATCTACACACTTACTATATTGTTTTAAGACTCTAACTGCCAATGAGCTGAATCCACACTGAGGAAATTCAGGAACCCCTTTCATGTAAATCATTACAGGATTCTCCTTGACATCCTGCACCAGAAACAACTACAACTAATAAGTTTTTCTTCCCATAGGCAATCAGACTGCAACTTCTCAGTATTGAGCTTCAGTAAAAGCCTTTCATATTGCTAATGGGAGATTATACACCTTTCAGAACATGAATCCTAAACATAATTGAAAAGATTCATTTACCTGCTCAACAACATCCTTCAAAGAAAGGGGAGAACTCTCAAGCTTATTAGTGGGTCTAAAATCTTCATGTGTATCAGGATCACTGGGCACGGTAGTTGAATATCTCATCCCATTGTGGTAAAAGGGTCCGCATACCTACCAACAATTTAAAGCAAACTATTACACGATAATACTGCTGTAATCACTGAGAACCAGAAAAACTAGGGGTGGGCAACGGGTATCCGCACCCGTTGCCCCGCCCAGATTCCGTCCCGCCCTATGTGGCGGGGAGAAATTACCCTGTCCCACCGGCGGAGGGCGGGGGGCCCCGCCAGCTTTCTACACCTAAAGCGGAGGCGAGGGCGGGATGAGGGTGACCCCCGTCCCGCCCCCGCTACCCTTACATATATATATATATATAACTATATCTAATTCTACACCTCTTCATCAGTTGCAGATTTCTTCCTCGAGACTTTTCAAGTTTCCAGTACAACATTGGGCTGGCTTCAATAGGTCGAGCCGTCGAGAATCTCCATTTTGAGAGTGTTAGGGTGCCAGCGGCGCAGATTGAGGAAGGGTCAAAACCCTAGAAGACTAAACTAGGTAGTGGGAACTGATGAACATTCGGGAAGACGAAGTGAAGAAAATGAAATCCCAATGCAGCGAAATATCGAGTACCACAAGGCCTTTTCTTCTTCTCTTTAGTCTTTATTGTTTCTTCAAGGCCCATTTAAAATTTACGTCCTTGTTTCAACAATTAAGGCCCATTTAAAATCACTTCTTTTTACCTTTTTGCCTGCAGTAGCATAGTGCCATTTATTTATAAAGATCTCTCTCAGTACTTAGTAGTACTCCTGGAGGCTGGACTAATACCGATACGCAGCAAGAGATTTTTCAAGAAAGTTCCAAACTTCCAGCAAACAGAGAAATCTACTTCAAGGTTTGTTTGCGGATTCTTCTTCTATGTTTTGAATTCTTGGTATCGATTTACATGAGGATCCCCTTCTTCTCGGCCTTTTTTTTTCTCCATTTTCCATATATGTAAAATGATGGCTTCATATGTGGGGACTAGGGTTTTTCTTTGTTCATTGCGATGATGCTAGATATGTGGGGACGGGGGGCGGACGGTTGTATGTCTATCCCCGCCCCCCGTTGCCGGACGGGGTACCCCGCCCCCGCATGAGCGTGGGCAGAGCACGGAGGCGAAGATGAGACCCCCGCCCATGCAAGAGCGGGGAGCACCCCTAAGAAGAACCAAGAATTAGCAATCTGGAATGTGGAGTTGCTATATAAATATTTGATAACTCCAACTTCAAGTCAATGACCTAGCTAAGCTGCAACATTGAAACTCTTTTCCAATAAATAATGAAGTTTATAAAGAAAATCTCAAAAGGGTGCATCCTAGTATATAAGGCAAGCAACATCTAACAAATTCAAGTTCAAAGTAAAAGTAAACTCAAACCTTTACTCATTTGGCATTGGAGGGGCATTCCCCCACCCCCACGAACACATCCTAATTGGCCTGGGCCCACACTAGGGCCCGTTCCAGTTTGGGCCTCACCCTTTCGAGGCCCCAGGGTTGCCAAAAGGGTCCAACCCTGAAGGTTGCATCCGAGGAAGGAGGATGCATAGCGCAAGAAGCTAGATACGGGGGAACAAATGGGTATTGTAAACTTTGACATCCCCTATTACACCTAGCATTAAAGGACTTACGTCAATGAGGACACGAACAACCCTCCCTTCTCTAACGGAGGGGACCAGAAGTTACCGCGTTGTTCACCCGCCAGCCACTGTCGGGACACGCCCTAGAAGCCACGCCACATTAAAAGTTTCATCTTAGAAGCCACACCGCATTGAAAATTCTACCTCAGAGCACCACATCGCATTAAATACTCAGACTAAGATAGACGTGGGCGGGACGACTTAACCCTGACATAGAGAACATAATGTTCCCTCATAACTTCATATGAAAGCTACATCTCGCATACAAAGAACTCTCTCAAAACTCTATGATTAAAAAGACAATACTCTAAACACTCAAGACTAACTGAGGCATCGGAGGTTCCCTAGACCACCCTGAGCCCACCTTCTCCCTTGTATTTGCGGATGAAGATCCAGATAGAGTTGCCAAAATCTTGTTCGGGCATACAAAACACGACGTTAACAGGCATCATGAGGCTATCTTGATGCACCACTAATGAACTCTCTCACAAAATAGATCTAGCTCACTAGCTTATCTTAATAATGCCAAACACGAAAATAAGGGGTTAAACTCACCAATACTACAAGCATGTGACAAATATCCACGCCAACCACATTTCAAGAGCAAATGACATTGACTTGTAAGCAAAAATAAAAGTGAGACTATATGTCTCCCAAGATTCTCCAAATAATCAATTTAGGCTTCGTTTGTTTTCACAACCAATATTTTGAATACCGTACCGGTACCGGTCAAATCACTGAAACGAAATATTTCGGTACCGGTACCATTTCGTATACCGTTTCGAAATAATTTATACATAAATAAATTATATATATAAATACAATTATAAATTATATTTCAAAATAATAGTCAATTTATAAATAAATTATATAGATAAATATATATATATATATGTAATTAATTTAGTCTAAATTAAGGTTAAAACATAGTTAAAAATTTTAAAAAAAATTAAAAAAAAAAAAAAAAACTGGAAGGCTGAAATCCGGTACGGCCGAAAAATCAGCCGAAATGAAAAAGCATTATATTTGTGCCGGCCGACTGGCCGGTACGGAAAATTTTGGCCGTACCGGCCGTTACGGTACGGTATTTGAAACACTGTTCACAACTATTTTCATCTCATCTCATCTCATCCAATCTAATCATTACAACTTTTAATAAAATTTCCATACAAAACAAAATAAACAGTACAACTTTTTCAAATTCTAAAACAAAAATGATATTAAAAAATATATTCTAACAATATTTTATTTAAGTTTCAACTTTTATCTCAACTCATCTCATCTTATTTGCGAAAACAAACAAGACCTTAATTTGACCAAAAAACAAAGTAGCTTCCCATGATATTTAGTTCTTGTAGAATCTATGCCATAAGGTCAATTCTACTGTTGTTGACAGTCACAACCCTCCCCAAGGATGTAACAGCAGGAGTCAGAAAAATGTGGACAAGACCTGGACCATAACTACTATACCATTCTCAATGTAGTCCATGCCCAGAAGCAAAACATCTTCACATTTTGTTCATTGGATGTCTGGCCCTTCCTCTCCTAGTCAATCCATGCTCGTCAGCATCACCAATTTTCCAGAAAAATCACAGCCCTTATATGAACCTAATTTCAAAACCTACATCTACTGATACATTTCAATGTAAATGTGTTTAAGAAACAATCAGAGGGTCCAAAGAAGCCACTCTTCGGCCCATGGTTCATGCTGTAAAATCTATAATCTCATCACGGGTGTATTGATTAACTAAATGTAGAGGACTATGGAAGGTCTTGAATCTTACAGTTCTACTAGAACGGGAGACCACAATGCCCTTCAGCAACATACTCGATAATGACCTCGCCATTGTTTTTTATTATTATTATTATTTTGGAGCTGCAAATTCTCTGCACAGAACAATAAAGAGGATAAACATAACCATATATCTATCCAAATTATTCCAAACTATACGAACATACATAAAAAGGCACATGCACAGGAGCACAACAAGAGCTTTCCTGGAAAAATTATTGGAAACGAAACAAACAGAAAATTTTGAAGTGAACACGTGTCGGGTAGAGAAAACGGATTTTAATTTGTGAGAAACATGTGTATTCAAGGGGAAATAAAGTGATCATATCGGTTACAAAGTTCTAGTTTGGTAGCGGAGAAAATCTTTTGAAGAAAAACAAAGGAAACGAGAAATTCTGGATGTAAAAGACAATGTCTAATGAAAATTCGTGTAATAAGATTTCGAATTTTGCACCCATAACACCGGAGAAGGACATGAGAATACAGAACAAACTGGTTTTCGAAGAATAAAATTTTTGTGCAGATGGAACAAAAAATGAGGAAAGAGAGAAACTGGAGAATGAAATTGTCACAGCAAGAATTGGCACCAATGAGTTCCAACACTATAAATAACTATTAAAGCCTGTCACAGATTCATCAGTTGCTGCCATTTCCACTCCATTCCAGGAGGATCACAATCCTGACAAGGGAGGCAGCCATGGTATTGACCCGAATAAAACGCCACAGGAGAAACCAAAGCGAAAAAAGCACTGGCCCAAGATGATCACAGAAGGAAAACCCAAAATAACTCCAAACCCAATGACACCAAAACCAACGACAGGCAAGAGAAAGCATGTACGAAGAAAAGGACTCAGCAAAGACTACAACTCCAGCAGAAATATTACTCAGGATTCAAACAAGGGTACGACTTTCGCAGGTTTGGTCAGAGGGTGAAATCGTAACAAGGTAGCTGATTTACCTCTGGGTGTGAAGGAGACCAGCGTAGGGTTTTCGCTTCTCTTCTGTCTGCGAACAGCGAAGAAGGGAATGAAGGATAATCCCCAAACTAAACGTTGTCGTTTTTTTTTTATGAATAAATAAACAAAAATTATTTGCTGTGTGTGCCGCTGGATGGGTGGCCCTTGGGGCTTGGCTAATGTAACATCGATCAAACCAACATGATATTTGCTGTATTTTAGTAAATAAATAATACATATGGTGAGTAATAACCTTAAATATGGCGAAATTTATTTCGCATTAATGTTTGCAAGAGTGGATAAGAAATTTATGAAAAAAAAAATTAGATAAATTGGCAGTTCTACATGTACTTATAATTTTACTCATAAAACTCATTTTATTAGTTTCCTTTTGATTTTCTTTAAAATTTAAAATTTCATGATTTCTTTTTTCTTCTTTTTTATACAAGGACTGCGAGATTTTGAATCTGGATTTTCCATTCTTATGCTGTCAAGGCCATTAGACTCTTGACTTAAATTTCACGATCCAATATGTTAATAACCGATATTTGAGATAGTAAAATTTTTATAAATTTTATATTTAATATTTTTTTTTAGATTTATTATAACTAATTTTTTTATTATTATTATTTTTTTATCCAAAAAGTAATCAAGTGATTAGTTTTTTTTTTTTTTAAATTGTACTTAGATGAAAGAATGATAACAATTTTCTGGCCAGTTTGGATTGACAAGACGAACTGGTCTCAACTCATCTCAAACTCATTATTACATTTTTTTAAATTTTTATATAAAATATAACTTTCCATACAATTTTTTCAAATTCTAATACATATTTTTCAAATTTCAATTCAACTTTTTCAAATATCAAAATAAAAATAATATTAAAAAATAACTAAACTCAACTCAATTCTCAATCCAAACGAAACCTAAAACATATTAAAACCCTTTAAACTTTGCCCAAGCGCAAGTGTAACCATGAGTCTTTAGGCTATAAAGTGGAAAGAACTGCGGATGCATCATTGTTATCGATGAGCTTTTTAATTTATAGAAATTCTCTTCTTTAATTTTTCAGCCTCATTCTCTGTCAAATTCAGAATAAAAAAAAAAAAGTTTTTCCAGTATTCCAGATAATCCCATTTTTCTGTCAAATTTAGGAGAAAATAACTCAATTCTTGCTCTGTCCAACAAAAAGATATTTTTTTTATTCATACAAATATCAAAACAGACATAAGAAATCCTATGTACTGTACCCTCATCCTATTCCTATCCCCTTAACCATTTTTAAAGGACGATTCAATAGTATTTCACATTCCCCAAATAGAACAATCACAATAAGAAAATGTAAATCAACAATTTGTTTTTGCAAAAGCTTTTCAGATTGAGGTGGAGTACTCAATCATCCGGCACCCGGACCAAATTTATAACAAAAGATGCTTGAATTTAGCCCTTCAATGTCTCGCAATAAAAGGGCCATCATCATTCTCTGTTCACAAAACCCAGTTAACGCTTTAAGAATTGACCTTATTCACCTGTATACAAAACTTGAACCTTCCTGCTGTTGTTTATCTGAGATGCAAGAATACAAGCTTGTTACAACTTAAGCTGATCAACCCCATCCTCCCCCCCCCAACACACCAAAAACCCAAATACAAAACAAAAAGAAAAGCACACCAAAAGAGAGAAGAAAGACTTGCAAGGATAGCAGGAAAAATGGTTGAGAACTTACAATTGGGACCTGACCTAAAGTGAGTGACCTAAAAACAAAGGAATTGAACTAGCGCTGGCTATTGTACGGTGACCATCTTTCATCCCTCCATCGCAACCGCCGGGAATGGGGTGCTGTATTATCTGTTGACTGCCTAGGATATCTTGTAAAACTGTGAACACTCCTTGGCGAATGCCCATGCATTTGCCGAAAGCGGGGCCTACCAGATGAGGTAAAAGAGGACCTGCTCTGAGATGGCCAGAAACGAGAAGTATTCTCTGATGACCACTCCGGCGTTTGTCGCACCCGCCCTGATGACAAATTGTTGCCTCGCCTAGTAGCAGCACTAGCATCATCACGAGCCCATCGAGTGGTTTGCCTAGGCATACCCTCTGAGGACAAATCAGGGCTCCTTCCAGCAAGGGGACTGGCCTCCATATCATAATCTGCCCTCGATGTTCTCTCAGATCTCCTATTGTGCAGCTGTTCTCTATCACTTGAAACATCCGAGAGATGAACCATGAGGGAGAGCCCAAGAGTGCGAAACATGGCCTCCAAAATGGAAGACATCCACCCACTGAATTCTGCCGATAGATTGTTTTCTTCACTGCTCTCTTCCACAAACTCTGGATGAAGTGAGCTAAGGACATCCTCCAAGTCCCTTTCCCGTTCCAACCTTGTCCAATCACTTTGTCGCATGGGGTCCACCTCCGATGGTCGGACAGATGGGTGTTCAGACCTTGCATGCTTCCTGAGTTTTGAATAGGTCCCACTAAAATCACACATCTCAGAAGAACAACTCCTTGCTCTGGAATTCATGAATTTACGAGCTGGCTCTACAACATGATACCCATATATCTCTCCCCGACAAAGAGGGCAGACAAGCTGTGGCTGCAATTGGCTTCCACACTGTCTTGCTTGCCCAGGGTCCAACCCATGTTCCCCTCTGCGAAAGGCCGAGTTTGTGAAAGGAATTTCTTGGAGTAGTGTTATGGAGGCATGTGGAGCAAATGACTTACAGAACTGATCAAGACAATTGGAGTGCCGATAACTGGTGTTGCACATGTAGGGGCGGCAACCCTTCTCATGGGCAGAACACTTTAGAAGAACAGCATTATGAGGATGTTCCATACAGATTGGGCACCTAGCCTCCTCCCATTCTTTCACATCATCAGCTGATCCCAATTGTTCTTCTGATTTATGTTGCTCAATGTTCATGGAGCTATCATGGGAAGAAGATTCCCTTGCCTGATCAGCAGGCAAGGCTCGCATTCTTCTGACCTTTGGCATTTTGGGAGTCAAGTTGTCACCACAGGAACTAAATCTATCATAAAACCAGCACATCATAAGAGCAAGCATCATAATATATATATATAGTTCAATAAGTATGCAAGCATCATAATATCAAATCAAACGTCAGATATATTTTTTTTATAGATATATCAAATATTACCGGTCAATAATGCAATGCATGTGTGGATGCAGTGGAAATTATCAGTCACTGACTCAGATCATTAAAAAAAATTGTCTGCAATTGAACCTGCACGATGTCTGTATTCTTGTGTGAGTGCTCGTGGGTTTCTCTATCTGATTGTCGATATAATTAGATTTAATGTGTCATAAGTGTATGGAAAGAATTTTAAGTGTGAACCATTATAAAACGACTCCAATAACTATAACAAGTAAAAGTTTACAACTGATCATTGTAAAAAAAAAAAAAGTACAAGTATAAACCATTCTCCAACACAAAAGAATTGATCAAGTGCCATACAATGATACTGTTAGGGTTGCTTAGCCTCATTTCGATCATGCTCGACCCCCACCTCCACCGTGCAATCTATTATACCCTCTTCCACTTGCAAATACAAACAAATAGAAGAGATTCTCCATAACAAATTGTACCACCAGCGAAGGGTGGACAAACACTAGTCCGTGGTGTTGTAATTCATCTATCCTTACGTCTGTAAAAATTCTTTAGTTATGAACCTACACAAGAAGTTTCATTCAAAGATGATATATAAAAATTAAAAAAAAAAACTGTGCACCACGGATCACCTAGCTAGTTACTAATTGCAAACACACAACAATATACACATGCCTTACATTAAAAAAAAAAAAAAAAAAAAGAAAGAAAGAAAGAAGTAGATGGGGCAAAATCCTACAGCAACATGAATATGCATCAATATGAAAGCAAAACAAAGCACTAGTCACAGCTGCTGATTCTTCTTCTTCTTCTTGATGAAATCATTTGAAGTTTCTCAAGATACTAGAAGGCTTCCGTTTACTTATTGAAAATTACTAATTATCTCCAACAGAAGGTTTCCTAAATTTTCACAAGTCTATGTCCTCGTCATCAGGACTTGGCACATAATACCATTCTTACATGCCAAAAACACGTGATTAACTTACTGATAGAAAAACGTTATCACCACTTCAACGCATGACTCGACGCTTAGTCCTTACACCAACTTAGCGCCTACCTATCAAGCAAAAAAAACTCATTAACTACCCCAAAACTTGTACTCAGTCCACTAAGGCCCAGTTTGGATTAGGAGTTGAGTTGAGTTGAGCTGCTCAACTCATCTCAAAATTATCATTATATTTTCTCAAATTCTCATACAAAATATAATGAACAATTTGATTTTTTCAAATCTCAATTCAACATTTTCAAATCCCAAAATAATAATAATATTAAAACATAACATTCCAATAATATTTTATTCAATCTTCAAAACTCATCTCATCTTCCAATCTAAACCGGGCTTAAATGTTCTTATTATGTATACCTAGAACAAGAAAATAACACAAATATATAAAAAAAAAAAAAAAATCTTGATTCACCTATTAATCCCATAAAACTACAGAAATGACGATTTTTACTGTACCAATAAAAACAAGTACCGGAAAATCAATTGCTACCATGGAGAGGCTGCTGTGGATATAAATCCTCTAACTTCGTTGAAATACAACCGCAAATTTCACAAACAATGAGTAGATTAAAACATTAAACCAACCAATTTAATAAAAACCCAGATTGCCGAGGGAAAAAAATAAACAAAACCAGATAAATACATATTACCCACCAAACATATCATCAAACAAATCATAGAACCGATCAAGAAAATAGATGAAGAAAAATGGAGAACATCGAGTTTACCGAAAGAATTTGGGGCTTTTGGAAACAAGTGGAAAGCTTTACGAAGACGCAGCTTCAATGAAGTCAGTCCCCAATATCTATATATTAAAGAGAGAGAGCGAGAGAGAGAGAGAGAGCTGAAGAATAGCGTCTTGTAATTTATGAAAGTGCACTGTTGTCCGGAAGCCCAATAGATCATAGAAGTAATATGGGCCGTCAGTTTAAGCCCATAACTTGGGGCCCATCAGCAATTCACCCCGTTCACCATCTAAAAACCCTTCAGAAAGTCCAAATCCAGAACCCTAACGAACGAACACTATCAGAAGAAAGAGGAAGGGAAATCCGTACAACCTTTATTTTGCACCTTAGAATCCTATGTCGGCAATGAAGAAGAAGAAGAAGAGTGAGCCCTCACTCACTTTGCTCTCTGATCTCCCCACAAGATTTTCTTTTTTGTGTCTTTATAAAATTCTTTGTAATTTGGCCGCAACACTTCATCGTTACATTCGAATTAGCTACTTTTACGCAGGTCGGGGAGAGGCGGTGGATGGAGTCCTTGTTAACGAGGAGGACCCGAATGAGCCCACCATGGGAGAGAAGCTCGCGAGTCTGAATCTGACACAGAATAATAAATCCAAGATTGATGATGACAAGAGCGGAGACGAACAGTTAGAGCCATCTCCTCTGCTCGAGCAGCCTCCAAGTGCGGACTCCGTTCAAGTGCTGCTTAAGCAGGCGTTACGCGCCGACGACCGTGCGCTTTTGTTGGATTGCTTGTACAACCGAGACGAGAAGGTTCGGCTCTGGTTTTTCTTTGTAGGTTTGTGTTAATGGTCGAGTGAGCAATTTCAAGTGCGTTTGCAGGTTATTGCGAAGTCGGTCTCTTTGCTGAATCCGGCGGATGTTCTCAAGCTTTTGCAGTCTCTGGTTTCGATTATTCAATCGAGGTAAATATTTTGTTTTCTCAGTGGCTAAAAAGAACACATTTTTTTCATTCAAAGTAATCGGAAGTATATATCTGTTTGCTAAATATTGAAATGTGTTGGCCCAAATTGGCAAGGGGAAACGCTGAATTGATTCCCGATTAATTGTATTTTATTTTATTTTTTTGGGTTTCGAGTTTTATTGAATTGCTGATAATGCTGGTGGATGTAGATAAGTGTCAAGATTGGCCACCCGGAAAGCTCAATGGACTATTTGTGAATGGTTGATTATCAGCACCTCCTTCCTAGTTTTCTAGAGTTTAAAAATCTTTGCATTTATTCTTTTTTTCTTGTACTTGGGTTGTGCTTTTGCGCCCTTAATAAAATGCAGTGATTACAAAAAATTAAAAAGATTGCAAGGAAGTTGAATTTTGTCAGATATAAAGTCTTTATGGCTTTGTGTTTTATGCAAATGGTGTTCTGATTCTCGATAAAAGGAAGCTTAGCGAATCCCATGTTTATGCCAACTTCCTTCTCTTTGTTGCTGGTGTTTGGGAAATGTAGCCCATGCTGGTGTTTATACTTCTATTTAGTATTGGGGTTTATGGACTTTTACGTTGTGTTTTCACCACAGGGGTGCAATTTTGGCATGTGCACTTCCATGGCTTAAAAGTGTGCTTCTTCAACATGCAAGTGGAATAATGTCCCAGGAATCTTCTTTACTTGCCCTAAATTCTTTATTTCAGGTAAGAAATGTTTAATTCATTGTGGAAACATTTTGAGTACACGTATTACAAAACGCCTATTGCACCTCGATTCCATTCATCTTAGAGAAGATCTCGTCATATCCACATCTAGTACGGGTTTTCAACGCTCTTTGATCCATATCCGGTGCTTTAAAAACATGTGTAATACAAAATCAACATATCTCGACTTTGGAATTGTAGCCATTATTTTTTTATCTTTGACATATTGATAAACGTTTGGAATATTGATCAAATATTCCTTGAAAAACATCTGCCAAGAGTATAACAGGAGTTGTAACCCATATTCATGCTTCTCACATTGTTGGTTTTGTTATATATGCTAGCAGTGCAATGTAGTATATGAGTTTGATAATCTTATATGGCCTTGTACGCATGCAGCTCATAGAGTCGAGAGTCTCAACTTTTGAATCAGCTATTCAACTATCGAGTTGCTTGGACATCCTTTACACAGGGGTGAGTCCTGCAGTAAAATCAGCGGTCTTAAGTTTTATATGTTTCATGTTTTATTCATGCAAACCTTTCGAACAGGTTGTTGATGACGAAGTAGATGAGAATGGCAGCACAGTGCCAGTAGTTTATGAGGACAAGGACGAAAGTGATGAAGAGGAATCTGAGGATGCTATGGAAACTGATGAAGATATAGAAGATGAGGAGGAAGCATCAGATGAAAGCATTTGATGGTGTTGATGACATTGAGGGAAGTGATGGCATGACCGATTGATGCACATTGCTAATTTGTGTTGTATTTGAGAAATTGAGTCAAATATAGATCTGGACTTGTAATATTCTCTTGCAAATTGAGGTGATATAATTTTTCAACAGCTTTTGTGTTCTGATACGCATAAGCATAGTACGATATAATAATTATTATTAGAAACACTCAGTCAAAGGGCAAATGAGCATGATGGATCCGGCTACAATGCATGAGTATTGTGCGAAGATTATAATAAATAGAATGGAGTAGAGTCAGGTTTAAACTTGAGACTTTAGAGCTCGCAAATGGTCCTTGAGGAAATTAGGAAAAACACGTTTTGCACAAAAACACACAAGTAATTTTAAATACAACAGTAATAAATGTCGTTTAATCATTTAGAATATAATTTATTAATAAAAAATTAATTTTTTATTATGTGGATCTCTTATTTTATTTAATTTTTTTAAAATAATTATATGATATTTATTCATTTTATAATTATAAATATTATTTAAAAAAAAAAAAACACACCAATGCTAGCGTGCCGCCTATTAGAGCTCCATTCTTGAAGTACCATCTATCATCGCTCCTGCTTCCCCGATATCCGAATGGATCAAATATCACTCTCAATCCATGTTTATCTCATGTATTAAAGATCCTACGGCTGATCCTTTTCCATCGTTGGCAACAATATATCATAATCAGATCAAATTGCCGTTTGATTGTAAGACTCAATTAAAATAAATTTAAATTCAATCTAATTTTATACTGAATCTCACATTTAAATATTTAATTTTTAAATTACTAAATATATCTTAACTTAAAATATTTTTAATTCAAAATCTACAATTTTTTCAACTTTTTATAAATCTATCTAAACTCAAATTAAATTCTTAACATCTAAACATCAACTGAACTCAACTAACTCTACTCAATATCCAAATGCCTAATACTCCCCTCCTAGCTCAATATCTAAATGCAGCCTAATACTCCTAGCTCTACTCCTAGACAGTCAAATTACTTGCTAGCAGGGTCCTACAAAGAAACATCTTAGTCCTATTAGGATTTGGAGGTGAGATGGATTGAAATGAGTTTAATTTATTTTTTAATATTATTATTATTTTAAGATTTAAAAAAAATATATTGAAATTTGAAAAATGTGAATTGAGATTTAAAAAAGGTCTATAACAATTTGTATTTTATATAAAAAATTATAAAAATATAATTATAAAATAAAAATGAATTAAACTGAGATGCGAATACAAAAAGCACCTTAAACTACTGCTTTTCTCATTGATCAAAAATCACTCCTTTCCGTACGTCCACCAGTCAATATCTTTTGGACTCGACTTCAAACTTTACACTTCGAAGATAGCTGTGTTATGTCGAAGACCATCATCTAAACCCAAAATAATTGAATTTAAAAGTACACTTTGCTCGATACAAAAATTTCATTTTATTTTATTTCATTTCATGAAATCATCATAACACGGTAACACCCACCTAATTATCTCAACCTTTAGGCCTATTAAATTATTTATTTTATTGTATATACTGATTGCCTTCTCCCGCGACCTTAATCTGCATGTTCGTTTTGCACAATCTCCTAATACTCCATCCATCACTATGCTAATTACTTTTTAAGTACATGCACACAAGAACGTCGAATAACAATTTAAAAGAAGAAACGAAAAGTTGAAGCCAATACGATCACATGTTATTTCTTTTTTTAAGTTGAAATTACATCTCCCTTCCACCGAATGGGGAAAGCAAAGGACTTCGACCAAACATGCCCAACAACTAAATTAAGAGAAATTACAGAAAACAGACAGGCAGCGCCAGACTTCAATATTTCCCCAAATTCGAAATATCGCCCTCATTATTTATGGTTTCCCTCATTATTATGATCAGGGCTGTTATCACGGCCCTCTCGATCAGCATCATCGCCATCTTTGCTCATGCCAACGGTACTCTTCACCGCATCGGCCGCACTTCGAGCCATGTTCTTCACACGCTCCCCGGTCTGTTGGAGTATTCCAGAGGTCTTTTCCTTTCCGGCCTGCGCCTTCTCGAGGGCTGCCTCTGCCGCCTCCTGAGCCTTCTGCTTGGCTGACTCCGAGGTTTCGGAGGCCTTCTCCTTTGCGGCTCCGCTCTTCTCAGAGAGGTAGCTTCCGGTTTGGTCCTTGGACTCTTTCGCAGACTCTGCTGCTCTTGAGGTCTTGTCTTTTGCAGCTTCAGCCGTTTCATGGCCCTTCTCCTTTACCGCGTCGGCCTTCTCCCTCATAGCACCCATCGTCTGGTTGGCTTTCTCCTGAGCATTCATCAATCAAAACATCAACAAAAGACAGTGCAATATCATCATGAAAAAAATTTGAAAAAACCGAAAACTCCCATGATCATATATATTCTTTGCGACCTTACATAAATCTGCAAAAATAATCAAAAGTGTATACATATATAAATATATATATACCTCAGCTTGGCCCTTTGTTTCACCAGCTTGATAACTCTGATCATGGGATGCCATTTTTTCGCTCAAAGGTGATTTTACTAAGTACTTCTTCAGACAACTCTTTCTGAACTAAGAAAACTTTGCGTAGCAGTAGAACTTGGTTGCGAAGATATCGGGAGTGTCTGGAATTCCTATTTATAGCATATCGTGTGCCCCACTTGATAGACACGTAGCCCTGTTTTATGACACGTGTTATGGAACGTGCCATGATAAGGTTGCAATCGTAAAGTACTACAACCTCGGTCGGAGATTGGTGACCCTGCCTATGTGGTATCGCCACGTCCTGCTGCATGCAACCGCTGAATGTAGCTTATTGAAGCCTGCCACGCGTCTCTTAGTACTTTACATTTTGTAGATTCAAATAACGTCAATCCAACACAACAAAATAATATTAATAAAAAAATTTGTAACAAAGCATATATGATATATCCGTGGAGAAGTAACTCTCTTTTATATTTAATAAAATTTAAAGTTATTTTTATGATAAAATAGATCTAATGAATGTCATGAAGTCATATCAAATTATGAATTTTTTTATATATAATTTTTTTGTGTTTGTAACAGTTTTCTTTATATATTATTCTACTATTTTACTTTTATCTTATTAAATATGATACAATACATTTATAATTATTGAATGATCATTTATTACATATTTCTCTATCTTCTAATTAGTTGCAGAGTTAGAGATTTATTTTAGAATGCCAAACAAAGCTAAAATAAAATAATAAAATCTTTTTATTTTATTTATATACAGTTTTTTATGTAATATAGAACAATTTAATAATAAGATTTTCAATAAAAATAAAATACGTTTAATACATCTTATATAGTGAAAAAATATTAAATATGTCAAGAACATGTCATCATAATAAAAATATATTAAAAATACATTAGAAATTATACAACTTCTTTATTATTTTTATCTATAATAAAAACATGTCATCATGTTATTATATCATTTTATTATATATACATATGAGATGTATTTTATTTTTAAATTAGATTAATTTTGTAGAGGGGAGGCCAAGATAATTTTTAAACAGGAGGCTAACACAAAATAAAATTAATATTATTCTACAAAATTATTAAAAAAATAAACATATATAAAATTAGATTTTATTTTATTTGTCTTTAAAAATATATATATTATACTACTTTTTTTCAATTTTTTTTTAGGGAAAGGGTGGGACCCGTGGGGAGGGGGGGCTATGCCCAACATGGCTCCGCCACTGCTTCTAATAGTGATAAATAAACCACATCTTAGTACTTAAATCATTCACAATAACCTCAATAAAATTTGACCTAAATTTAATTAGAAATTCAATTTTATAAATTTAGCTAGTCATTTTCAACAACACCAAATAACATACTTAACAAAATTATCGTTATTCTATTAAAATATTGAATTTAAAATTTTTATTTATTTTAATTCTAATTATAATTTGAATATTTATTTATTATTAAAAAATTACACATTAATTTTTTAACATTCATATTATTCTAACAGATAAAAATTTTTAATGGTTATTTTTTTTTATAACAATCATATTTCTTCAACTGATATATTTTTTTAACAGTCATATTGTTTCAAGTATAGACTATAGTATAGATGCAAATTAAAGTAAAAAATTACACAAATGATTAAATATATGTTATAACGCACGAACGGTAAGAGACACGAAATGCACGAAATATATGGAAAAATTCCATTTTACTAATCTTATTGCCTAAATATTACACACATATTTTATTTAGGAGAAGAGAAATATTGCTGGGATGGATCCAGAAATAAAATTAATTGGGATTCATTGTAAACTATTTTGTAACAATGATTTGAAATCCTTTTTCATTATATAGAATTTGAAACGGAATAATAATTTAAGTTATTAAGATAATTCAATAAAGAGATTTGATTAATTTTAAAATATCAAATTCAAATCACCTCTTTCAAATTCAATATTTATCCAAACATATACTATAAAATATAAAATTCTATAATATTTATTATTATTTTTATAAATATCTCAAACATCTGATTTTGGACAACACATCATGCATATAGTTCGTGAAATGGTTGGAGGTGCATGTTTGTTGATCAGGATTAAAGATAGATTGCAGCATGTCATATTAATGGAGAATTTTCAAAATATTTTATTCATATCTATAATTAGTTGTCAGTAAAAGAAAATAGGATGCTCAATTAAATATGAGTCACAATTCTTCCAAGATTGTAAAATTGGGTATGAATCTTTTATAAATGAATTATAGTTAAGAGTTAACCATCAATATGTATAATGAGCATTGTCAGATAAAAGTTATAAAGTGTGCAAATTTTGCTCATTCTTTTCTTTTTATGAGTGCATCCGAGTCGGATTTTTTTACAGTCGGGGATCAAAATCCAAAAATCCAAATAGATCGATCTGGTTTTCAATTGGTACTATTCATAATTGGGGGTTTTTTTTTTAACGAAATTTTTATTTCAAAAGGACATCATTTATGTACATGCAAAATGTACTACAACTCTGAATACTAAAAATGCAAGACAAATAATGTAATATATATATATTTTTTTTTGTGAAAATCTCTAATGGCTTTCTTCCCACCAAAACTTGCCTCAAAAAAACCATTTCCTTAAAAAAAATCAAATAATCTATCATTTAGGAGTGATCCATGGGGGCAGGGTATCCATCCCACAGCGAGATAGTAGGGGTGGGGGTCCATCTGCCCACCCCCGCCCTTATAGGGTCTTGACTTATTCATAATTTTGGGGTAATTTTCAACTCAAATCAATTTTTCAAGTTATTTTTGATCTAAAACACAATCAAATTTGATTTAAACACACAATTATATATATTAAAAAATATTCGATATTTCATTACTAAAATTTAAAGTTATTAAAAAAAATTACTAAAATAATAAAACTTAAAATAAAGACTAAGTTATTATAAATTTACAATAATACAAATTAATCCTACAAAATTATAAATTGTATTTTAACTATTAACATTACAATTTACAAATACTACTTCTAACTTTCTAAGAATCTAAATTCTAAACTAACAAAATCATTTTACATAACATTAATGATTTATTAATATATATAATTATATAATTCTATATATATATAATGAGGAAAAGCAGAGGCAGGATAAAAGCGGGACGGAGGAAATCCTATACCAAAACTTTAGTCTCAACTCCAAATCTAAACGAAACTTTAGTCTTAAATTTTGTCTAAAATCAAACCTTATCGAACTGATTAGACCCCCTCAATTTTATGTAATAAGTTTGTGTGTGATTGGGAGCTCGCGATGCTACAACTAAGGTTCTATTTATTTTCAGAGATAAGATAATATGAGATGAGATAAAATGAAAGTAACAAAATATATATATTATTATAAGATATTTTTTTAATATTAATTTTATATAAGGATTTGAAAAAATAGTATAAAAATTTGAAAATGTTGAATTTTTTATTATATTTTATATAAAAATTTAAGATATATTTTAAATTTTTGATCTCATTTTCCGAAACAAACCTGAACTAAAATTAAAGGGCTAGATCGAAACGAGTACCATACCAAGTTGTAACCAGCCGTACCGTATCAATCTTCACCGTCACGGGCGTCAAGCAATCCATTTGCATCCGAGCTTCCGAAGACCCTCGACTCGTACGAGGCGTGCCTCAGCTCTCGAAGATCTTACGAATCCCTCCCATCTCTTCCTTCGTCCAAAATTATCTAGGCCTAGGAGATAGTGGGGTACACAGAGAAAGAGGAAATGTCTTTAACGTGTGTGAAAATGTCGGAAGACGTGTGGTTAACATGTCTGACGCATGCATTGTCGACGGAGACCGAAGAGATCATGGGGCTTCTTCTCGGCGATATTGAGGTTCACCCTTTGTTAACCATTTTCCAATTTTTACTCCTTTTTACATTTAATTTTTAAGTCTCGTTTTATCTTCGTTGCGAATCGAGATTGTTTGGTGGGTTTGGTGTTTTTACTAGGAGTGGAGCTGGAATAGTTTGGATTCGTCGAATTATGGTTCTTTTCTGAATGGGTTTTTGAAATATTGGTAATTTTTTTTCTCCGTGGGCTAGTGTTCCGTTTAACTTTGGGAAATTGCTCTTCTTTGAAATAAAGAGTCGGGTTCTTGTAATTTCCTGGTTTTTGGTTCACTGGAACTGCTTGTACATGGATATTTTCTGAATTTGTAAAATGAGTGATGTTGTGTTGTTATATATTTTTGGTCGGGAAACGGAAATTTTTTGTAAAAAAATGTCATCAAGAAGATTAAATTTGGAGTATTTAGGTCTTCAAGCTCTAGCTCAGTTTCTATTTGAATATATGCTTGTGCGGGCTGTAGATGTTGAGTACATGCTGATTCTACGACTCTACATGAAAAATGTGGTTTAGGAACTTTTGGCTGTAGGTAGAAATCTATGTACGGAACTGAAAATGAATCTTTGGCATTGCATGGATTTTTTTTAAAAAAAAAATTACATTTACACTTAACTAATCAGTGTTCTTGACTTGCAATGTGAATGGATATTTGGGTCTCAAGATTTGGGTTTTTGTTTTTTTGCAAGTAATTTGGTTGGCTATTTTTTAACCAAAAAGGGGATCTTTGCACCTCCAAAATCCATACCCAGATGTTTCTCCTTTGTAGGATGACAAGCGTCTTATATAACAGAAGGGTGAATGCATCTCCCTACCAAATTTTGATTGCAATCCGAGCGTTGGCTTGCTATTCTATACATATACAATATGCATAATGTGCTTGCTCCATTTTTGAAGCACTTGGTATCTCCGGTTGAGCAGTAGATAGGATACTGATTCATTTTGGGGTTTGTCAAATTATGAATCCTATACAATGTTCGTTGCCAACTCTGTATTAGATGCCAAATTCCTCTGTCTCATTGATAAAGACTGTTTTGATACATACATGTTTCCCTCAAAACAATGGGTTAGTATCCTAAGTTTTGTGCATGCTTTGCAATCCATCCCATGATGGGACATTAGCAGTGCCATACCATCTTTCCAGGCCTTGCTTTCCCTACTATTTCGTCTCAGGATTCTAGATATCAAGCTCAAGTAATTACCTACCCCGCATGTTAGATTTGTTGTTGGGTGGTGTGCCCCAAGTTTAGAGAAAATCGAGAAAACTCCTTGATGCTTTGGCCTGTTGACATGGATGAATTTCCAAATAATTATCTTCTGGGTCTTGAAATATGCTGGATACAGAGATTGAAAAGAAAAAAGAAATATGCCAGATACAGACTTAGCATCTGCAGTACCAGCAACCAAGTGTTTATTCTTTAATTTTGCGTCGCACAGCATCTATGTTGAAAGATGAGAGAATTGGATCTGTTGGACAAATAACTGATGATTTGTCGATGGATGTGGTTGTTTGAAATTTTGATTTGGAAGGAAATGTGACTGTTGTGAATAGAGAATTATTTCACGCAGTATGGATTTGTTAAGCTATGATATTTTCTTTATTTATTTTTTAAAATTATTATATAAATATATAACTTTAAAAAAAAACATTGGTGATGGTGTTAATTCTGACGTTGGGATTTCAGTATTCTAAGAATGGGAGTGTAACTGCACTCATTTGGGGAGCATCACCGCAAACACGCTCCGATCGCAGAAAGGACCGTGTGGAGACTAATCCTGAACAGTTGGCTGCTGCATCAGCTCAGGCTGAGATATCCTTGATTCTTCTTTATGTGCTTAGTCAATCTTGTTTAAATTAGCACGAATACTATATACTCTTTGCCGCTTTCAATATATGGGTGTTGTTGATCAATGAAACTAGCTATTGCTTTTCCCATGATCACAAAATTATAACCGCATATTGATGATATGAAATCTTTATAAATGTTTCTTCCAAAAGGAAAACGGCATTGCATTTCACCAACTGGGCTCTTCTTCTGTATGCTCAAACAAAAAAAGGAGAAGCTCAGCTTCTGTTTTCCAGTTAGTTTTCTGCTAAGTTAAATTTTCCTGGTTAATCAAACAAATTGTGATTATTAAGGAACGAAATATTTTTTTAGCAGATAGGCTCAGTATATGCCAAGTGTATGACCTTCACAACTCACATGATATTGTGCTATTAACTTTAGAAAACAGAATGACCACGTCGACCGGAAAAACAACAAGAGTAATTGGGTGGTATCATTCACATCCTCATATTACAGTTCTTCCTTCCCATGTTGGTACGTTTTCACTATTGACTTTTTTGACTTGATTTATTTTTCTTTATCCATTTCAACTTGTCACATTCAATGTGAGTTTTTTGGACATTTGAATTTTGTTTTGTACTTGATATGGATAATTTCGATAGGCTTACGTGTCCTTTTAAATATGTGGAAATAAATATGATGTTTTGGTTCCATCTGCAATTATGATCAAGGCGTCAACCTCTGAGTGAGATGTGAGAAAAGGACGATAGTTGATACTCTTTTTAGTAATAAATTTCATTAAAAGCACAAAAGGTGCAATGCAGGTACACAGGATGTATACAAAAGAAACACCAATCTGGAAAAAGAATAGAAAAATACTTTAAAATCATGAATGTTAAGCACATTAAAGTTTCTAGCAGCTGTCCGAAGAAAGAACATTTAGAGAGTTTTGAGTTTCTCTAACTTCCATTCTTGGTCCTCAAAATTTCTGTAATACTTTTTCCTCCAAATCACCATCTGAAGTAAGTAGTGACCATCTCCTCACACTGCTACGATCTGGTAACTTCCCCTTAACCCTTTCCCAACACAAAAATAGTCAACAATTCTTCTGGGCATCACCTTAGTCAAACTCCCTTGAACGACGAAGTCATTACACATAACACTCGCAATCCTACAATGGAGTATGAGATGATCAATACTCTCAACTCCTCTTACACATATAACACGAATCAGTCACAATGATGTTTCTTTTTCTTAGATTATCTATTGTGACAATCTTTCTTAGAGTTGCTGCCCAAGCAAGAAATGCAGATTTCTAAGGGATCCTAGTGGCCAGATGCTTGTTGAAGGAAAGACACCAAGAACATTTTTTTTTTTAATGGTGTTTCTACAAGTGCAGTTGATTAAAGTAATGCATGCTACTAAAATACAATATGCTTATTAGTAATAAGCAAGATATGTAGCTGCCAGAAAGCCTGTTCATTAGACATGGCATTGTTATGGTTGGCAACTGGAAATTAACTATTAGTTCTCTTTGTATTTTTTGCAGATGTACGAACTCAGGCGATGTATCAACTTCTAGATTCTGGGTTTATCGGGCTGATAATATCCTGTTTTAGTGAAGATGTAAACAAGGTATGTATGAAGTGCATGGTATTCAGGAAATTGCCTTATAAAATTGTTCATTTTTCATTTTTATTTCCGGTGGTTTTAGGTTGGAAGAATCCAAGTAATTGCTTTCCAATCCTCAGACGGGAAGCAGAATCATGTGTCAAGACCTATATCTCTATCCCCTGTAAATAGAAGTTCAATCATAGATGTTGAATCATCTTTAAGTTCCTCAGAAAATGCATCAGCAAAATCCAGCTTTGCAAGGGTAGAGAGTCCTGAACAAGACACTGGCGATTCAACAACTGCTGGAGGTACTAAGGTATACATTCTTTTAAGTTTTAAAATTGAAATTTTAGTTATTTCTTGGTCTGTTAAGTGATACTCTAAATATAGCAGAAAATCAACGTAGGGTGAGTATTTGGAGAAAAGGGGTTCTTTTTCAGAGTTTTAATTACTGCTTTTGACTAATTTACACCTGTGTATCGTGCAGATAATTTGTAGGTTCATAAATAATCTGGGAAGTTTGCTATTAACTTGAAGGCCCCATATGGTTTCACAGATGGTCTCAACCCATCTCATTTCATCTCATGTCAACATCCAAACACCAATTAAACACAATACTTTTCAATTTCAAATTTTCAACTTTTTCATTTAATCATTACAACTTTCCCAAACTTCCAAACAAAACACACACACACACAAAAAAAAAAATTTATTGTCAAACCCCAAAATAAAAATTATATTAAAAAAATTATATTCTATAATATTTTAACTTTATAATATTTTTATTCAATTTTTTCTCTCTTTTCCCAAAATCCCATAAAATTACTATTCATAAACAATCTCACTACTATTGATTTCTTATCTAATCTCATCTTTGTAACCAAACAAGGCCAGTTTAAAACTGGGTTTTATGCCCTTGTGCAAACACCTGGTGGCCTGCTTATCCAGTAATTCGTAACGGTCTCTCACATGACTACTCTTATTCAATACGGTTTAGAGTCCATATTTAATATTGTGCTAATATATGGTAGTCTATTTGTATGCTTAACTGATTTAAGAGAGCTAGGTTACTTTTTGTCTAATGGTGAAATTTGAGTGAGTATACTGATAATATGTCAATTATTTGTGGTTTCATGCAAGGATGATTTGGTTTTTACAATTGTCACTATATGCAGTGTATGGTCTTGTATGATTGGCTAGGATGGTGGATGATACAATTTCTACAATTATCACCATATGAAATGTGTACTTGTGTTTGATTGGCTAGGGTGGTGGAAGATCCGCGGACTTGGGAGTTCTCTTTGCGAATGCGGATGCTGATTATATAGGGAGGAAAAGGATGGGAGGAAGCTACCATGCTGATAGTTCAGAAAATGTTGTTGATATAGACCCCATGGATATGTCTGAGAGCATGCAAGAGGCTATGCACCGTTCAAATTTGGATGTGAGGTATACATGAGTATGTACTTGATCACTTAGTATCTTTTTTATTTTCTCTTATAGTGATATAAGAGTAATTTTTATTTTCTCCTATGTACTGGTTTTGATATTCCACGGTCCTTTTAATTCAAATGGCAGGTTGAGCTTGGATCATTTAGGGCTTATAAAAGTCCTGTTGTATTTATTTTTTTGGTTTTTCAAGAATATAATGTCTTTGCTGAGGGGCATGGTATTTCATGTTCATGTGGCCTCATTACAATCTTATCTATTTATAAATTCTGTTGTTACCTTTTTTGGAGGTATAGGGGGTGGTTTGGAATAAGAGTGTGTTCTATGGATTGGCGTGTTCGGGTATCCTTATAAACCCCCATTGTTTGAGTGTTTTATTTTATGCTCTGGTTCTTCAATGGATTTTCATGTATGCTATCTTTGTACTTGAGTTTCTCTTCTTATGTTTTACCTTAGAAAAGAGGGTTTTTTTGCTTTTATTTAATCTAGTGTGCTGGGGTTTCTTCAAGGCACCTTAAATCTTGACTTTATTTTGTTTATTGGCAGAGGTGCAGAGCATGTCAGGAAAGAAATTCCTCTTCATGTTTTGTCGACGTCATCCCTTATTGAGCTTGAGTCTCCTCTAATGTCATTTACGGACTTGCAGCATGTGCTATATGAAGAGGAGCATGCAGCATATAACCAAGCTGTATCGCAAAATGCTAGGTGTTCAAATGATATGATGCAAAACTTATAATCATTTGGCTGTACTTTCATTATGTTTTGTACTGGTTCTGCTGCTAATCCTTTTCTATTCTTTCTGATTTACTTGATTTTTAAATAGGGATGGGAAAGTGCATCCTCTTACTTTCATACATCACACCTCAACTTATCAGGCTTCCATGTGCAAATTAATGGAATATTGGTCAGAATCAAATGCCTACCTCTTTTGCAATCTTTTTTAGTTCTCGGTTTATGGTTTATGCTGAACTTTTTTTTTTCTTCGAGTCTATTGCAGTTTAAGTCCTGCCATAAATGCACTCAGGGACCGCTTGAAAGAGAATGAGATTCAGGTATAGAACAATAAATATATGCATTTTGGATTCAATAAGGACGCTCTATTTGATCTCACTAGATTATATATATATATATATATATATTGATTTTAAAGGAATTTGGATTGATGTGACATTGTTTT
The DNA here is from genome assembly GCA_036559045.1 of Platycarya longipes. Lineage (NCBI taxonomy): Eukaryota > Viridiplantae > Streptophyta > Magnoliopsida > Fagales > Juglandaceae > Platycarya > Platycarya longipes. Next base: position 50,771,930 of record CM071789.1, read on the forward strand.
GAGCCCGAGTCATTTTGAAGTTTCATATTTCAATCTATATCTCCATGCAACTCGTATCCAATTGGTGATCCTTCACTATACATTTTATGAAAACTAGTTTGCTTGCTTACGACTTATGCTGTATGTCCTTGCTTGATGCATAGATGACCCATAACATTATGGGTCACATTGTTTTGGTGCCTCTGGGCCCAAAAAATCATTTTAATAGTTCATTCTTCAGTTTTCATATCACCCTGGTACCACAGTTCCTATTTCAAGCATTTTTACCAATTTACCTGGCTTTGCTTAAACAGTTAGCAAAGTTGATCAGTGAATCCAAAAGTTTAGAGGCTGAGGGTCTTAGAGCGGGTGAATCAAGTTCGGGATCTCCTCGTCGAATTCCGTATCATGATCTTCGAGGAAATGCCGTGTTTGGTAACAGGGACATGCACAGTTCAGCTGAACCGATTAGCACGAGGCCAAGTGTTGCTGGTTCTGGTAGCCGGAGCAGAAAAGGGTCTCGCTGAAATCTGAAAACACAGCGTCTTCTCAATGCATGTTGTGTTGTGCATTTAAATGTAGAAACTTCGAAGCAAAAAAAAAGAAAAAAAAAAGCTTGTTTTATGGAATGTGGCATTTTGTATCTCCACACATTTCATTATTTTTGTCAGTTTGGCAGGATGCAGTGTGCACGAGAAGGGGTTCTTCTTATAGCATATGAAATTCATTTTGGGTGTATTCATATTGTGAAAGTTAGAATTATAGCGTGTATTCTTCTTGGGATGGATTTGAGATTTATACTTGAATTTTATCCATTTCTTAAAAAATAATAATAAAAAAAAATTCACTGGTTAAAACAGTGCCAAAATTATAATATTAAATATGTTTGTATGTCAATAAAATATTTCATTCAATGAATCTGACTAATATCTTATAACTTTCATATATAAACCTATATATAGCACTTTTTTTTATTTTTTTATTTTTTATCTACAGTTTTGTTTTTCTCTTTAGGAAAAAACACAGTATGAATCAATGATGTTCTTGAAAAACACATGCAACACACGCATGCACGCACACAAAGTAGATTGAGAGTGATAAATTTGAGGCAATAAGGTTGGTCGTGGTCATGCATGGAAACGATTCCCGAAGCGAATCAGATCAGCCCACTTCTCTTTGCTCTTCTTTACAGGTTGCTCCTGCTCCTCCTTTACCCTTCTCCGAGAGAATGGAGGCCAGGTCTTCCTCATTCCTTCCTTTGGACAGAGGAAGAAAGAGAGAGAGAGAGAGAACAAAAGGGTTTTAGAGAGAGAAAAAAAAAATTTGGAATAGCAGCCGCAGACGTAGTAGTAGTGGGAGAGAAGCAAAGAAAAGAAAAAGACGAAAAGATGGTCAAATGAAACCTCGAAGACTTGCTATTCCATCATAAGCTTCAAACCCTCTTTATTGAAACTCACCAATTGGCCTTCCCTTTTTCTTTTTCCTTTTTTTTTTCATTTATTTATTTATTTTTAAGCTTTCGAAATCGATCTTCTTCCAAACTGATTGATATCTCTGCATGAAGAAAATACAACAACAAAAAATAAAATAAAATTATATATTAATATTTCCTATGTATATTCTCTCTTGAAGACATTAGACTAAATTTCTGACATCAAATTAATGGTCAGAGTAGTTGTTATTGTGTTGAATAATTGGACCGAGCTAGGTGCATATATTAAAGAGCGTTTTCTTTAATTCGAATTGACAGAGGGCTTTAAGTACGAATAAGGGAATATTCATAATTGAAAAGCAACAGGTATTTTTTTTCCCAGTATGTATTGACTGTCAATTCTGGTGATTCCCGAAGAACAATTGAAAGAGACTTAAACCCGCCCGTCGTGGATATTGGGATAAGTTGTGTGTGGCCCTCTTCATGGGTTTTCTGTTTAGAATATTCATTACATGGTAGGGATTTCTTTGTTTTGGATTCCACATTGTCCAATAACTTAGAGCCAAATGTGACATTTTTTTTTTAATTTTTGGGTGGTGGGTCTAATGTGTTTAGTTTTGCTAGCTTGTCGGGGACTTCATGAAAGTGCCATTTACATTAATGCTTGGTCAAATATTTTGGGTTCATAGTTTTTGGTAGATTAATGCACGTATTTTGAATGATGTTTGCTGGGTATAAAGAAAGTGTTAAGATACAATTAAATAATAATATTTATTTATTTCTATTAGCTTAAGCTTGTATATAGTACAAATACTGATTTCACATAATCTCAAAATGGGGATCTTGAGTTTTATTTAGAAGATCATGAAATGTTAAGAAATAAATCTCATATTGTCTGTGGATAAAATCTTAACCGACATTTTTAAATAAAATATATAGTAGATTTTATAAGATGCTAAGTTTGGCCATAAATTTCTTGAAGAATGTTAAAATATAAATTAAATAATAATATATATATATATTTATATAAATTTAAACTTTTGAGATTATAAGTGATGATATTATACGAAACTACTAGCTAACAGCTAGCTAGCTACGTCCTACGGAACAGACTAAATTATTAATTGACTTTTGCCCAATCATTCATCTTAGTTCAGCTTAATATTTCAGATGGATTGAGCAACGGCTTGGGTGGTAATTAAAAGCTAGGCCAAGGCATAAAAATCTTGCCAAGGAAGTGTAAGTACTTGTTACCACTGAAGAGTTCCAAGCTGGATGGATAAGCACAAAGATATATATCCTGTTGCAGTACCAACCATTTTATTTGAGATAGTAATTGGCTGATGTGCGATGAAGGAAAGACAGAACAAACTTTTTATGGTATATTGGTTTTCATTTTCATAGTTAAGAAAACATGAATTTTAGTCATGCGATCGAATAATATTTAATCACGTGCACTACTGAGCTACGAACACTACTACTCACAAGGTAAGCACTTTATAAGAAAATTGGGTATTTGTAGTTAACTATTTTTTGTCAAAATAATTATTCTTTGTCAATTTTTGTAGTAAATAGTCATATTGACAGAAAATAATTGATCACAAATACCTAATTTTCTTGTAGTAACAAGAGGTTATTAGTTTGACTGATTGTGTTTTTCTTTGGTAATAATAATTGTGACATGCTTGAGTATTGGTATTTGCTTATTTTTAGTTCCCAGTATAAAGTTCTTTCTCATGGTATTTCTTCGCCATAAGTGAGAGTTTTATTAATAAAATTAGACCGAAATCCCTCTTGAACATATGGCCACCGACGGTCTCTTTGCTAAAAAAAAAAATTGATTGGTTTGCCTCTTTTCCTCGGCCTCTTCTTTCCTTTAGTTTATTTAATACTTCGGAGGTTAAACAAAGGTTTTGCCCACAAGAAAAGTTGCTCTGCTGTTTATAGTTTAAATTGTGACCTAGCTAGTACTCGTAAATATTAATACGTACTGAGGTTTCTGAACTGCTTAATCGAATAATATTGAACTATAATCTATTTTCTAAAATTAATACATATCTTCCAAATTAACTTATATATATGTGCAATTAGCTTTACGGCCTCCATTTTTTATTCGGGTCTCAATTTGCGAGTAAAAATAAGCTGCACTAGGTAGATCATATACCTTTATTAAGTTAAGTAACTTGAGAGAGGAAGAAGTAGTCTGATCAGTGAATATATCCCAAAACTAGCTCCTTCTGATCGAGAGAGAGAGAGAGAGAGAGAGGAAAGAAAGATAATGACGACTTGTTCCAAGGGGGAGAAAACCATGTAAAGAAGAGCATGCACTTATAATGTAATTCAAGTACTACTTGGTATTGTCTACAATATTCATGAGGTTACTCATGTTAGAAACAGAAACCCTTAAAAAGAAGCTGTATAGCCAAAGTGTTTATTCAATTCAAAGTTCGAAAAATCCTCTGGAATCGTAGCTGGAATTTTCCTTTATCTCTTTTTTACTCCTTTAGATTTTCTTGATTCCATTTATCAAGGTTGCCAGTTGAGAGCACGAAAAAGTACGTACACGGCCCTCCACTTATTCCCTTTATCTGTCACCTGATCTCCAATATAAATACCCCTCCTCTCCCACATTCTATCACCAATCCCTTCCATCTTCACCTTCACCTTCACCTTCACCTTCACCTTCTGTTCTAATTCTAATTCTAATTCTAAGTCATTACATTTTCTTGAGGTTTGTTCTTTAATGCCTTTTTAAGTACTTCTTCTCGTGTGTTCCCTCATTACTTTATATTTTTCTTCTCAATTTGAAGGCATATAGCTAATTATTCTTATGTACTGTCAAAGAAAATGATTTTAAAAAGCTATGTCAATACAATATGCTAGTGAATTATTCATATTAAACCACTGAAATAATCCAGGAATTTTGGATGCAGAAAACATGAGCCGGCCAGGAGACTGGAACTGCAGGTCATGCCAGCACCTCAACTTCCAGAGGCGTGACTCGTGCCAACGTTGCGGCGATCCTAGGTCCGGTGACAGAAGTGACTTTGGGGGATTCGGCGGGAGAGGTGGGTCTTCATTTGGGTTCAGCACAGGCTCTGATGTCAGGCCAGGTGACTGGTACTGCACCGCCGGCAACTGTGGGGCGCACAACTTTGCTAGCCGGTCGAGCTGCTTCAAGTGTGGTGCATTTAAGGATATTGACTCATCTGGGTCCTACGACTGCGACATTCCCCGCTCAAGAGCTTTTGGTATTGGTGGCGGTGCTAGTGCTGGTGCTGCTGGCGGTAGATCTGGTTGGAAATCTGGAGATTGGATTTGCAACAGGTGATTTTATTTACAAAATAGAGAACCTTTTATTATGTACATCTCTGCTTTTATGTTTGGCTGCTCTTTTTTGACTGCTAATTTTAATTAACTTTAATTAAAAGACACTTTAGTGTTTAAGTGCCAAAAGTTATAAAGCTTCAGTAATGAATGAGAAGATTAGTCAATATCTCCGTCTGAGTTTATAATTACTGAGAAAAGTTGTAATCTTAATTTTTTTGATGGGGATAGGTCGGGATGCAATGAGCACAACTTCGCTAGCAGAATGGAATGTTTCAGATGCAATGCCCCGAGGGACACATACTAGACATGTTACCCAATTTTGGGTAAGTATATCCTGCATTTCCTTGTTCTTTAATGTAAAAGGTTGTAGTTTCCAATACTAAAAATGGGCAACTTGGAGACATATTCATGATTGGTGGTTTTTTTTTTTTTTTGTGCAGGCAGAGAGCAAGCAAGAAAGAGAGACAACATCATAGATCCCTACCATTAGTTTTGGTTCATTATTTCTTTGGATTGTTATGGTTCTTATGGTGAACATAGACTTATGTGTTCACATGCAGCGCTTAATACCTAAGCATTTGCCATAAAATGTATTACAATGTAGTACTTCGGGTGCTTTCAAGTTTGAACTATCTACCATATCTTTTGTGTTTAAGACTTTTATTTATTGTAATCGTACCTGCTTTCTTATTATAATGGAATTGATTTTCATTCTCTTTTTCAGCAGTACCGCTAATGACGTGCATGTAGAACTTCCATAAACAAACACACACACACACACACACACACTCTCTCTCTCTCTCTCTCATTCATATATACACACCGAATGTTATGATGGGACTAAGGCTATGATTGGAACACAAACTCGTCTCAATCTTATCTCAAATCAATTATTGATGAAATATATTATTTTTCAACTTATCATAAAAAAAAATAATAATAATAATCTATCTCAACCTATTTCATATATTTAAATGCATATCTCAACTTATTTACATTCAAATATATTTCAATAAGACCAACAAAATACTAGTATTTACAAATAAATGATCTTAGCATACAAATGTAGCCTAAACTAACATCTCTTGAAGGCTGCTTTGTTAATGCAGTGGTCCAAGAAACGTTTTGACATGAGTACTTTACGGATTCTTTGAGCACAACCCACTGGACAATTCAAAACTTGCCACGGACCACCACTTGAACTTTAGGTTTAACACATGCAAAAGAATAAATAAAGGCCAACCTTTATGAATTGACTTTAATTTTACGGGGAGCTTAGGAAATAGTGATTGATTCCAATAGGAATCAAAGTACTCATGTATAAAAGAGTGCTATTATATTCTGGATACGGATAGAATGCAATACTTTACAAGTACCTGGGGGCAAGATCATGTTTGAAGTGGAGATATAAGCTTTCTCATGTTCTTTATTTGAAAACTTAATTCCCTTTTTAATTCATTATATATATATATAGAGAGAGAGAGAGAGAGAGAGAGTGAGAGAGAGAGAGAAGCAAAATGTGAATTCGTCCCGTCCGGGTTGTCAAGCCCATCTCTCTCACAATGGCAAAAAACACATCTTTATTACACCTTAACAGTACTCTGTACTCCTATTACTAATAAAAGAGATCATTGTTGTGAGAAAAGTTGGTACCATGATCTATACATTGGATACAACAAATGCTTTCACTTCTATATCCATTCTTCATATAGGTCTTGTCTGCGTTTTTACTTTTTAGGGGGTTTTAGTTTGATGAGTGTTACATTCAAAAGTATAAATAGATTCTATAAAAGTAAATTTATAAATGGTATAGGTTCATGTGATCTGTCAAATTAATTTTACAATAAAAATAATTTTATAATTTGATAAATAACATTAAAGCACATCAATTAATAAAATTACTTTTATGTAATAATTTGTGGGTATAATATTTCTCTAATTTGTGATCATTTCTCTCTCATTAACTATATATTTGTGTAGCATTATAAACTGATCGTGTAATGTCATATCACGTTCACAGTTCAAACTTCAAACAAAGCTCGTTGATCTCTTATATGAATAATTTATTTAAAGGTTTTGATCTTTGTGTACTTAATTGCACGAATATTAAAGGGTAATAAGATTCGATGTTGATCATTTACTTCTCATCATTAAAAAGCTATGAAAAAAAGGAATGTCTAAAACGCATTTCATCTTGGATTCCCTTTTATTGACCTCATGATCAATATCATGTGTCTTTAGAAAGTATTATATACATGGATACCGATATCAAAAGCATCATATGCACAACTCATGTCTCCCCCAGCGCTCCATGCATGCCCATGCTTTAAGCAAAAGATTCTTGTCTTCCTTTCATACAAGCTTTATGACGTTACTTCAGACATCTTTGATATTGATCAAGCACTTTCCTGTTCTAGCTAGCTAGTAAACCCTACGTGCATACATACACATGCATACATCGTACATACATACATATACATAGAATACTCGTTTGGCAGCCATGCCATAATTCACGTATATAGCTAATTTGGAATCCTTGCATACAGGGGCGGAACCAGGATTTTATGTTTGGAGGGGCGATCAATAAAGTGTGCGGTGTGTGTTCATTTTAGAAGGATGATCATCAGTAATAGAAATATCATATTCTGTTGTTACTGAGCTCTCTAAACGTATATTACTTTTTGAATTGTACTCCATTTCTTTCTTTTTTTAAAAAAAAATTAATTGTTCTTAAGTACTTGCTCATATTTTTTTATGATTTAAGAAAAATTTATAAATCAAGAATAAATTTGAAAACTTTTTATTAAGTAATGATGTAACGCTATTAGATTTTTAACAAACTATATCTCACAATCATATAAGTTAGAGTGAAACTAAATAAGTGAGTATAATCAATGAATTTTACAATTATATAAATTTATAATTAATTTTTTTACTAGAGTTAGACTATTAGAGTAACTGTAAGATTATGTAAGTTAAAATTTGAGTTTATATAAAATTAAAAATTAAAATATAAATGGATGTATATTGAGATTTAAAAGAATAATTTTCATAAAAAAAATTTGGGGGGGGGGATTTTTATTTTTATTTTTATAATCTAAAAGAGAATTTCAATTATATATATAGTTATATATATATATATTCTATTATAAATAAAATTTGGAAAAATTTTGGGGGGGCCAACCGAAGGCGTGGGTCCGCCCTTGCTTGCACATATTGTGACGCCCCCAAATTCCCCTTAAAATAAATACGGGAATCGAGACGTCAGGATGATGACAACACGAGTCACACATCCCAACGACAAGTGTCCAATGTGTGTGCACACGTGAAATACATAAAATGTAGGTCGAAACGGATAATAAAAGAACTAGGTACCAGAATTTTTTTAGAAATATTTTACAAACCAATTTAATATAAACTCTCCAACAGGAGATTTAATACAGTCATCCGAAATACAAATTAAATAAATACATATTTATAAAAATGAGAAAATAAATTTTCCAAGATAACAATTAATATTAATATCACCTCAACGGCAGAGCCGTCTCCTCAGAATCAGCCTCTTCATAATCTGCATCCAAAAAAACTACGACGCCAAGATGACATCGCAAGTAAGTACAACCCAACCAAACTAAAAGACAGAAATACATTAATGCCACAACAACAACCATGAACAATTACCATATGCATGAGGCTTAAAATCATCTTCCTCAAAGTCAATGAAATAACCGCACTCATCAAAATCCCAATTTAATCCACAATAAAATCTCAATAAAATCACCCATCATTTTCCATAAAATAATATCCTCAAAACCAATCATACCCGGCGTTACGTATCGCCGTCCCCGATATGATTTACACACACACCCGAAATCATAATAGGCGTTACGTATCGCCGTCCCCATTACGATCCACACACACTCATTTCATACCGGACGTTAGGTATCGCCGTCCCCGATATGAAATGCACACCCAATGACCATAATGGGCGTTACGTATTGCCGTCCCCATTATGTCATCCACACACTCACACGCTGATCACAACGGGCGTTACGTATCGCCGTCCCCGTTATGACTCAGCCCAAAACCATTAAAATCCGTTAAACTCAATTTAAATCCCAGATTCCCATTCTCAACACATAAATATCCAAAATCATGCAAAAATCCAATTTCCAAATATTTTCATGAGCATGCGCGTAAATACACAATGCAGACAACCATGCACTGAATATCCAACATTTAAATAATCCAATCAACCAACAAATACCAACATCAACCAACACATAGCAACAATAATCAAACACAATAATTGTTGATGCCAAAAATATATTTAAATCTTAAAACTCGTTTGAAAAGTACTTACAGCGGTAAAAACATAAATCCTTGAACAACGTCAATCTGCAGCGTTTGTGGCGGTCACATGTACGTTAGGCTAAAATGCTCGATTTGACACCAAAATTTAGGGAGGTACTCTTTGAAGGTTGGAAAATCTCATGGAGGTGGTGGTGTGGCGGCACAACCACCGGAAGGTGGTGGATCAGAGTCAAAATGGGTAAAAACTCATTTTCGGGTTTGAGGTTGTACCGGGAAGGTGAGGCCGTGTATGGGGAAACTGAGCTAGGGGGATGATCGGCTGGGCGAGGGGAGTCTTTTGGTGGCGGTGGTGAGGCCTACGGTGGCTGGATGGCGGCGCGGCGAAAAACAACCCGTTTAAGACCCATTTCGGGTAGAGGGGGTAACCGGCGGCGATGGGTGGTTTTGGGCGGTGGGTTATGCTCGTCGGAGGGTGGGGAGTCTAGTGATGGTGGTCGGAGGCCAAGGGGTGGCCGGCGGTGGCCGGAAAATGCAAGGGAATGCAAAATATCCATTTTGGGTAGGGGGCTCACGCGCCGGCTAGGGGCTGCCGTGAGGTGCACCACCGGTGCAGGGGAGGTCATCGGCGTGTGGGGAAGGCAGTGGGTTGGGCGGTGTCGCCGGTGGGTGGCCGACGGCGGCCCTGGGTGGGGGAGAAGGGACGGGCGAGAGGGAGAGGAGGCAGGGGAGGGGGCTGGTGTGCGGGTCTGGGACCGAAATAGGTGAGGGAAAAAAGAAAAGAAAAAGAAAAGAAAAAGGAGAAAAAGAAAAAAGAAGGGAAAAAAGAGTCCAACTAGAAAAACACAGCAAATTAAATAAAAGCTGGCTTTAAATACTATAATTTCAATATCAATAAAATAAGATATTTAAAGCCCATCAATAGAAATAAATTAAACCCAAGCGCAATATTAATTATAAAACAATAATTAATATAATGAAAGCAGATCAAATAAACTCACATAATAAAATAAAGGAATTAAATTCTAATCATTAAATTAATTAACTCACATTAAAATAAATAAGAAAACAACGTAACTCGATATTAAATAATTAATAGTTCAAATAAATATCTTAAACAAATAAAACACAACTAATAATATTATTAAATTAAATTAAAATAATTAACACCGAGAATAATCTAACATGTAAAAATACACGTAAATCTGAGATCTCACACATATATATATATACACATGTATTCTGTATAATTAGTATTATAAGCTAAGAAAAAATCTATTAATCATTAATTTTTTCATCATCATCTTCTTGTTATCACTTGATGTGATATTAGATGATAAGTTCACAAATAATATATAATAAATAATCTCTATTTATTTAATATAACATCATGACATGATGAAAATTAAAATGATGAGAAATCTTATTCATAATCTAAAGGATGAGTTTTGGTTAATAAGAGTAGAGATGGCGGGACTGCTTATGCAGTATTTACAGATTAGGATGTCTTAAAAGTTGTAAAATGAGTGAGCGTTATATAAGAAAAATAATATTTACAGTTGTAAAGTATGTAAGCGATGCGTGGTAACTATGAAAAGAGTGAATATAACATAAGAGCCATATAAAAAAATATAGTAGATCCCATTAATTTTCAAAGTATTTATGCAAATATTTTCGTATTTTATAACTGTAATATTTTATAACTGTATGTAGTAGTGTTAATTATATAAATTACTGTTATTTCTACTGTAGAACTAATTACTACGTACGTACCTGATTATAACAAAATTCGTTACCAAACAATTATTTTTGTTGGAGACTGGAGTTACTCATGATTCAGTATGCAAGTCGATCGAGTCTCTAGTAGATAAAGATCTTCTATAACAGAAATATGATATACAGCAGCATTCAAATTCAAATAGATTTTAATTGTACTAAATGATAACATTTGTAATCTCTATATATAATGAAATATATTACTCTGTTTTGGTATTGGGAACCAAAACAATCCCATGCACTTTTTATTTGTTTTTACTTTTAGGATTCACAGTTTAGTACATATTTAAGATTACAGTAGAAAATATAATTTATAGTTTTAGAACTTATAGTTCATAATTTAAATAATAAGCTTTATGCTTTAAAAATTGTTTACTATTTGATAAATATATATCTAACATGTTTTTAAAGTTAGTTACAGTAATTTTTTCAAAATATATAATTATCTACCGGAGTATTTGATAAAAATTTTAATTTTCTGCTTTTTGAAAAAATAATTTTTAATTTTTTTTAATCGACTTAAGTACTTTTTAAAAAATTTAAACGTGTCATTTTTTACTTTAAAAATATTTTTATCTATTTAAAAGTATTTTTTAAATTTCGAAATGCAATTCCAAATATGTTTAAATCTACTTTTCTTTAATTCTAAATCCTGAACATGAAAATTACTGTAAGACATTTATGTATTTATTTCTATTCAGATTTTAAGTTTTGTAAACAAAAAATCTAATAAATTCTACTTGGTTAATTAGGTGAATTTGATTGTGGTTTGTGGAAATGGATCAATGATATTGAATTGTGGAACCATGGTATATGGTGATCTACAAAACTATTACAAAATTACCTGATATATTTAAATGATTTTATATTAAACGTTATATTATAAATATATTTTATTATAAGATATAACTAATATATCATATTAAAATATGAAACTTTATAAAGTAACTTTTTATAATTTTAATTATAGACCTAGCACTTCTTATAGGTAGCCTAGTAAATTAATGCAATTAAATATGATACTGTTTGTTTCTTTTCCTGGAAAAAAAAAAAGGAGAATTACATAAATTATTTTATGATAGGCACAGAAAATTAGTAAGTAGTAAAATTTAATAATTGTAATGAATTTAGTGGAGGGACGGCAGCCGCCCCCTGTCCCACCACTAAATAATGTGAATGACCCCACCACTATTATATTAAATTTGCATAGTAACTTGCATAGTAACTTGCATAGTAATTTCAAAGCCTATAAATAGGAGCTTCAGTTGTAATGAAATTCATAAGAAAATATAGAGAGAAAGAAAGTTTCAGTTCTTAAGAGTTTCAGAGAGAGTTTCTTATTTCTCTTTTACAATAGTAGTTCCTTTCTTTAGTTTTATAACACGTTATCAGCACGACGGTTCTACCAATTCTGAAGCTAGTGACCTTATTCCTCTGTAAGTTTTTCAATATATTATTTGAAATCTTTGATATATTTTATTGATGATTATCTGTGTGAATTTATAAATATATTTTCTGAGATACACATATTTATTATTTATATGTGTAGAAAATGGCAAATCTTACAAAATTGGAATTTGTTGCTCTTGATATATCTGGGAAAAATTATTTATCCTGGATACTTGATACTGAAATACATCTTGATGCAATGAACCTGGGAGAAACTATTAAAGAAGGAAATCAAGCATCCCTGCAGGAACGTGCTAAAGCAATGATTTTCCTTCGCCACCATCTTCATGAAGAATTGAAAACTGAATATCTCACGGTAAAAGATCCCTATATTTTGTGGAACAGTTTAAGGGAGAGGTATGAACACCAGAAGACTGTTATCCTCCCAAGAGCTCGCTCTGAATGGATGCACCTGAGGTTGCAAGATTATAAAAGTGTTAGTGAGTATAATTCCGCACTTTTTAAAATAAGCTCAGTATTAAAATTATGCGGTGAGAAAATCACCGATGAAGATATGCTAGAGAAGACTTTTACTACATTTCATGCCTCGAATGTGCTCCTGCAGCAGCAGTATCGAGAGAGAAAGTTCAAGAAATATTCTGAACTTATATCATGTCTTCTAGTAGCTGAGCAAAATAATGAGCTCTTATTAGAAAGCCACCAGTCACGCCCTACTGGCTCAATATCATTCCCTGAAGTGAATGGTAATAGGTTTGCATCATTCCCAGAAGTGAATGGTGCATCCTTTAGAAGAAATCGGGGGCGTGGACGTGGACGTGGTAGAAGAAATTATAGAAATGTTGGTCATAGAAATGACAACATTAAAAGGGATATACCATATCACCAGAAGTGGTACAATTCAGAAAGGGGTAAAAATCTCCAGAATAATTCTTCAAAGAAAAGTGAAGAGGTGTGCCATAGATGTGGAATGATTGGACATTGGTCACGTACCTGTCGTACGGCCAGGCACTTAGCTGATTTATATCAAGCTTCTATTAAAGGAAAGAATAAAGTGCATGAAACAAATTTAGTAGAACCATCAGATGATTTATTAGATTCAGTAGATGTAGACGTTACTTATCTTGATGTGTCTGATTTCTTTAATCATCCTGAAGGTAGTATTGAACACTTAATTGGAGATGGAAGTGTTCCACTCAATTAATGTATTTTCTTTCTATCAGTAATAAAAGTTTTGTATATTTTGTAGAATCATGGATCACATTGATGAGCTTTTTATCTCTGAGTTGAATGATAAAGATATATGTCTGGCTGACAGTGCTACAACTCACACAATTCTCAAAGAAAAGAAATATTTTCAAAATCTAACACTGAGTAAAGCCTATGTCCATACCATATCAGGTTCATCGGATTTAATTGAGGGCTTCGGAACAGCTTATATTGTGTTGCCTAATGGCACCAAATTTTGTATTGATGATGCTCTATTCTCTTCACAATCCAGAAGAAATTTATTGAGTTTTAAAGATATACGTCATAATGATTACCATATTGAAACGACCAATGAAGGCAGTAAAGAGCATCTTCTTATTACTAAAACAATATCGGGCCAGAAGCTCGTTTTAGAAAAACTGTCTGCTCTATGTTCTGGATTGTATTATACAAAAATGAGAACAATTGAATCATATGTGGTAATGCACCAGAAGTGCATTGACCCTAAAGTATTTATGACTTGGCATGATCGCCTTGGACATTCGGGTTCTATAATGATGAGACGAATTATTGAAAATTCACATGGGCATCCCTTAAAGAATCAAAAGATATTTCTACCCAATGAATCTCCGTGCTCTGCATGTTCACAAGGTAAGTTGATTATCAGACCATCTCCCTCAAAAGTCATTGTTGAATCTCCATCCTTTTTACAAAGGATTCACGGAGATATATGTGGGCCTATTCATCCATCAAGTGGACCTTTTAGATATTTTATGGTTCTAATTGATGCATCTAGTCGATGGTCACATGTTTGTCTTCTTTCCACTAGAAATGTTGCATTTGCTAGACTTATTGCTCAGATAATTAAACTACGAGCACAGTTTCCTGAGCATCCAATTAAGACCATTCGATTGGATAATGCAGGTGAATTTTCATCTCAAGTTTTTGATGATTATTGCATGTCAATAGGAATAGATGTTGAACATCCTGTTGCCCATACACACACACAAAACGGTTTAGCTGAGTCTTTGATCAAAAGGCTTCAACTAATCGCTAGACCTTTACTTATGAAATCAAGACTACCTATTTCTGTTTGGGGACATGCTATACTTCATGCAGCATCTCTAATTCGCATTAGACCATCTGCATATCATAAATATTCTCCATTACAGCTTGCATTTGGTCAACAACCAAATATTTCTCATCTTCGTACTTTTGGATGTGCTGTATATGTTCCAATTGCACCTCCGCAACGTACAAAAATGGGTCCTCAACGTAGACTTGGGATATATGTTGGTTTTGATTCTCCATCCATTATTAGATACCTTGAACCCCTTACAGGGGATATGTTTAAAGCACGTTTTGAAGATTGTCATTTTGACGAATCAAATTTTCCGTTAATGGGTAAAGAAAAATCGGTGCCTGAAGCACGACAAGATATTACTTGGGATAATAAGACCCTGTCTCATTTTGATCCTCCTACAAATGAATGTAAACGGGAAGTTCAGAGGATTATTCATTTGTAAAATGTTGCAAATCAATTACCGGATGTATTTACTGACACTAAAGGTGTAGTAAAATCTTATATTCCTGCTGTTAATGCTCCAGCAAGGATTGAAGTCCCTGAAGGACAAATTGTCAAAACAGCAATAGGTGAATCTAAAATACGCCTGAAGCGTGGAAGACCTATTGGGGCAAAAGACAAAATTCCCAGAAGGAAAAGAATACAAAATGAATTTGGCGTTCCTGAAGAACACGTACCCACAATACAGGCTACAAATATAATTGGTGCTCTTAAAGAGTTCAAATCTTCTATTCTAGAACCTCCTGAAGAGGAAACTCCTGAAGAGTATAAATCTCCTGAAAAGGGACCTCCTAAAGAGGTGTGTCATGAAATATTTTCTCCTGAAGAGGAACAGGTACCTGAAAATAATGAGATCTCAATACATTTCATGAAAACTGGAGAAATTCTGGATAGAAATAAAACTGTTGTCGACAACATATTTTCATATAAAATGGCCCTTGACATTACCAGAAGTAATGAAGAAAGTGAGCCAAAAAGCGTCGAAGAATGTCGACGTAGAAATGATTGGCCAAAATGGAAAACAGCTATTGAAGCTGAATTAAATTCGCTAGCAAAGCGAGAAGTATTTGGACCTGTTGTCCAAACACCAAAGGGTGTGATGCCTGTTGGATATAAGTGGGTATTTGTACGAAAACGTAATGAGAAAAATGAAATTGTGCGGTACAAAGCACGGCTTGTCGCACAAGGTTTCCTGCAGAAACCCGGGATTGATTATGAAGAAACATACTCTCCCGTTATGGATGCAATCACATTTAGATTTTTGATTAGTCTGGTTGTTACAAAAAGATTAGAAATGCGGTTGATGGATGTGGTCACTGCATATTTATATGGATCCTTAGACCATGATATATATATGAAAATCTCTGAAGGATATAAGATGCCTGAAGCATCTACAAGTACATCTAGAAATATGTACTCAATCAGACTACAAAGATCTTTATATGGGTTGAAGCAATCCGGACGCATGTGGTATAATCGCTTAAGCGAATATCTATTGAAAGAAGGATTTGAGAATAATCTTATATGCCCATGTGTTTTTATTAAGAAATCAGAATCCGGATTTGTTATTATTGCGGTTTATGTTGAT
This sequence comes from Platycarya longipes, assembly GCA_036559045.1. Taxonomy (NCBI): domain Eukaryota; kingdom Viridiplantae; phylum Streptophyta; class Magnoliopsida; order Fagales; family Juglandaceae; genus Platycarya; species Platycarya longipes. The sequence continues at coordinate 50,788,046 of CM071789.1, forward strand.
GATTTAAATATTGTGGGAACTCCTGAAGAGATCTCAAAAACCGCTATATATTTAAAGAATGAATTTGAAATGAAAGATCTTGGCAAAACAAAACTTTGTCTCGGCCTGCAGCTTGAGCACTTGCCAAATGGAATTTTTATTCATCAGTCCATGTATACTGAGAAAGTCCTAAAGCATTTTTATATGGACAAATCTCATCCTCTGAGTACTCCAATGATTGTTCGAACACTTGATGTGAAGAAAGATCCATTCCGTCCTTGTGATGACGATGAAGAAATTCTTGGTCCTGAAGTACCATATCTCAGTGCAATTGGAGCTTTGATGTATCTTGCAAATTGCACTCGACCAGATATTACATTCTCAGTTAATCTGCTTGCAAGATATAGTTCTGCACCAACTCGAAGGCATTGGAATGGCATTAAACATGTCCTTCGTTACCTTCATGGTACGGTTGATATGAGATTATTTTATCAACGTGGTTCAAGTCCAGAATTAATTGGGTATGCAGATGCAGGTTATCTTTCAGATCCACACAGAGGTAGATCTCAAACTGGATATTTATTTACTTATGGAGATACTGCTATATCATGGAGATCTGTTAAGCAGACACTATCTGCTACTTCTTCAAATCACTCAGAGATCATTGCTATTCATGAAGCAAGTCGAGAGTGTATTTGGTTGAGATCAGTTATTCAACATATCCAGGAAAGTGTGGACTTCCTATGATCAATAATAGCCCAACAATCTTATATGAAGATAATACTGCTTGTATCACTCAAATCAGAGGAGGATACATCAAAGGTGATAGAACCAAACATATTTCACCTAAATTCTTTTATACTCATGAACTTCAAGAGAAATGTGAAATTGATGTCAAGCAGATACGATCTAGTGATAATCTGGCAGATTTATTCACAAAGGCGTTACCAACTTCCACATTCAAGAAGATTGTGCATAACATTGGAATGCGAAGACTCAAAGATCTTTTGTCATGCACTTTTCAGGGGGAGTAAATGTGCTGATTGTACTCTTTTTCCTTTGCTGAGGTTTTGTCCCACTGGGTTTTCCTCTGCAAGGTTTTAATGAGGCAATCTTAAAGCACTTGTGGATACATAAGAAGACTGTACTCTTTTTCCTTCGCCATTGGTTTTTTCTTCCCACTGGGTTTTTACTTGGCAAGGTTTTAACGAGGCAGATTCCTTATGAGTGGTCATTCAAGGGGGAGTGTAATGAATTTAGTGGAGGGACGGTAGCCGCCCCCTGTCCCACCACTAAATAATGTGAATGACCCCACCACTATTATATTAAATTTGCATAGTAACTTGCATAGTGACTTGCATAGTAACTTGCATAGTAATTTCAAAGCCTATAAATAGGGGTTTCAGTTGTAATGAAATTCATAAGAAAATATAGAGAGAAAGAAAGTTTCAGTTCTTAAGAGTTTCAGAGAGAGTTTCTTATTTCTCTTTTAAAATAGTAGTTCCTTTCTTTAGTTTTATAACAATAATTTAATTTTTAATTTTCAGAAGGAAATATCAAAAGATACACCGCCGGGCCCAAGCTACCCGACTCCAGCTACAACGTACGTTTGTGGCAAATTGGATTGTCCTCTTCGAGGGGATTTAACGGCCGCGTGTCCCTGTACCGAGCTTCTTTCAATGTGGAGTTTGAGAGACTTCAATTGGTTTCCAGTTTAGTAAACTTTGAACCCTTTTCTGGTTTTTCCGGTCTCTAAAGTCTCAAACTTTCCGATGGCTTCCTGTGAGTCTTTCTCCGTCTCTTATATCCCAAATGACTATAGTTTTACTTGTATATTTGGTTCCACTTGGTGTCCACTGACTTTTTATTTCATCGTCTTTGCATATGGAAAAGTGGTATTTGATCAATCAATTTTTTTTTATATTTGAAAATTTGGGCTGTAAGTCATTCTGTGTGTTGAAATTGTGGGCGGAGGAATTCAAAGTAGAATAACCATGCATTAGTTAGTCTGTATCAACTGTTTCTGTAAACCCCTCCCCCCTTCTCCTCTCCCGATGGAATCCAGATTCTTGAATTAAATCATTTTAGTTCCTTTGGGTTGCATTGATCGTCTCGAACGTTGGCTGATTATGGACATCACCCTCCTAATTTTCTATTCCCGTTCTTTTAAATTTTTGTTAAGAAATGCTGGGTGTGGGGGAGATTGAAACTTTTCCCCTTGTTGGCTGGGGTGAGAGATTTGCATAAATTATGTTGCGGAAGTATCTATATGGACGAATAAAGCATACGGCACCAAAATAAACTTCATTGGCTCAAACCATTTTATGGATGAAATGCATGGTTATCTGAATGATACCGTAATGGGTCTCTCTTGTAAATGAGGTGTAAGTGTAGAATCTTCTTTCTTGGTTCAGCTCCAAATTTGGTGTGCTCCTTGGATGTATAGACTTTAGTGCGATGAAGGAGATTTGTAGATACATTCAATATCTAAGAGTCAGTCTTTAATTGTAGAAAGCCAGATAGATAACTGGTAAAGCAAGAAAACAAAGAAATCTAGGTTTTTATCGTCTTTTCACTCTATGTTGGCCAATTCAATTTTTCTAAGCTTTGTGAGAGCGTTTTATGAACACATTGTATTGGAATTGCTATTGTACAACTCTGGACATCTATCATCAACAAATATGTTCATCCTATATAACCACCATAACGTCTATACTCCCCTATGCATGGATCATTGGCTTATGGGCTTTTTTAGGATCATTGGCGTTACTGGTTTGTTTGTGTAATGCATCCTGTCCAGACTCGAACTGGGAAAACGACCTGCCATATCTATGCATGCATTTCACCCTCCTTTAAGAATGATAGCGACCACAATGATCTGTCATGCAGCACACCAACGATATCGTCAACTTACATACCACTTGCTAGGGAGCGTCCAAGAGATACCTTCCCAAAATATACCCATGTTTGAGACCACTTGCTAGCATTTGTTAAGAACAGTCTCTGAATAATTTTTGACAATGACCATTTCAAGAGAGATTAACATGTTAGTGCCAGATTCATGGGTAGGAACTGCAATGCACTGTCTTATTTACTTTTTTACTCAATATTATTTGGAATATTTTCCAATTTTCTACAAATTGCAATGCACCCAGATTCATGGGTGAAGCACTTATCAAAAACAAATTGCTATAAGGTGAAGTGATAATGTTATCGTAGGGTTTGAAAGGTTTAAGGATGGGTCCTGTTCTATAATATAGCATTGCTAGTAGAATGATGATTATTCAAAGAAGTACCTCTTGCACTACCGTTCAACTTCCCTTTAGCACTAATTTATGCTGTAATTCTATACACCGCCAGCAGCATACAATGCCTCTTTAGATTTATTTTAACCTTATTTCAATTGAAGGTTTAAAACATTTAAATTCAGTGGCTCATCCTAATTACTCTTAGTGTTTGATAGTCTGTCCTTTTCTCCTCTCCAATATTTATTTGGCATAAATCACTGAATTTCTGTTTTAAATGTCAAAATCACACTTTATAAAAATTCTAGTATGGGTTTGAATGTGTGCATCACTTGCAAGTCATACCATTCTCAAGTCAACTTCTCTGTTCCTTTGACATTATATATATTTATGAAATTATTTGGATGCATGCATAAATCTGGGGAAAATGCCTAAAAAAGTTTTCTGTTTAAAGATACTGTACGTTCTTTTGTGATGTGGTTACTATTTCAGGTAGCTTGGGAACTCCCAATATTAAAATATCAGTCGTGAACTTTAATAAAGTAAGGGCTGGTATTTTGGAACAGTTTGGCATAAGAACTTGGACAGGGCAGAGAACTCCACAATTTGCAGGGGTAACATTACGAGTTTCACAACAGTCAAAGAAAGCACAAACTGTGTATCGTGGTCCGTCTTTACAAAACAAGTGTAAGTGCTTGTTGTTAATTAATTGTTAGTTAATTATCCAGTTTGCATGTCTTGTATAAGTACGTTTATATGCACGTGAAATGCATATCTACAGCTTTCCCGCATTCTTAATAAAATCCTTATTTTGACATCTTGGGTTTTGGATCATTTCCCCTCCACAAATATGTTTGTGCAATCATACATAATTACATATTTGTTCTGTCTTTTCTTATCAGAAAATGATTCCTGCTGAATGTATGCTGAAATAATTATACTTCTCCTTGTTCTGGTACATAGGTTAATTACCTGCTTGTATGGAAAGTCTAGTTAGTTAAACTCTGCAACTGTTATTGTTATTGACTTTTATACAAAACATTATTCCTTCTGTAAGTGAGAGGAGAGGAAACAGGAGAGTTATAAAAATGACTTTAATTTCAGGAGGCTTGGTTCCTGTTGAGCGGCAGCCCCTCTGGGTTGTCTAGATAGATTTTTTTTAAGTAGTAGATAAGTTACCAGGTTTAATAGAATGCTGGGTAAGATTGTTCATGTTGCTGATCCTGATGCCATTTCTGATCTAAATTTATTTGCTGTTTCAAATCCCCACCTTGTTTAGCAAAGAAGTTAGCGTAAAAAGCCAATATGTTACTATCCAGTTCTAGCCCATATTGAGGATATAAAAAGAAGCTTGAACAGATTTGAGAATTGTTCAAACTATCTTTGGAAGATGACAATTTCAGTCTAGCTCATTGCCAATGACTTCTGTAGAATTAATTTGATGATATTATGTTATGTTTCACGGATACTTGTTACAAGTTAAATAAATCATATTGCACACTTTCCCAACTCTGATACTCCAGAGAAGATGACATCACACTCCTAATACGCTCTTTGTCAGAAAGTAAATGGCCTGTGATTGATTCCTTGATTCTGAACTTTCTAAACAACTTCTTTTGCTTCTGCTGTATGTTGTATATTAAAGTAAGAAAAATAGCTGTATATCTATCCAGCTAATTTAACAAGCATTTATCATTGATCAACAGCTGCTGGAGTTGGAGACAATGGTTCCGAAGCGACTAAATCTTCTGGTCGGGCAAACCCGCTCGTTCCTAATTCATATGAGGTAAGTAGTTTGCTAATATATGTCATTAAATTTTGTGTTTGCTATTAAATCTAACTGGCGTACGTTATTTATTCATGGCTCCGCTGGTGTGGTATCTTTTTATGTTTCAAAAAAATTAAAACTAAGTGGATATTAAACCTTTTGTAGAATTTTTGTCACCATAATTTGGTACTGTGAAATAAATCATTGCATCTGTTGGACATTTCACTTTTCTTTCTTTTCAAGTTGTTTTTGTAGTATGCTTGTTGTTAGGGATGAGTGATGGGGCATGCTGGCTCTCCCTTTGTCATTGTTGGACATTTCATTTTTCTTTCTTTTCAAGTTGCTTTTGTAGTATGCTTGTTGTTAGGGATGAGTGATGGGGGCAAGCTGGCTCTCCCTTTGTCATTGTATGTGATAAAAAATTGTACTTATCAAAAGAGTTTGTACTTGTATGTTGTATGCTGAAACTATATGCTTTACCTATAAAAAAAACTATATGCTCTTTTTAATTCTTTAATTTAAAAACATTGTCTTCACATACACGGTACTTGACTTCATGTGATATCCATATAGTTGTGTGTTTATAATCAGTAGTTAGCAATCTTTTCACAAACTATACATATTGATGGCTTAGTTATTTATAGGCATGTTCACTGCAGCGAACCATCCCCTATATTTCCAACCGGGTTTTGCAAAGGGTTATAAATGACATTTTTTCATCAATGTATTATTTCTCTGTAATTTGAGATAACCTAAGCATGGCATATTTCTGAAGTCCTTGAATTTTATTGTGCCACTGGTTGTGATCTGTATATTTGTTTATAATACAAAACAGAGAATTTCGTAATATATATACACATAAATGCACTCACAAAGATGTGTGCTTACACTGTTACACATACTTGCACCTGTATTCGTTTTTTTACACGTTTGAAGACTTTCTTCCCTCAAATTTCATTTTCAGGTGGAATCTCTGCTCACGACACTCTGTGATACAACTTCAATAGCGGAGTTTGAATTAAAGGTAAGCATGTTGAAGTGAAGTGTATATTTTTCTTCAACATAAGTGTAGTGTCATTTTTTTTTTTTTTTGAATTACTGGGATAGGAGAATCTTTTCTGCATTCTAAACCTTTTGCTTTCTAATATGTCGTGTCATTTTTGTTCATATTTTAGCTTGATGGATTTCGGTTACATGTGATGAGGGACTTGACTGGGAAAATTAAACCTCCACCTCCCTCAAGCCCCACTGCTATCGATGTAATTGCAGCTACAGAAACTCCTGCAAATGGATCTGTTTCGGCACTATCTTTATCTACCGTGAAGCCCGTACCTTCTTCAGGGAGGGTTCAGACATTTCTAGAAAAAGCTGCAGATGAAGGCTTGGTCATACTTAAGTCTCCGATGGTAACAATAAAAATTTTAATACCTTAGTGTTATATAATTCTGGGCTCTAAAATCTTGAATGGTGCAGGTGGGTTTTTTTAGGAGATCAAGGACCATAAAGGGAAAACGTGCTCCACCTTCATGTAAAGAGGTGCTGTTCATTATTTTTAAAAAAAATTAAGGAATTTATTTCCTTTTGCTTGTTAGGTGGATCTCTTGCATACTTCTTGTGTATGTATCGAGGTTACACCCTTCTTTTTATTACTAAAATTTTATTTTACCTATACAAAGAATTCATTGATGGGTACACTGCAAACATAAAGCTGTTCGGAAACTATACAGTAATGAAAATTCTTCTTTGATTGACTGTAGATATATATATTGATAAGTAAACGATTGTATTAATAATATTAATAGGCTTAGCCCAAGTATAGAAGAAGGTATACACGAGTTAACGCCTATCTAGGAAGAAGAAAAAGAAACAAGTCATGAAGGCCAAGGCCATTAAAATTTACAGCTATAGCCCATAAAAATAATGTTCTAACAAAAAGTTATCTAAGTTCCTCTATAGAGTGTTGTTTGTCTTCAAACGTCCGGTCATTTTGCTCCTTCTATAACACCATAGGATGCAAATAGGCACCATTTTTCACATAGCCGTGATTTGCAGAGCCCCTCTTAGATTTGTCCAACTGGCCAAGAACTCAACTACTGTGGCGGGCATGACCCAAGCTAGCTCTAACCTGTAGAACGCATCATCCCATAGCGTTCTAGCAACCTCGCAATGCATTAGAAGATGATCCACAGTCTCACCACTTTTCTTGCACATACAACACCACTCTGCTATGATAACCTCCCATTTCCGTAAGTTGTCCATCATTAAAACCCTACCCAAAGAGGCTGACCAAACCAAAAAAAAAGGGGGCTTTAGGAGGCGCCCTATTTCATCATTCAACCTGATTGTAGATATTTTAACTGCGTTTTTCCTTTCAACCTGATGTTTATGGTGTATATCTTTTTTTTTTATAAGTGTTTATGGTGTATATCTGTGGAAGGATTTCTTTATAAATAGTTGCTAGCTTCAATGATTAATTATTTGTTCATTAGGTTTGTAGGCAAAAAAAAATTAAATTTTTTTAGAACTTATTTATGTTTGAGATGCTTACATCTCAAACACTGATGGGACTTGTACCATGAACTTAGCCACAAATCTTTTGTAACTTGTGTATATTCTAATGCTGTTGAAAACAAGATCGAGTTACTTTGTACCCTTGCAGTAGTAAGTGTACCGTATCATGTTGTAAGAACTAAGCTTACATTCATTTGAATTTTGGACATAAGAGATCATAATCCCTTAAGTTTTACTTATCCAAAAAAATAACCCCATAAGTTCTGAAATTATGACCAAGGACAAACTGTTTTTTGCAGGTGCTGTTAGACTTGTTTATGATTTCAGGAGATTGAAACTAGTGTTGTCAATATGGTTATAAAATCACGTGTTTTTTCTTATCCTTATGAAACAAATTAGATTATTGATTCCATTCTTTTGGTTATGAAAGCTTTTGATTTCTTTTGTCATATATTTATCTATCTGTGGATGCAGCTTGTAGTCATCTTAGAAGTACTTCATATTGTCAACAAGTTTTCAAAAAAAGAAAAGAAAAGAAAGAAATACAAATAAAATAAGAGTGTGACACAGAACTTGGCAACTTGCATTCCAAGACCTAATTCCAACAGGACTATGGATTGTTTCATGGTTCAGAAATTAGTTTGGGATTGAGTTGTATTAATAGTCAGCCCAACCTCAACACCTTCCACCAGCCCAGGGTGCCTCTCTTATGCAACATGATCCCTTTAATGGCACTAGAGTTCTCGAATGCAATCACAGAACACTTTTGCAATCATGCATTGATCATTCTCCACTGACAAGATTCGCATGATTGATCTGCAGAAACAAATAGTGAAAGAGAACCAAGTGATTTGCTTTGTTGAACAGCTTGGTGGCGAGCTCCCAATTGAGGTTTGGTTCTTCACTTGAAAGTGATTGTGTCTGCATGTGTCTGAAAGAGAAGATTATTGTGTTTTGATTTTCCATTCCCAGCTACTTATCCTTTTCTTCTATATCAAATTATGTCATATTTATTTAATTTCACATTTGGTTTCTCCAGTCTGATGTATCTGGAGAGGTCATCAAGATACTCCGACAGGACGGTGGTAAGTTTGCCATATTTGGATGCATTTTCATTAATGGACTTATTGTGAATTTTATTACGGAGGTTCTTATTGTCTGCTTTGCTTGGCAGATCCAGTTGGATATGGTGATGCTCTAATTGCGATCCTCCCATCATTTCCTGGGATAAAGAAACTCCAGTAGAGGATTTTGTCCGAATATTTTGTTTATATGGGACCATTGTTTAGGGTCAGACTGATGAAATCCTCAATCAGGAGTTATTTTATTTAGCTGGGATTGTATTTGGTCGTTCTCTATTTAGGCAGACCAGAGTAAAAATAGAACACTTTTTTAAGGCATTTCAAGTTTTGAGAATATATATATATATATATATATATATATATATATATAGAAGAAGAAGAAGAAGAAAGAAAGAAGAAGGAAATACTTGAAAAATGGGAATCGGAATCGGAATCGGGTTTGGGTTTGGTACAGGTAAGGACCATTCAATGCATCGAGCAATTCACGACAATTTCGTATCAGTTATTTTAATGTTAATAAAAATTTTTAAAATTATATATAATGCAATTCAAGCATTTTATTAAAAAGTATAAAATATCAATCCATTGACTAGTTTTAATTAAAAAAAAGATTACATGAATCTAAATAGGTTCAATAAATATGTAATTTATATATTTAATCTCAATTGTTGACATTTTTTGCCTATATACACATAAGTTAAAGACCATTAATTTATAAGCACACAGTAAATGTAGTATTTTATGCACAATCACAAATTTAATATAAAACAATTATTTCTCTCTTAATTTTTATGTTCAATTAAAATAAATAAATAAATACATGTATTATCTTTCAATTTCCTGCCCTTTTTATTGAATATAATGATGAATAAGTTAATATATGTTTAGTTCTATAATATTTTTGTACAATAAATTATAAAAAAAAACACACACACACACACAGAGTTATGCAATTTAAAATAAATACAACTTTACATCTTCATTGATAACAATTAAAAAAAAAAACAGAAAAACAGAGACGAATTCACAGAACAGATGTTCCCCAGTGTAAAACAATATTGGTCGAAATTACAGATGAAGAACCACATTAACCACATTAATCAATAATCACATTCTCAATGTTCAGTATGGACCATTTCAGCAGATTGGGCCCACTTAATAGTAGATCTAGCTAATGCGTCCATGGGGTCTATACATTTTTTGAGGAGAGGATCATCCTGAGGCAAAACATCCCTCATATCATCAGAGGCAAGGATTACAGAGTTCACTGCCCTTACCAAAAGAACTTGGAGAGCAATTCTCAACAGATTGCGTGCTCCTTCTGTGTCTTTTCTGTTTAAAGCTTCAATTGCAGGAATTACTGTATGTTCCATTGTTGCTTTATCTGGCAGCACTACCTCAAATCCCTACATACAGAAAAAAAAATATCGTTACTCACAATTCTCAAAAAGAAATGTACTGAAATTCTTATTTCAGTCACAGCTCTTTCTCCATTCCAGAATTAATAAGGAAATCATGCAGAACAGTATGTAATGAACTACAGGAACTCCATCTTAGGCATTGTGAATTTGTTCTTGCTATCCCATTAACACATGTTGCAATTAGTTTGCCTGCTGCATCTGCCAATTTCTTTTGTACTGAACTTCCCTATTTTTCTGAACCAATTTCCAAGGAAAAGCAGTACGCTGGCTTTACCAAGTTTCTATTTTACAACAGGCACAAGATGAGGATTGCTCTCAAAGTTCTTTTGATGGGGGTTGGCAAGTGAGAGAGTTTTTTGATCCACTGATAGTGTGCACCATAAAAGCTTGCCTGGATCAAAAAAAATCCCTGAGGGGATGGATGACTTCTGGCCCAACAGAGTCGACCATGCATATAAAAAAACTAGGAGAACAATGTACACATTTTTTAGAAGTTGTAAAATTCATTAGAAAAGGGCATTGCCAAGTATGCAAGAATTGAACAATAGGGCAAAGTCCTTAAACCAAAACAGAGAAAAGGAACAAGAGATTCCTGGGAAAAAAATTAAATAAATAAAGAAAAATAAAGAGCGAAGTTCTTAATGTCTCCAACTTGTGACAAAACTCCACTTCCTCCATTCCATAAACCAAACATGCCGCTCAAATGAACCAAAACCATCAAAGTTATGAGAAGTGAAGTAAATATTTTGTAACTCTAAAAGAACCATTAGAATTTAAATGGTTAGATTATTTGTGTTTTAGTCCAATCCTTACTGAGGAGTTCATGCTCCACATGGGGAAAGTCGACTTTCTATAACATCCACTCCAACAGAACCTGTCACAAGATTCCTATGCAATCAAAGGAATCCCTACACAACTAGGGAGTTAGAAGTCTATCATCAGTTCATTGATAGTGGCAAAAGGACACAAAGATACTTGTTACCTGTAAACAGGTTACGCTTTAATCGATAGAATTTTATCTTTTTATCTTTTGAATATATAGAAAGGCCAAGAGAGCTGATGTAGATCAGATATTTGGAAGACGTGCCTCCTTTCATTCTGCTGGAAGTTTATGACGCTAAAGTTACTCTTCAAACCTCGGGGCTACAACGTCTAAGGCAAAAGCTTCCAGATTGTGAGCATAAGCCTTTTGAAACTCCCACTTAATTCTATTTTAAGCTTTTTAATCAAGTTGAATGAATCTTCAATCAAGCACTCCTATTCCAAAAACCACTTTCTTTTTTATACTAGAGGTTGTAAAATGTAATAGATAACATTTTACAAACTAATATCTTATTATTATTTTACTTATTCAAAAAAAAAAATCTTATTATCATAGTGGAGATAAGACGTGCCGTCACCAGATATAGCAGAGCAAAAAAAACAGTAACAGACAGGACTCTGAATAATTTACCTCATTCTGTAGTTTCTCCTGATAAAATCCAGCCGTTAAAGTTGCATCAGTTGCAAGCACTCCAATCCGCAATCGACTCCCAGCTTCAAGCGGCTTCAACTTTGCTTCCTTGAGCTCCCTGGCAACAGACTCGGCCATATGGAGGAAAGGAACAGAACATCCTTTAGAAACCTCTTCATGCCAGGAATGCGAAATGTTACAAGGCATCACTATGCAACAAGCTCCTGAATTCTCCAGGAAATTTCTTTTATTCCTCAAGTTCTCCACAATTGGGGTAGGGTCTAATCGATTACTTTGACTTTTGCTGAGGGAAGGAAAAGAACTTCTGTCATGTGATAAAAGCTCTTTATTTAACACAGGATCAGAGTGAAGTACAAAAGGAAGGGAACTATTTCCTTCTCTTTTACCCCAATTGACAAGTTTACTCAAAAAATTCAGTGTAGAATCGACGGACGCCCCTCCAATAATACCTATTGTGTTTGCTTGACCGAGTAAAGAACCAGTAGATTCACCACTTATTGAAGGTGCATTTGATCCAGAACCCTTCTTTGATTCAGGAAATCTCCCACTTTCATCAGTGTGTAAGAGAATTGATGATGGAGGTATTGCTAGAGCTGGACTCAACCTTGTCTTATACGGGTTTTTGTTCGTATCTACATAACCCAATACATGGGATGCATAACTCGTAGTGTGCAAAGGCATTGTCAAGGTTCATTCAAACATCTCCAATGCCAATATAAAGAACTGAAGCTAATAATTCTGTTTTGTTTTCTGAAATTTCAATCCCAATGAACCACAACCTACATACAAACTAACAGATCAGCTCCTCAAAACTAAATCCGTCTTGTGAAAGGTAATTTCTGATAGAAAATTGAAGAAAAAAATAAATCAGCAGGCATTCAACAACTAAAACACAGCTCTTCAAACGCGTAAATGCTCAAGCTTTTTCAACTCACAGCCCCAAAAACCCCAACTTTCATCTGGTTTCAACACAACAAACCCGTGAAACAAAAACCCTCCTCCAGAATTTCAAATACTTTATTGGGTTATCGGAATGTAACAGCAAAGACAACCTGGTCTACCAAAGCACACTCAACAGCACCCAACAGCACCCACAAGCCTCTTGGTCTGTAAGAAATTCAAGAAACGAACAGAAGAAAGAACCGAAACTTAAAAGATAAAAAAATTCTACAACGGAAGGTTGAGAGATAAAAGATAGTGATTACATACATAAAACACAACCTCCATCCTGGGTTTCAGGATTTTCATGTGCATCAATTATTCATTAGATCGACCGACAGTAAGAACGAGTGGAAGGAATCTTTTGTGTTCTGTAGAAGAAAAATGATAGACCAACTTTACAATAATAAATTAAAGAAAAAATATAGGCAGCAGTCGAGTTGTTGCGCAAGCCTCTCACGTAAACAGTAAAATTACTGTTTACGTGACAGACAGCCGGACTGCTGTAATAATATATTTTAAGGCAAATGTGAGGGGCAGCTACACTACCCTCACATGAACAGTACACATATAGTATATTTATACTGTTCATGTGAGGGAACTGCCGGTGTGTAGGCTGCTCCCAAACACATCTCATATTTTAATAGGGGAAGCTGAAGCCGCACTTATGGCCATGAAATAAGCAAAAGGAATGAACATGCTCAATATTATTTTAGGAAGACGCTAGGTGACTCTAGTATAGTGATCAAAAGTATTAATGCTTCAACGTAATCTATAATCCAATCTTGAATAACATTAAGCACCACCCATAATTCTTCTATTTTTGAAAGTCGAAAAAAATTTATCAATTTCAAAATTGATGCGTATATAATTTAGAATAATAAACAGCAACAATGCAAATCTTTAATAATATCCCTATTATCCAAATTCTTCATTTCCTTCTACAACTTAATAATATGGAAAAGACTCACCATGTGTTTAATATTTTATAAGAGCTTGACTCTATTTCTTTAGCTTTATAATATAATCATCTTGCTTCAAAATAATAATAATAAATAAATAAATAAAATAATATATTTTTTTAAATTTTAATTTGACTTTTTTTTTTTTAGAAATAGGTCAATTTTAATTTCAATCAAAGAAATTTAGAGTTTATAATGTGATGCATCATAAGTCAACTAAAAATAGATGAACATACTAAACTCCTCATTCTCTCAAAATAAACTAAAAGACTAATTACTGCCTCTAAAAAAAGTAATTACTAAAATTTCTCTTCTAAAAAAGGAAAAAACTATAATTCCACATGCCTAAAACCTGAAAAACTAATTTGACTTTTATTTTAGGAATTGTAAATGGATCGGATTTCGGTTAATGCTCTTTGTATAATATCTATATCACACTTTTTTTCGAGCAATATCTCAATCATATTCCACTATTCCTGTATTTACATTCGAAATACTCACATTATATCATGTTCTGCGACCATACCATCCAACAAAATATCATGCTCTACCAAACCGTCCGCATACTTCGATTTCTATTGAATTAAGATCAAAATATAATTAGCAGTATTATCTTTACTATTTTTTACCAAAAAATAAAAAAGAGCATAAAGTTTTTGAGAGCCATTGGGTAAAGAAAAAAAAAATCGAAATAACTTTAGAATAATAAACATAAAAAATGATTCTTATATATTTTTAATATAAATCCCAGTCCAGTACTTTAAATAAGAGGCCTTTGCTACATTTGTTTTTTAAAAAATTGTTGCAATCTTAGAACATTGACGTGTAAAGCTGTAGATTACACTCTCCCCATACGGTTATACCCTTGTGGAATGTTCTTCTTTCTTGGTCTTATTCGAATATTCAACAGCCAGAAAATTATTTTGCTACTCAGAGATTGAAGAAATACGTTATATGAAAATAAATCTATAAATTTAGATGATTTGATGTTATTTATCAAATTATAAAATTACTTATATCATAAAGTAAATTTAACAAATCACATTCAATTATCTAAATTTATTTTTATATAATTTATTTATGTCTATAACACTTCAAGACTTGAATAGAAACAAAAGGCATAACCACCCAGCTTAAAAATTTTGGTGGAAGACCTTTTGCTTGTAACTCTAGCCCTAATGGTCTGCAAAAATTCTTAGACCGTCATGGACTTATTGACATTAGGGTTACAGGTCCAAAATTTATATGGTCAAACAACAGGCAAGGCATTCATAACATCAGGGAAAAACTTGACAGAGCGGTTGCTAATATACAATGAAACAACTTGCTCCCGGATGCTTCTGTCCTAAATCTGCCTAGAGTGTCCTCGGATCACTCCCCGATTGTCCTCAGCACGAACAATTTAAACATCCATAAAAAACAATTTAGATTTGAAGAGTTTTGGCTTAGAGACCCTTCTTATTTCAAAACCATTAAACAAGCCTGGAGAACTCATACAGTTGGATCCCCGTCCTTCATTCTTGTCAAAAAACTTAAAGCTACGAAACAAGCCTTAAAACATTGGAACCACACCACCTTTGGTTACATTCAAACTAAACTCCGTCACCTCTGAAGCACTCACACGTCTCCAATCAGAGGACCCCACCCCTAACTCTATCATCATGGAGAACCACTTGAAGGAAAACATCCACGAACAATTCTGTCATGAGGAGTCACTCTGGTGCCAAAAATCTCATATTACCTGGCTCACTTTTACTAACCTCAACACTAAATTTTTTCACACAACTACCACGGTCAGACGGAGATGCAACACAATTGATACCCTTAAAACTGTCAATGGTACCTGGACAACTGATAAATTCGAAATCAGTGATGCACTTCTTGACCATTTTACAAACATCTACAATATATCACGCCCTCACATCTCACATGATCTTGATAACCTTTTCCCTATAAAAATCACCCCTCAAGATAACAACATGCTTTGCAAAATCCAACTGAAGAGGAGATTCTCCAAACAATTAAACAAACACCCTCCACCAAAGCTCTTGGTCCTGACAACTTCACAGGTCTCTTTTATAAGTCTTTCTGGAATATTATCAAGACTGACCTAGTTGCAGCCACTCAAAACTTTTTCACACATGGAAAACTCCTCAAAGAGATGAACCACACCAACATTGTCCTTGTACCAAAAACTGACTCCCCAACCATTGTTAATCATTTTCGACCTATTAGCCTTGCCAATGTAAGTTACAAGATTATTGCAAAAATCCTGAATAATAGACTTAGGCAAATTCTCCCAAAAATCATCGCTCCTAACCAATCGGCTTTT
The DNA here is from genome assembly GCA_036559045.1 of Platycarya longipes. Lineage (NCBI taxonomy): Eukaryota > Viridiplantae > Streptophyta > Magnoliopsida > Fagales > Juglandaceae > Platycarya > Platycarya longipes. The sequence continues at coordinate 50,803,759 of CM071789.1, forward strand.
GTTCCTGGTCGACTCATTCAAGATAATACGATTCTTGCTCAAGAGATTTTCCACCACCTTAAAAAGAAAAGAGGCAAGAAAGGTCTAATGGCTGTTAAGATTGACATGGAAAAGGTTTTTGACTTTATGGAATAGTCCTTTATCCAAAAAAACTTTGAAAGTCTTGGTTTTAGTCCTACCTGGATTAACTGGATTAATGAATGTCTCTCCACTGTCTCTAACTCCATTATTCTTAATGGCTCACCCACTGGAATGATTCACCCCTCAAGAGGTCTCAGACAATGAGACCCATTCTCTCCATTTAATTTCATTCTTGGAAGTGAAGTTCTTTCAAGACTCATCCACCAAGAAGAGATTTTTAACAATCTTCAGGGTATCAATATCTCTAAAGGGGGCCCTCTTATCTCTCACCTTCTTTTTGCGGATGATCTCATCTTTTTCGAAAGAGCAAACCAAAACACTGCCAATGCGTTTTCACACTGCTTAAATACCTACACTAATTGGTCTAGTCAAAAAATCAATCACAATAAATCTACAATCCACTTCAGCCACAACACTCCCATTCTTACTAAACGTGGTATCAAGGATCTTTTGAATTTTAAAACTGGCTCGGTAAAGCTTAGATACCTTGGATTACCCCTCAACATTGACCATTTATAGAAAAGCATTTTCAAAGAGGTCATAACAAAGATTGATCAAAAATTAAAAGTTTAGAAATTAAAAATTCTCTCTCAAGCTGGTCGAACCACCCTCATCAGGGCAGTTGCGTCAACCATTCCTTCCTACATTATGTCCACATGCCGCATGCCCAAAACGACATCTGATGCTATTGATAGCAAATTTAGAAGATTTTGGTGGGGAAAAGATCTTAACTCAAAAAGAGGTTTCTATACTAGATCCTGGGACAAAATCTGCATTCCCAAATCTTTTGGGGGTCTCGATCTTAAACAAATGAGCTTTTTTAGCACCGCTCTTCATTCTAAACAAGCTTGGTCCCTTTTACAAGACTCTCATAGTCCATGGAAACATTTTTTGATTAAAAAATATCTCAAAACCACAAACTTCTTCAACACCAACCTAAAATCATCTGACTCATGGTTCTGGAAAAGTCTCCTCAAGCACAAAGAGTTTATTAAATCTGGAATCTGCCACCAAATAAACAATGGAGCCTCAACCAGAGTCTGGCAAGAACCGTGGATTCCAACATTGCCAAATTTCATCCCCACCACTAATCCCAACATGATCTGGATTGAACTGTAAATGAAAGTACCTGAACTTATTCTAGAAGAACCCTGTAGATGGAATGTTTTGCTACTCCAAACTCTCTTTTCGACAGAAACTGTCGCAGAGATCTTGAAAATTTCCTTGTCCACTTACAACTACATTTCCCAAGAAGACAAAATTCAATGGACACACCACTACTCAGGGAAGTTCTCTATCAAGTCAGCCTATACTGCTTTGATCCCTCCTGCTGTCAACAACTATTCGGAAATCCCTTGGAAAAAATTATGGAAGCTTAAAATGTAGGATCGCTTAAAACTGCTTTTGTGGAAAGTGTCGCATAATATGCTACCCACAAAATCACTGATCAAAAGAATGACAAATCTCACGGAAGATTAAGTCCTTTGCCCACTTTGTCAAGTTGAAGAAAAAACCATCTTACATCTCACCCTCAAATGCTGCTACGCTCATAGTCTTTGAAGACAGTCTCATTGGCCCCTTAACATTACTACTTTTGCAAATGAAACAATCTCCAACTGATAAACATCATCATGAATCCAACTGCATCTCTCAACATTCTTGAAAGTGAGGTCCAATCATTCCAACTCTTTGCTGTCTTGGTCATTGACAACATCTGGTATCTTCACAATTTAGTCATCCACCAATTGCTTACTCTTACTCCCATGTGGTTAATCACAAGAGTTTCAAAAGCCCTAATAGATCACAACTCTGCCTAGAAAGAAAAGGAACAAGAAGTGGTCACTGTCAATGCCAATAACATTGGAGATTATCACACCATCCAATTTGATGTGGCCATCAGAAAAGGAGCAACAACGGCTACTATTTGCCTCAACAACCAAAGAGAGCCCCTTTATGTAATAACAACCTTTGTTCATAACAATAATTCAAATTTAGGGGAAGCTTGGACAGTATTAACAAGAATACAAGAGGCAAGAAATCGAAAAATAATGAAAATTCCCTTAGAAAGAGACTCGGCTCAAGTGATCCAAGCAATCAACCAAGAGGTAAGGCTAACCAGTTGGGAAATGGAAACAGTTATCAAAGATATAAGATACATTTTACCAAGTTTTGAAACTTGGTCAGCCGCAAAAATACATCGATCCAAAAATCGATGCGCGCATATGTTTGCACAATGGGCAACGTCCAATCACATTTTCGGATGCATTCCCCTCTCTACCATCCCTACACGTATTATTTCTTTTCATAGTGGCAAAGACCCACCTTTATAATTTTTTTTTCTTTCTCATGTTTTTAACCTCGTTGGTGTACTATAAGTGTTGAACTTTGTCTATGTTTATTAATGTTATGACTTTATTTGCTGAGACAAAAAAGAAAAGAAACAAAAGGTACTTTATGCTCATTTTAAGCTTAATATCATTTGCCCATTTAACTCGTTCATATTAGTAGACTCGAGCGCACACATCTATTATTCTCAGAAGTTTGCCTTTTTAAGGAGATTAGTTTTTTATGCATATTTTTTCCCAGGTTGTATGATTACGCACACACTACACAAAATCATTTAAAAAGGTGACATTTACTTTAGAACATTGCAAGGGTACATGATGATGCTTATTTTTGGAATTAGCGATTGCTGATTACCCTAACTAATCCCTTACCCTCCTCCGACCATTCACATTTCTAAAATCAAAATATCAAACATACATAATGGTTAAACTTTGGTGGATGCTTAACTAATGTGTTTTTTCCCCGTAAATTTTGAGTTGCACAGAAATGATTCTCCTTGATAACATTTTGAAATTTACGATTCATAATGATAAATATTGGTGTAGCATAAAAATTCAAGGTTAAAATTAAAAATTAGGTCAATCTGCTTCATCCACTTACCCAAATAAAACTATAATTTTGCAGCAACGAGTGTATACGGCCCCTGGCACATGGTCGCTTTAGACAACAATTGCTGGTCATATTTTAATTCTCCTGAACCACATCTATAAGTGTAACTGACATCACTGATCACAGAACGATAATTCACTATAAATTGATCACCCCTACATCAATGCCAGTCAAGGAAAAGTGCTTCTTGAAAACAAGTTCATCATAGGAATCTTCACTAAGTTAAATTTCCTCTCTTTCTTCACAATGCATCCAGAAAGGATAAAGATTAAAGATATCTTCGCTATTTTGCTGTAAAAATCTTGTCTCATGCATACATACATACATATATATAGTATGTATGAAACATTTCAACTACAACTAGTCCATCTCCTTAAAAAGTGGAAGATGGGTTGAACAAAATCCCAAATTTTGGCACAATGACTCATACCTGTTTTGCTTGCAAACGAGTCCATGAATGCTTTGTGTTTGTCTTACTTCTGTAGCTTCGAACTATCTTTCTAACATCCTTTCTTATAGACAAGAAGGCAGAAATGACAGCTATTAACATCATTGGGTAGATATAAATTGCTCTCGCAGGATCTATGCTAGTTGATTTTCTCATTATGGCTTCCCTAACAAGGCCCCATAATATAAGAAGTGTCCCAAAAAGACTCATTCTCCCTGGTTTTAAAAGACCCAAAATTGCTCCTGCAATGGAAAAATAACTCCCCGCAAGAACCTGGTGCAAGCAAAAGTGACTAATTAGTAGTTTATAATTTGTAGAATTCCGTCTCTTTTTGTTTAGTACGACTTCTTCACTAAGACGTGCAGTTAGTTCATTTCAAGCTGAGTACCCCTTCTTTTTGCCTCATTTCATTTAATTTTTCATTTGTTGACCCCAAGAGGAGAGAAGAAATCTCCGCTTCATAAGTTATTGTTCACATCCTATTGTACCATTTCATCTTCCCTATATTTTCTTAGACAAATTCTTCCTCATTGAGTTATTATTTTTTTTAAAACCCTGCAACTTTTTATCAGGACAATCATGTATAGTGCAACATATGATCGTCCCTTTCTTAATTTGAGGATAGTTTAGAAGCTACATGAAATAAAGTTTTCACGAAGTCATCAAAGGGTGAAGCAACCTGCAACTCAGTAGTGGCAATTACTCCCGCTGCAATTTCAGAAAGAACTGGGTCACCTTAGAAAATTTCGAAACTTATGTCAAATTTTCATTTGCTCTCACTGAAGGATAGTGCAACATGATATATCCACAATATGGTTAATCATACTTAAATTAACTAAAGTGAACAAAGGTTAACTCTAAAGCCCTAAAAGAAATAGGTGGCCTAGTTATAATCCTGAAATCTTTTGAGGAAACCCCTAAAGTGTAGCCCCTTTCACTCAATTCATTCTGATACACCTTCTTTTAGTAAAAAACAAAAAGAGTTCTATATGGTCTTAGGTGTCTTACCTTTCACATTTTTCTTAACTAAACCTCTTGTAATGAATTATATTCCTTTTTGGTTTCACTTTATTTATTATTTTGATATCAACAAAGGTAATGGTTCTCATGACTAACTACAAATGTTCATATCCATTAGGAGTGTTAATCCGGATCCGGTTCTTTCCAGATCCAATTTGAAATCTGGAAACCCGGATTATCTAGGCGGATACCCACCCTGATTAAATCCGGACGGTTACTAAAATTATAATAACCGCCCAGATCTGGATATGGATCCGGATTTTAATCCGATTATCTGTAACCAGTTATAACAATTAACAACACACAAAAAGTTACTTGAGTCTGCAACGTGCGAACCCTAGCCTCCATCTCTCAAACTTGACCCTCACGAAATCAAACCACAGCCTCCATCTCTCGAACTCAATGTTCACGAAATCAATAATACACAAAATCGAAGGGCTAGGGAAGTGCGATTTGGAGTCTGCGAAGTGCGAATCGCGAATCCTAGAAATCGATAGGAACTCGATGTGCAATTTCACCGTATGATTGAAGCATCTCTCTCTCTCTCTCTCTCCATATGATTATTACTGTTTTGATTCGGAACTCTTAGTCTAGCTGATGGCAAGATCGATTGTTTCTTTTCTACTCTTGTTTCCCACTTTAGCTAGATCTAAATTTATGTTTTGTAAATCCGAGTTTCTATATTTGTAGATCTGAATTTCTGTGCTTTGGGTTTTGTTTATAAACGATGGGTGTTTGATCTGAATGTCTGTGCTTTAGGTTTATTTGTAAACAATGGGTGTTGTGGAGATTTTTGTGTTTTAGTTTTGTTTGTAAACTATGGGTTTTGTTTGTATGAAGGGATAGTCAGGGAAAAAACCATCCAGCAAGGAAGAAGCGTGGGAGTTTATCAAAGGTTTGCTTAATGCGCTTCACTCTCACCATTTCTCATTCAAAAGTTGAGCTGGATTTGATGGTCAAGTCCTTGTGGGTTGCAGGATATTCTGGCGGTCAAGCAGAGGTGGTAGGATCCATTCTTGTAACCAATCTAAAGACTGGAAAAATAAAAGGTGGATGGGACAGATCCGAAGTAATGGTTTCTGGCACTTTTATTTGGATTTTCTCTTCCTTATGAGTGAGTATTACATGATTTTAAGCCCACCTAATCTCAGGACACTGTTAAAAATGTATTTATCTACGTATGAAAAGGGTATTGCTGCTGTTTCATCTCATCTCTCCTTTCTTTACTCAGTTTCTGTCAAATTCAGCTGGGTTTTTGTTATTGTAATAAATTCCGTTAATGTTTTGCATATGGAGATCTTAATTTTAGAATGTCTATTCACTTCCCTTTAGAAGTAACCGTGTAAATTAGCTAGTCATTGTTCCCTACTTTTATAGTGTAATTTTCCTCCTTTGTTGCTCTCCCCAAGTGGAACATGTAGGGGCTTTTGTGTTTATTCTAGGAAGATACAAGATAAATACAAAGAAAAGAAAGCTCAATTTTGTACTTTTTCAGCATTTTTCTAGTGGTTTGCTTCTCTGTTTCTGCCCATAAGGGTGCCCTTTAGAATGCGAAGTCATTTCTAGTATATGCTTTATGCTTGTACAACACATAGTTGAACTTTCAGGAGATCCTTGTCATGTCTTTGTGCAGGTTTGTTCTCAAACACCCGGTGCCAATTTAAATAAAAATAATCCTAATTCTGGCAGCGTAGGGTGGCAGAGCTTGTAATCTTTTTGGTTTTCAGAATTTCAGATAGGACCCAGAAGCAGCTCAATATATTTTGTGGCCTTAAGCGATGGTTAAATATATTAGATTTTAATTTTAAAATATAATAATATTATTTAATATTAAATAATAAAATATTATTTGAAGATTTTGAGATGCAAATATGATATACTTCTTTATAAATTAAATACTTACTTTTATTTTAAGTAATCTATATTTCTTTTAATACTTAATTTTGAAAATAAATAAGGCCATCAACATCAAAATACATATCATTTTACTACTTTTATTCTATTTTTACTATTGTTTAAAAATTCTGTACATTTTAAATAAAATCATTTTAAATAAAAAAAAATTTATATTTATTTTTTTTAATCAAATTCTTCATCATTTAGACAAAATGTGGAGGCCTATTTGAGATGGGGGGCCTTAGGCGGTGGCCTAATTGGCTACCCCTTTGAGCCGGCCCTGATAGGACCTTGATACTTTATGAATGCATATTGAACATTTCTTGTGACCCAATACTTGGAATCTATTTGTTAAAAGACATGCTTATAGAGTTTAGTGCACTAATATTAATAAACTGTTTTATTACTCCTATGTGGATTCTTCTACCTCTCTCTTTATTTCCTCTCAAATGCTTCTTCTTTGGTGATGTCTCTTCGACAAGGGATCCAACAGCATACTTGAAAGCTATATTTACCTTGTATGATTACTATCGATAGGATCACTGCTTGTTTAACAAGAACGAAAACCCTGCTAAGTATGCTTGTTATAAAATAGTCCTGGCTGGGTGAAGGTAGCTTATTTGAATGGTCCATTCCTTGATTTTTTTCTCATTTTTTCTTTTATCCAGGTTCGTGGCTGAGAAAGAAGTACCCAACACTTTGATAAAATATTCACCAGAATGTCATAATGATCCAGAAAATATTCAATAATGTTATTTATTTTACATTGTTATGCATTAGTTTAATTAGTTGTGATTTATTATTATTTATTTTATTTTTTTGTAAATTTATGTTTTGCATTGTGATGTATTATTTTAATTAGTTGTGATGTATTATTATTTATTTTGTTCATTGTAAATTAATATTGTGCATTGTGATGTAACAACAATATTATCTATTTTGTATTTTTATTAATTTTTTTCTTTAATTTATTTTTTTATAAAAATCTTTTTTAAAGTGTTTACATTATTTTCAAAAAAAATCTGGACAATTTAAGGATCAGTTTAGATTTTTTTTTTTTTTTTTAAGTTCTATAAACATTGTTTTAAGTTTTAAGTCTAAAAAGGAAAAAAAAAAAAAAAAGCATTAAAATCCTAGTTATCTGGTTGTATTACAAATCCGGATAGCCGGGGTCCCGGATTTAAGAGAGAAACTGCAAAAAATCCATATATCCGGTCACAATCCGGATACCCGGATCCAATCCGGTTATCCGCCCAGATCAATCCATGCGGATACCCACCCGGGTTTTTAAGATCCAGTCCGCAACCGTTTATGGGTGGATATCCGGATCCGGATGCGGATGTGCACCCCTAATCCACAATGTGTTTTTAACAAACCAATAGTTATGAAGTTATCATTTTTATTTAAAATAAATATATTAATTGCCCAGCTCGAGGAAATTCTAAATTCTTGAATATTAAGCAAGGGTAAAAGAGTATTTTAAAAAAGTACCGACCTCTATGCGCTGGAGATCAGGTGTTGCAGGAGCTGCCTTCACATTTGTTAAATTATATAACTTTAGCAAGTTGTTGTAGCTTGGGATTGGCTTGTTCTTAAAGAAAGCATTTGCAATGGCTCCTGGATAGAGCAGAGCCTTCACTACAACTATGGGAAAGAGTTCACTAGCAATCAATTGTGAGCATGTCACTTGTAGAGGCGTTCTGCATATTCCAGAGCTACACCTGACCCTGGAAAGCAAAGAGAACAATATGTAAACCATCTTAATGATTATTCATTGATCTTTTTAAAATCTTGGGATAGCAAAGCTTTGTTAATGTCTGGTGTGTTTCTATCTAATGGAGAATTCACAAATCTAAAAGCTTTGTGAGCACTAGCATTGGATTATGATCTGCATATGAATGTACATATTTGCATGACATGACCTTAAATTGGACTGCATTGGATTATGCATACCCAAAAATTTGCATAGCTACGAACGGTTTTTCTACAATTTAAAATGTGTTGTTCACTCCCCAAATCTGATTTTACTAGTTTTTTCTCTCCTCCCACAAATGTTGTTTTAATATTCCTCTACAAATGTAATTTTATTATTCACTCTATAAATATTATTTTACACATGTAGTGGGTGCTAATTACAGAATATATAAAATCTAATAAATTAAAAATAAAAAAATAATAAAAAATTTATTTTATTTTATTTTTATTTGGGTCAAAGATGCATAATTGGAAGTTTTTCTTAAATGGCAAAATCAATCTCCAAAAGATGTGATTTTGCACATGCATATAAAGAAACCAACGCTAGTGCTCATCGTCTAATGTAAACTATCTTGCCAAAAAAAAAAAACTGCATTTTCTTGATCAACATTATCAAAGTTGGAAATGGTTGTACTTGTCTAATGAATACATGTAAATTCATTCTTTGGAACCAGACTCTTCTACTAGTATTTTAGCAATGCTTTTATTTTTCGATAAGTTAGTATTTTGGCAATGTTGTATCACACTACAAATGGATCAAACAATTGAAGGCCAGTGAAGTTCATTAGACATGTTTGATTTACCAATCTTACATTTTTTATGCTAAAAAAAGGAACATACATACTTCTTTTGATGTTGCGCTTCTTTTCCTTTCATGTGTCACGTGTGTGAGATGAAACCCTCTTAAATCATCGTAGAAAATATAAGCGAAAGAAAATGCCCTATCAATTTCAAAATCTTCAAGTTCTCGCATATGAGAAACAGTCGAGGATGAAAGGAGATCTATAAACGAGAGAATATACTGTAAAACGAGAGAATATACTTTTCTGAAGTAAATAAGTTTCCAAAGATTCGTCAGAAAGATGTTAGAATTTTCAAATGAGAAAAAATAAATAAATAGGGCATTGTCTATGCCGTCGAGACTCGAAACACATGGGGAAAAAAGATCGCATCCTGACACCCGAGACAGAGAAGCTGATGCATGCATTTTGCGATTTCAACTCTGTTAGTGTAAAATTTCGCTTTCCTCTTAAGTGGGTATTTGAACCAAATCTATCATTCTCGTAATCTAAAGATGTTTGGGAAAAGTAGAGCAGTTTACCTGAAAAGTGGAACTTGAAAGATGATGATTAGGAAATATATGCAACAAGCAACGGAGGATATGAAACTTGCCCATTTCCTTGAAGAAGCCATAGCCGGGATTTTATTAAATGGACTTTTCAGAGCCCACCTTGAGGGAAAAGGGATGGAAGTTGGCGGTGCAAATTTCATGGCGCCATTTTGGAGCCGAGGGCCCCATAATTTGCGCATTAAATTTTGGATATAAAGTCGTAGTCCCCTGGATTTTCACTTGATAATTGCGAAACCCTTTGTGAAGTTTGAACTAGTCATTTTCCTGCTTTGGAAAAATGATATTTGTAATTATAAAATATATAATTATTATATAATTATTTTTAATAAAAAAAAGTGAGTAAATATAAATTTTACATAAAAATAAAAATTAATTTTTAATAAAAATTAATTTTCTTAAATATTTATATAATATTTATATATTTTACAATTGTATGTAATATTATTATTTTTAAGAACAACACTATTTTTATTTTCATTTGAGAAAGTTATCCATGTTACATTCTGGTAAGAAGTACGACATATATATGTATGAGTGTGCTCTGTATTTACATTCTATTTTTATTTTATTATATAAGATATGTTATATTTATTATCTAATAAAAAATTATTTAATAATAATAAATATATCATATCTTATATAATAAAACGAGAGTAAGATGGTAATGTAGTATATAAAATCTTTATATATATATATATATAAATATTCATAAAAAAAAAAAAAAAAATCTACAATTTGACATGAATACTTTTAATCTATATTATAATAAAAATAATTTTACAATCTAACATATAATATTAAATCATAATAAATTTATTTTTATAAAATCTATTTGTGACTAAAACATTATCTTACCTAATTATTTCTTGTTATCATTTTTTCTCTAAAGAAAGTTATATATTTAAAAAACCATCCAGTGATACAAACTAAAGCAATAAAGTAGTAAACAAATTAAAGCAAACTACCCTTGAACGTGCATCTCAGCTTCTTGGGAGATCTTTTCTATTGTAGAATCTCAACAAGCACGGTGGTACGGAGATGAGCGGTAAACAATCATATATTTTGGTAAAGGCTGCTCATTGCACAATTAAATGCGTATATCGATTAAAGTTTCGATATATTTTCCTCGACTTCTAACTTTCGAAGGATTGCAAGAGGAAGTTTATGGGTTGAATAAACCAATCCATTGTTGTTTTCGATTCCTTTGTTGCATCAACGGCAATTTAAGAGTCAACGACTATTACAATTCTCTTTACTGATCTATGAATTGCTTCCTTTAAGCCTTCGAGAAGAGCATAAGCTTCCCCTTAATTGAGGTTTGTGTTGCAAATTTCTTTTATGCAGACAAATAAGATATTATCGCATTTTGTGGAGCAGACCGCTGTTGTTGTGCTTGTATTTCCACTTGTTGCCAAATCAAATGTCAGGTAATGATGATCTCTAGGGAGGACTATCCAGTTAGGTGCTTAGGTAAGCTCAACATTACCACAGGCTATTTTATGATCACGGTAAGTTTTTAGGACAATTTTAATAAAGCCATCAATGTTGGGGGATATATTATCATGCACAACTTGATTCCTAAAAAATCAAATGCTATCCTTGACGATGATTGCAAAGATCTAATAGTTATGGTGCTCTCTGATGGGAATATTGAGATTTTTCAAGGCAAGAATACACTCGATCCAGTGGATCACCCTAGGTTCAAGCATAGTTTGAATATTCATTGGCCAATGAGATTGCCTCCATAAAATACGGGTGAAGGAGCCGTTTAAGAACAAATTGTTAGGAGTTTCCCCTTCAAAGTTGCACAAAGGATAATGGGATTGGCTCAAATTCAGGTTAAGACTGTCTAAATAAGGATTGGATAGGGAAAATATATTGAAAAAAATTTATAAACAAGCAACTTAAGTCTATCCTGAATCCTTAGCCTCCAAACCTTCTTCTAATGGTTATTAGTCCCCTGAAGAATCATTGGTTCCATTCCTAGAAACAATCTCAATATAGGCTTCTTTGACTGTAAATTTTTCTGAAGCACTCCTTTTTCAAACAAGCTTGTCATCGATAGAATGGAAATTCTGCTCTGCCAAAGGAATTTTTTGAATTTCAACAACAATTTGATTGTCAAAGAGAACTTACAGGAGTAAAATGTTTCATCCCCTAGGATTTTCCATTGTTAGCTCCACCACCTTTAAATTGGGATCCTCAGGAGTACTGTCATTCTTAGGGATGGGAAGAAAAAGGGGATTGGTGGAGATCCAAGGGTAACTCCAAACTCGAGCAAAGGTACCATAATTGATTTGGAAACAAGTGTTGTGTTTCACTATCTCTCTTTGATTTAAAATTCCTTTCCAAAGCCAAGAGTTGGTGTTTTTTTATGAGATTTCTAAAAAATGAGTGGGTTTCAGATATTTGGAAGAGATGATAGAGAACCACATAGAATGATTGCCAATGACCATGTTCCAGCTAAACTTGCTAAGAGGTGCTTGATTGAAGTTGGAGGTAATTTTAAACCCAAGATCACCTAAGGCTTTTGGCATGCAAATGGAATTCAAGATTTAGGGGTAAAATTATAAACTTTGTTGGGGTTGGAGCCCCACCCGAATCTCATGAGTGTTTGATCAATCTTTTTGAAAATATTTTTTGAGAATTTAGAGAGTAGACATAACATAAGAGGGCATTGTGTTTGCAACAAATTTAATCAAAGCAAACATTCTAGCTTGTGAAAGGAGCTTTGTTTTCCACATTGCCACTCTATTAGAAATGCTGGTCAAAAGGTCATAAAAAAGGATATGCTTAGAGCTACTAAAGATTAAAGGGAGACTCAAGTATTTGATTTGAGCAAGAGTGGGCTTGAATCCCATCCTTTCTCGAAGCCTTTTTTTTCCAAGGGTAGGATATTATGACTAAACTGGACCAAGGATTTTTCAGCATGGACTTTCAATTTAGACCACTTGGAGTATTGATCCAGGCAGGAGAAGAAGGAGGTGGCAGTAAGATTGGCTGTAGAGCCAAAAAGAATGAGATTATCGACAAAAAATAAAAAAGAGTGAATTTGAGCCCCTGGCTTATCATTAATTATTGATGAGAAGTGTTTTTACTATAATTTATTTTATATATATATAAAAATAGATTTAACATGTTATATGAAGTCATTTTAATTTATAAATTTGTTTTTGTGAAATATTTTTATGGTTAAAGCATATCAAAATAGTGTAATTTGTAATATACTCACAACATTGACCTTGCTTAAAAAGATTGCTTCATGGTCTATTCATTTTTCGAACTAATTGCTTGCCTTTTTGTTTATTGACTTATTGGTCTTATTAATGCTTTCTTCAAATTAAACTCTCACCATAATTTAAAACTCTTAAATCACGAGTAACTAAATGAAGTCCTATAAAATAAAATAAAATAAAATAAAAAACGAAAACGAAAAGGAAAAAAAAAAACTGAAATTATATAGTTAACACAATATATATACTAAAAAGAATCTTCTTCTAGCAACAAAAATAAAAATAGAAAACTAGGCCATTGAGATTTGAGACCCCAATTATTTATTTCCCAATCTCTAATGTTCTCTTTATATTTTATTGAAAGCAACTAGACAAGAATCACTTTTTGTTTTTTTGCACATATTCCCGTCCTTTATGGGACCACACCCACACACTGTCATGGAAAAATACAAAATTCCAGATTTTTATTAAATTGGCTTGTCGCCGCATCTCCCTTCCCAACTTTAAATAAAAGAAGCAACATTGCCATTGAAATTTGGTTGGTAATTCTTCAGATAAAATAGACAAAGGGAGAGGCCTTCTTGCACAAGTACCACAACCGAAATCTATGTAACTTCTTGACAAGTTTTTTTCATTTTTAGAGGGTGTGTCCTCTTTTGTATCAGTCTATATAAGTGCTGACAAGAAGGTTTTCTATGGCAATTTTGTGAAGGAAAAATCCTTTTTCTTGGTCCTTTCAGTTACAATTCAAATAAAAAAAAAAATACAGATTTCTGTAATAATTTATTATTTATAACTTTGAAAAAAAATACAAAAGGAATTCTAGAAAAAGGAACAAAACAGATAATTCTATACTATCAGTATCATCTATAGTACTGCAAATTCACCAATAAAAATTCAAGAAAAGAGGTAAAAATTAAAATGAATTTGTCCGTTTGTCTCTTCGTCCACTCGTAAAACTCGTTACAGTTGCCCTTTGCGCTCTGCCAAGAACCATCCTTTACGGTTCATAAAGCAAATTGAAAAAATAAAAAATAAAAATGACAAGAATCACATCTCATCTGAGCTCTTCCAAGAACCATCCTTTACGGTTCATCAAGCAAATTGAAAAAATAAAAAATAAAAATGACAAGAATCGCATCTCATCTGAGCTCTTCCAAGAACCATCCTTTACGGTTCATCAAGCAAATTGAAAAAATAAAAAATAAAAATGACAAGAATCGCATCTCATCTGAGCTCTTCCAAGAACCATCCTTTACGGTTCATAAAGCAAATTGAAAAAATAAAAAATAAAAAATACAAATGACAAGAATCACATCACATGTGAGTCAGATGATGTAATTCTCAGTTCATGTGGTCACACTTTTCAATGCTAATGATACCTCTCCAATAATTCAACCCCACCAATAATTGCAGCTTTCTCACCCACCCAGCTATTTCACTGCTACTTGATATGTTTATAATCCACTCCCCGATCGTGCAGAACCTTTCGGTCATCACCATGTGGAGCGAACTTCCCTCTGATCTCCTTACCAACATCTTCTCCTACCTCTCCCCAGACTCCTTGGCTCGGGCCAGGTCCACTTGCCGGCAATGGCACGCCGGTGCCAAAGCTTACCTTTTGACAGCCACAATCCCTCCGGTCCCGTGGGACGAGCCACCATGGTTCCTGGCCATGCCCATGCGAAACCACAGACTATCTTGCTACGCTCACAACCCAGTTCACAACAATTGGCATGCTCTCTCTCTCCACTTCATTCCAGACCCAGTTCGGCTTGTTGGTCCTATTGGAAGCCTTGTTCTTCTCAGACCCACGAATTCTACGTTTCTCCAATTGGCCATCTGCAATCCATTTTCCAGGCAATTTAGGCACTTGCCTCTGTTAAACGCCACGAGGACTAACCCTGCCGTCGGTGTTCTAGTACTAGACTCGACCCAAGATGTTCCATTTCCTCGCTTCAGGATCTACGTGGCAGGTGGGATGTCCGAGGCACCACGTGGTGCTGCCATGTATGAACCCACGTTGGAAATGTACGACTCGAGAAATGACAGATGGCAAATTGTTGGGTCGATGCCGGTGGAATTTGCGGTGAGGCTTACTGTTTGGACACCCAATGAGAGTGTGTACTCTAAGGGGTTCCTATATTGGATTACCTCTGCTCGGGCTTATTGTGTAATGGGTTTTGAGATTGGCACCAACACGTGGAGAGAACTGAACGTGCCAATGGCAGATCGGCTTGAATTCGCCTCGCTAGTGCGCCGGAATGGGGTGCTGACACTAGTGGGTGGCTCGTGCGGTCAACCTGCATGTATATGGGAGCTCGGAGAGGGGGACGATTGGGGATTGGTTGAGAAGATGCCAGCTGAATTGGAGATGAGGTTTTTAGGTGGCAAGAGAAGTTGGGACAGCACAAAGTGTGTGGGAAGTGATGAGGCAATTTACTTGTATAGTTGTCTTGGTTCCGGAATGGCAGTTTGGGGGGAAGTTGTGGATAAAGGTAGGTGGGAATGGTTTTGGGTTGAAGGGTGCTGTTCTATTGGGGGAAAACGAGTTCAGAGTTTCCCAATTAAAGGAGTACTTCTTCATCCAAGTCTTGCTTCCTCATCCATATTTTAATTACAATTACTTTGCTTATTTTCCCCCCCTTACAATTGTAATGACTTTGCTTACAATTGTAAAAAAGAGTACTTCCACGGAAAACAATGATTATTAATTTAATAACAATACTCCCTTCGATTGCCATGTAATTTGCACTTATTATCGAGAAAGCAGGGGGCCCAAAAACCAGCGACGTGATTTTAAACAACACCCTCATAAAACACTTGAAAATTTTGCAATATGGAGTCTCTGCTCTACAGTTTTTGCGAAATAAAAGACTAATAAATAAGGTTGCTAAGTCAGCCTGTGAGCTCCTCCATTAAACCCTGTTGATGATAGGGACAGAGATGGTTAGAAAAGGAGCAAAAAAGCCATTCTGCCACGATAATTTTAGTAATTAGGTTACCGGACAACCCACCCGTGAGATGAATTGCTCAGCATCAGTTCGTTTAAGGAAGTGCATAGAGTGGCGAGCAAAATTGGTTGTCTTATCATCACTGAGTACCACACCGATATCATCAAGGACTCTCACCTGGATGTAAGGATCTTTGGGTGGCACCATATCCTGCCAAACACAAGACACATAGAATCATGGTGTATAAAAAAAAGTGGACGTATCCACTTCCAAAACTGTATCATTGAAATGTGCCCTTCTCGTGAAATCACCAAAATATAAACTAATATGTGTTTGTTTGTGTGTGTGTGTGTGTGTGAGAGAGAGAGAGAGAGAGAGATTACCACCGTCAGATCAAGGTCAAGTCTTGACATATATGATTGCAAAGCTGCAGAATGCCTCTTAAAATACTCTTCCTCTGTGTGACTTATTCTCTCTTGAATTTCTTGAGGAAGCACAGGCCCTACCTCCCATATCAAACTTCTTATAATTTCTGCTCTGTTGTACCTGCACGGTTATAAAACCATAACCTTGACGACTAGTGAAGATATAAACCTTTAAAAAATCAGTTAGATGCTGGTAATATGCTCAACAAACGTGGCAAGAAAAAAATATTACACATATGCCATTAAACAGCGCTTATTGCGAGCTAAAGAAAGGTGGTGGATGAGTGCTCCGTAGTGCTCTGGATTTCTAGTTGTTTGGACATCCAGTCCTTCTTCTTGGATCTTTCTGCAGTAAGATAAAGATATATGAGCCATGTGAGCCATCCAAAACTAAACTGATGCTATTTATTATTGCAAATGAAAGGGATAATAGAGATGTAAATAGTCAGCTAATGAAAGAAAATCCCAAAAAATAAACTCTTAACTTAATGAGTAACCAGAATTTCAAAATGCCAATTTTGCTAGTATCGAAAACTATAGTTGGTAATTTCTATAGTTGGAATGTGAACCAGTCACCCCTGCCGCAAGGAAAAAGGCAACAGAAATTCAAAATTATCTCTTGATTACAACTACCATTTCTAGAAAAGTGATAACTTTCTTTCCCTTTACATTATTTAAAGAAGACTAATTTAAAATGTTGTATATAGAATAAAACTTCTTGATTACCTAGAAAAAAATGTTGTATATAGAATGTATGCATCAAATATGCATTAATTGCTGATGTGTATCATTTGTTCCCATCTATGAGATGTTAGAAAAAGGAAAATATTATGAGAAAAAAGCAATGGTGTTTTTTCACACTATTTGACCTGAGATTAGCATTCTATACTCGGATCTGATTTTCCAATCGAGTTCTAGAAACTGAACAGGAGTGATAAGGATTCACAGCCATAAATCTTGAGGGCAAAGAAAGGAGGAAGAATTAGCCTCTCATTCAATATAGAAGAAATGAAAGTAGTAGCAGCACACTATTAAGGATGAATTTATCAATAAGGATTTTAGGGGTTAATTTCCTGAACAGTGACGATGCCAAAGCTCATAATCATATATTTGGGATAAAAGATACAAAAACAAATGCGTTCAGGACAAAAGATGACACAGGATATATTATCTTCTGGAACAGAATTACAAATATTAAAAAAAAATGATCAGTAGAATTCCAAATAAACGAATTGGAAATAGAATAGAGCAACAAATGAAGGAGCTGCGAGAAGCAGATAAGGAAAATAAGATTACCTTATCAAAGACTGAAGCTCAAGGTGATGTTGACTACATTCTGCAGTCACTTGATCAAACAAGTCACTCTACATGATCATGGTAAAAAGACAAATAAATAGTAATGGTATCATGAAGAATAAGTGAAAAGATGAGACAGAAGAGAGTGAGAGTCTTGAACCCTTGAGGAAGGTTGAAAATGAGATGGGTATGCATCATTTAATCAAATGGTACTTTTCACATTATTTCATTTGAAGAAGTTTTTTAAACATGATCAATAATATAGACAATCTAAGTATTGTCACGTGTGAGCCTAAATAATGTTTCGATATGGCATATATTGCAACTTCCCAAAAAAGAAAAAATAGTTGGCTAACAAAACATTCTCTCTATCAAGGCCCTAGAAAATTGAGGCAAGTCAAAAAGTCCAATTTCAAGGAATGCATTTATTTTCTTCTGTTATAAGAACACATCAGAATTTGAAGATCGACTTCTACACTCCTGTTCAATTTACAAGCATATCGATAAATTTAACAGTTACCAAAGAGTGCACTGATAATTGAGTCTTACAAACATTAAGAAGATTGAGCATCATCCGCCTATCGTCAAAACCTTTGTACAAATGTAGATACAGAACAGACAAAACATATTACAGTACAAGCTAAGTATAACTAAGCAATAGGTCTTACATTATAAGGTGTGAGCTGCCCCTTTTCGCCACTTGCAAGTTCTTTCACCAATTGGAATGCCTTTCTCCCATACATATTTCAACTGAAAGAAAACCAGCTAAATCCTTGTCCACTAATCCACTTGAACCATCTCTTACATAAATCTACATTCATTGAAACATTTCATCAAACAAAGCTTCTCCATACAGAAATCTTAACAGCATCGTCCAACACAAACATAGCCACATACATACAAGCATAAGTACACACATATACATACATAATTATATAAGCAAAGAGAAAAATCTGGAATTAGATGGTGGGATAAAATAACAAATGTTTTCAACAGAGAAATTAGAATATTGACTATAAGATTGGAAAGTGAGAATACATGTGCGGTGAGGGACAGCCACGGAGGAGAGGGGTGGATTCGCCACTATAGTTCGTTGGTTTTGTTTTTGGAGAGCATTTGGCGGATTTAGCTAAGATAAGAATTTCAAATTAACTGCTACAATCAAATGGTTGTTTAGATCTACGCGGCAAGTCAGGTTTTTCGACCAGCCTTGCATTTTCAATTCCTGTTATTCTTTCCTGTGCTCGAATGTAAACGTAGGCTGGATCGAAAAACCAATTGCTTGCTAATACTTTAGTAATGTGTTTGCTAAACTAGAAAACTGGAAAAGCTAATATTTTAGTACTATGTTTGCTAAACTAGAAAACTAAGTGCTTAAAGAACAAAGCCATCAACTCTATATGGATCCGGATATCCGAGCCACCCTACATTTTTCATTCTTGTTATTCTTTTCTCTGTTCGAATGAAAACGCAGGGCGGGTCGAAAAACCTAGTATGTCGCCTAGATCCAAACAACCACCTAATTTTAGCGAGCTAATTTGAAATTCTTGTCTTAGCTAAATCCACGAAATGCCTCCCAAAAACAAAACCAGGAAACCATAGTGGCAAATTCACCCCATCTCCATCGAGGTTGTCTCCCCACGCACAATTATTCTCACTTTCCAATCTTAAAATCCATTTTTAAATTCTTCTGCCAAAAATATTTGTAATATTATTGCTCCATCTAATTCCAGATTTTTCACCTCGCGTCTTTTATAATTATGTACGTATGTACGTATGTATGTATGTATGTATGTATGCACATGTATATACTCATGCTTGTATGTATGTCACTACAAAAAATTGCTTATTTGTGACCATTTATTTTGATGCTAAAATGACTACTTTCTGTCAAAATGAATCTATTTTGATCTCATCATGACCGCAAATAATTTGTCACAAATGCTCGTTTTTCTTGTAGTGTGTGGATATGTTGTGTTTGTGTTAGACGATACTGATAAAATTTTCGTACGAAGAAACTCTATTTGATGAAATGTTTCAATGAATGTAGGTTTATGTAAGGGATGATTCTGGTGAATTTGGGAATGAAAATTAAGTTAATTTTCTTTTAGTTGAAATATGCATGGGAGAAAGGCATTCCAACTGGTGAAAGAACTTACAAGTGGCAAAAAGGGACAACTCATACCTTACCATGTAAGACCTATTGGTTAGCTACACTTAGCTTGTATTGTAAAAGGTTTTGGCCGTTTTGTATCTACATTTGTGCAAAGGTTTAAACAATGGGCGAATGATGCTCTAGCTTTTCAATGTTTGTAAGACTCAATTATCTGTGCACACTTTGATAACTATTAAATTTATCGATATGCTTGTAAATTGAACAGGAGTGTAGAAGTTGATCTTCAAACTCTTGTGTTCTTATAACAGAAGAAAATAAATCCATTCCACGTAATTTGACTTTCTTACTTGCCTCAATTTTCTGAGGCCTTGATAGAGATAATGTTTTGTAAGCCAACTTTTTTTTCTTTTTTTTGGAAGCTGCAATATATGCCATATGGAAACATTTTTTAGGCTCAGATGTGACATACTTAGATTGTCTATATTGATCGTGTTTTAAAAACTGTCTTCATATGAAATAATGTAAAACGTTTCATTTGATTGCATGATGCCTACCAATCTAATTTTCAACCTCTCAACAGTTCAAGACTCTCACTATCTTAGCTCTCTTACTATATCTTTCCACTTTTTTTTTATAAGTAAGAGGTAATTTTATTAATGAGAATATACATAGGCATAGCCCAAGTACACGGTATACAAAAACATATGCCTAATTACATTCTAAGAATTCGAGCTAAAAGACAAGAAATCATGCACATTGCTTTCATAGAGTATAATGGCTGAGAACCATAGTAAAAAAGTAAGCAAAAAGAAAACTTGAAGCTCCCCCAATGTTCGTTCTCTATCCTCAAAACAACGCTCATTCCTTTTCGACCATATGCACCACATAATGCACAATGGAATCATCTTCCATGCATCTTTCACCTATGAGCTACCTTTGATATCCTTCCAGCAAGCAAGCAGATCAACAACTTTAGCTAGCATAACCTAGGCAACATCCACTCGACTGAAAACCACATTCCATAAAGTTTGCGTCACCTCACAATGCAATAACAAATGGTTCATTGATTCACCATGATTTTTACACAAACACCACCAATCCATCACGATGATACCCCTCCTCCTCAGATTGTCCGTGGTTAGAATTTTCCCAAGGACAGTCGTCCATACAAAGAAAGTCATTTTGGAGGAGGGTACACAGATCCGCCAAATATTCGTCCACGGAAAAGCTACATGTCTAGGGGAGGCTACAATTGTGTAATAGGTCTTTACTGTGAACTTCTTGCTAGCTATGGACCGCCACTGAATCTTGTCCCCTTGCGTTGTTATATTTCCTGTGGAATGTAACAAACTGAAAAAATCTAAAACAATGGGCAACTCCCAATCATGGTGAAAAGGATGTTCCACTGTGGGGCATTGTGATCAAAAGACAACATATTCGCCACTAAAGCCTCCTTGTTAACTGCGATGTTATAAAGCACCGGAAAGGCTCGCTCCAAGGAGCTTGCTCCACACCAAACGTCTTTCCAGAATCTAATCCTGGTGCCCTCTCCAATCTCAAAACGAGTATGGTTTATGAAACACTGCCAACCCCCCCCCCCCTAATACGCTTCCACAAACCCATACCATGCATCCCCCTCACCTCATTAGTAAACCAACCCCCTCCCCCCCCCCCATGCACCTCCATGCCTAGAATCAATAACTTCTTTCCATAACGCCTCATCCTCCTTATGGTATCTCCATAACCATTTACCCAGTAGCGCTTTGTCGAAAATCTTCAAATTGTGCACCCCCAATCCTCCATCGGCGATTGAAGAACAAACTTTATTCCAATTTACAAGATGGAACTTTGTTTCCTCCCCCAAACCACCCCATAAGAACATTTGACACCCCATAAGAACATTTGAAAAAGCTTCTCAATTCTATGAGCCACCCCTACAGGCAATGGGAATAGAGATAGGAAATAAGTTAGAAGGTTCGATAAATTATTATTGATCAAGGTGAGATGCCCCCCCTTTGATAGATACAGTTGTTTCCACCCCACCAACCTCTTCTCTACATTCTCGAAAACCCCATCCCATATCGCTCTAGCTTTAAAGGTGGCCCCCAACGAAAGTCCCAAATATTTCATAGGCAGGGAAGACACTTTACAACTCAAGAGAGCTGCAATGCTATCAATGTGAGGCACCTCACCCACTGCCACCATCTCATCCACTTACCTTTCATGATACCATTACTATTTTTTTTTTCTTTTTACCATATAATGCGTAGGGTGATTTGTTTGATCAATTGACTGCAAAATGTAGTCAACATCACCTTGAGTAAAAAAAAAAATGGAAAACCTATTATAACCTAGATATCCGAGTTTAGAGTTAGAAAAAAAGTGAAAATCCGAATATTCGGTCACAACCCGAATATCCGGATTTAATCTAGTTATCCGCCCGGAATGTATCCAGATTCAATTCAAGTAGTTATCCGCCCAGGTTTATGGAATCCAATTCGGATCCAGTTATGGCCGGATATCCGGATCTGGATAAAGCTAATGGCTTTGTTCCTTAAGCACTTGGTTTTCTAGTTTAGCAAACACAATACTAAAGTATTAGCTTTTCCAAATCTAAGTTCCCAACATCCCTTTAACACTGCATATCCATATTGACTTCAAATTCCAATTAATATACTTTCTCCAAATTTTTCTCATCAACCAAACAGAGCTAAAAGTTCAAGCATTTCTTTCAGGTACTGTTATCTTAACAAAAACTAGTGGTATTCTTAACAACCACGCTTAAACTTCCATGCCGAAAAAGAAGAATCCAGCATACATAATCCAAGGGGGAAAAAAAAAAGAGAGAAAGGAAAATGGAAAGGAAAAAAAAAAAAACCCAGCTAGTGCAGGTGGCACCATAACAGAGCCATCCCCAAAATCTTTCTCACAACCAAATAGAGCTAAAATATATAAAACTCACCTCCCAAAATTTCTCTCGACTTCTACGCGGCTGAACCACACAAACACGGCTAAATATATATTTGAGTCAGAAAATAAATATAAGATTTTTTTATATTTGTCTAACAGTTTTAGAATGATCTTTTATCAGAAGCAAAAAGTACACAATTTTACAAAGTTGATAAGGGTCGCGAGCACGTAGATCTACAAACACTAAGTAATTGCTGGAAGGTTTTAAAAATAAAGAAACCCAAAAAGCATATCTACAAACACAAAAACTCATATCTACAAACACAAACTTAGATCTACAAACACAGAAACTTCGATCTAGCCAAAGTGGGCAACGACCAGCAAGAGATGAAAGTCATATAAACATATACAAACACCAAAAATCAGATCTAGCCGAGTGGGCAACGAAAAATGAAAATAATATACAAACAGAGAGAGAGAGAGAGCTAACGGACGGCGGCCACTGCTAGTCACCGGCGACGATAGATTTGACTGAAGGATGCTACGGTTTCGTCGCGAGGAGAGAGAGAGAGAGAGAAGTGAGGAACGAGAGGAAGTGCAGTGAGATATCAAAGCCCGCGAAGGACAAATGCAAAGCAAGTCAATTTCTTTTCATGGTTGATTCATTTTCCCGCTTGTTTTTGCTTCTTTGTTTTTTTTCTTTTTGTTTTTTGAAGAATTGCCTCTTTGTTTATTGACTTGGGGCTTATTATGCTTTATTCAGACTAAACTCCCGTTATAATTTAAGAGCTTGTTTGAGTTTGTATTTTAAGATTTAAAAAATATTTTAAAGTAGTTAAAAATATTATTTTTAAAAAAACGTATTTGATAATTGTATAAAAAATATTTTAGGTAAATAGAAAAACTAAAAATCAAATTTTAAAAAAAATATTAAATTAGAACTTTTATCAAAAAATTCTTATAAATAACTATATATTTTAAAAAATGATCTTAACTAATTCTAAAAAATATTTTAGACATATAGATCTCAAACAATAAATAATTTTTTAATAATAGAGTTTATTATATTAAATTTTAAATTATAAATCTTAAGATAAAAATAATATTTTTTATCACAATCTCAAATATATACTAAATAAAATCCTATAAAAGAAACGGAAAACAAAACTAAAATTATATAGTTAACACAATCTATATACTAAAAACAATCTTCTTATAGTAACAAAAATAAAAATAAAAAAACTAGGCCATTGAGATCCCAATTATTTATTGCTCAATCTCTCGTGTTTTCTCTAAATTTATTTTTAGTAGTGCTAGGTACAGGCAAAATGGGTTTCCCATTTGCGTACCTAGCTGACGTGGAAATAGTCAGATGGATTAATTTAACAAAAAAGAGAGAGAAATGTGCTATAAAAACTTAAGCAGCTTGTGTCGGAAGCTTCATTCATATTGTCATTCAATGAAAACAGAGTGCAACCCGCACACGAGAAACCAGAGCAACCCGAAGAAGACCAAGATCAATCCAAAGATCACGAAGAAGCGAAAAGGAAACATCAAAACCACGAACAAGTGAAAACCTAGACCGAATAAGAGAAACACTTGCGTCGGCAAGCTTCATCTCTTAAGAAACCCCAAGGTTAGTCATTTTCCAACGAAGTCGATGTTTAAACTTCCATAAATCTCTATCTTGTTGGTCGGTCGTCTAGATGAAAGAAGAATGAAAAAAAAATTTCCATGCAGAACATTTTGGGTTGATTGGATGAGCTTGAAGTGCTACAATCTTGTTTTGGAGAGCTTCAAACTTTATTTTTTTTGTTTTGTTTATTTTTTCTTCTGTATTTTTTGTTGCTTTATTGATGTTTCGGTGAGCTTCAAACTTTGTTTTTTTTTTTGTTGTTGCTTTATTGATGTTTCGGTGAGCTTCATTCGTTGCTTCATGAACACGCATTGCGAAAATGGAGACTTGTATTGTTGAAAAAAAAATTGCGATATGCCGTATTTTTTTGGTAAGACGTTGCGCAGAATTTTGGTTAAGACAGATTTTTTGGTAAGATCTTAAGATTTTTTAAAGTTAAGCTTGATTACTCTCTCCTGACTAAGAAGATGTTGTTAAGATTGTTATTATTCTATAATATTTATCAATATTTTTAAGTAGAGATGTGGGTTATATCAACAAGGATTTTGGGAGACTTAACCATCTTTTGGCAGATCACATGATATCAAGGCTTTTATTTATTTGAGGTATTTCTGGCAGTAAGAAATGAAGTGAAGGTATAATCTTAGTAACTAAGGATAAAACCTATATCATTCTGGTTTGGTAAATAACTTATGAAAGATCACTTAGTCCAGTTCAAGTTATGGAATGTAGGTCAGATTTCTAAAATGTCACTTCTTATTGTATTAGGGTGTCTTTGTGTTCTATATAACATGGATGATTAAAACCAGTAAAAGAAAAACTCATAAAAGTAAATGTATTGATTCTGTGTTGTCATGTTCTGGCACATTTAGTGTAAATTTTTGAACTTGCCTACTTTTATCTAATAGAACTCCTTAGAAAGGAAGCTGAAGTCTACAAGGAGTCCCTAAGTTACTCTAGAAACGGCAACCAAGTGAAGGTGCAAGTAAATTTATGGTGTGATTATTCAACCTAGCTGCATTATGTTAATCTACGGAATATATGGATGGCCCATCGATACTTTCGTTTGTTATTAAGTTGAAATTTATACTATAGTCTATTGTAGTGATTATCTGTTTTAATTGACCTTTTTGTACTTATTGGATTCTTGAACCACTTCTTCGTCCATAGGCCTTTGAGCAAGAAGGTATTGTAGCAGGTGTGCCTCGAGAGATCTCCATGAAGTTAATGGCAGCAGGTGTATTTTGAAGCCTAGTTAACACACAAGAAGATTCGGAGTTCTTTTGATGGGTCAATCAATTTAAGAAACACAGAAAAAATATGTGTAATTTTGTTATAGCTTGGTTACAGCATTTTGAGGCCTATTACTGTCTTACATATTATCATTATTTTCTGGATATAACTTGGTGGAAAATAACAATACAAGAAACACTGGAAACAAATGTGTAATTTTGTTAGTCAAGATGCATGGAATGGTTTATGCATGGAATGGTTTGAAAAACAACTACATCGCCCAACTAAAGTATATAACAGCAAACATTACAACTCATATTGTCTTTATGAGAAGTTCTACATAATCTTTCAATCTCTACATATTATTATATTTTAATTTTTTCTTAATATTTTTTAATTTTTAATATTTTTATTATAAATTTGTTCTTTTTAAATTAATTTAATTTTTTAATTCATTATTTATATATCAAATATTTAATTAAAAAAATGTGGTGTGTAAAAATTATGTAAATAATAAGAAATTGTAATAGATTTTTTCTTGCCCCTATATATCCCTAGCTGTTTCACGTACATCAAGATGAATTACGCAAGAAAGTTAAAAGCGTGTAAGTTAGTCAATTTAGTGATGATTCAATCACTTTTCCAAAGGGTCAATGCCGAGATTTCTTTTGATTATGTTTGTGAGCATACCAAAGCAACCGTTTGAGCATTTACATGTCTGTGTTGCCTCTTTATTCCATATTTTGGTAGAATTAAAAACAGGGGAGCTCAATTTTAGCGTTCTACAAAAGAAAAAGAACTTTAGCTTTCTGCACCTTTTGGTTTTAGCATTTCAACAAGTTAGTACAAATGACTTGTTGCACATGAGTTTCTTTCATTAATCATTATTGTCTTCCTGATTGTAAATATCACAAGGAGCTATTATGGGCACTGAAATAAATTCTTAAATTAAAACTTTCAAATCCACATTCAATGGTTCAAATCACAGCGCTAATATGTACTTCTACCATACATAGAGTTCCTAGCTACATACACAGAATTACAACATACTAAGGTCACTATGGTGACTACATATACGTGGATACAAAACTGTTCATTTTTGGAACTTTTGTCCAACTACATAAACCATATATCAAGATGCCTTCCTCAGTGGGTAATCCCTGAAAGAGAGCAAACCACAAAAATAAATGTAAATGTCAAAGAAGGCAAAAAACCATTGTTCATCAGCTCTTAACATAGATTGAACAAATTTGAAAATATCTCTTTAACTTGATATGCATCAAAAGGAAATAAAGGAATAACATTTGAAGGAAAGAATATGTAGGTCAACACAAAATACATGGCATTATGTATTCAGCCCACGTCTACTCAAAGCTCAAATCCAATTGAACAATGAATTGCTTGCAGAGAACACCTCATTACCAAGAGAAATACTTATTTTTCCTCAATGAAGAAAACATTATGAAAAACAAACTACTTATTGCACCCCTATATCCCGTCCCTCATGTATTATCAAATGCATCTAACCAGAACCTTCTATTTTCCTTTTTCTTAAACATGCCTTTATAAAAATTTGAGTAGACCATTTTAGGTCCATATCAGAAGCATGCAAGACCCAGTTTAAAAAAGCACCAAATATGTTTACCCTATCATATAATACACAAAAGGGATAATTTTATGTGCCTAGTACTTAATAAAAATAAGAAAAACAAGAGAATAAACAATTGGTAATTGGAAGAGTCAAATTCCTCCAGCAACGCAATAATTTTGGAATTCGAAAGATATTCATTTATGCATCTTTAAAAGTTTAAATAGACATTATTAGCAACTAACATCTAATTGACTGTATCATTAGCGTCAAAACTAAGTGCATGTTTGAAATTGCGGTGAGAAATATTGCTTTTAGTTTAAGTGCATGTTTGAAATTGCGATGAGAAATATTACTTTTAGTTTAAAACTTATAGCTTAAAACTTAATTTAATAAACTTTACTACTAAAAAGTTATTTACTGATTGAGATTCATATGTCTAAAGCACTTTTAGAGTTAGTTATGATAATTTTTTAAAAATTTATAGTTATCTACAGGAACTTTTTGATAAAATCTTCAATTTTGTAGTTATTGAAAAAGTTGATTTTTAACTTTTTCAACCGACTAAAACACTTTTAATAAAGTTATCCAAACATATCATTTTTCTTTAAAAGTGTTTTTAATTGCTTAAAAGTACTTTTAAAGTCTCGAAACACAATCTCAAACATGCTCTAAAGCTTATAGCTTAAAACTTAATGTAATAAGCTCTACAACTAAAAAGTCATTTATTGTTTGAGATCCATATGTCTAAAGTACTTTTAGAGTTAGTTACAGTAGTTTTTTAAAAATATATAATTATCTATAAAAATTTTTTGATAAAAGCTCTAATTTTGTGCTTATTGAAAAAATTGATTTTTAACTTTTTTAACCGACTAAAACACTTTTAATAAAGTTACCTAAACATGTCATTTTTTTTAAGTGCTTTTAACTATTTAAAAATATTTTTAAAACTTCAAAAGGCAATTTCAAAGCTGCTCTAACCCAGCCAAAAACTAAGGCCGAGTCTATACAAATTAAATAAAGCTAACAATGCAAAAACACCCTTAAACATTTTAAGAGTGACCTCGCCTACATTATCCCTGGCATAAAAAATCAACATGAACAACAAAACAGAAAACAGCGGAATCAACAAAAATACCAAAATCAACAAAAAAAAAAAATCAATTAATTAAAGGCTCACGTAAAAGATGTAGGACAAAAAATAAATAAAACACAGAGAACTCAAGTAACAGGAATAAAAAAATAGACAAAATCAAACCTCAACGCACACAAAAAAAAATAGCTCCATACATATTGGTTCTGGAATCAACTTAAAAAAAAAATAAAACAACAATAAAAAAAAAATTGGAGAGACATGTTGTTACATGGCCCAAGTTCTGAGATTGACGAAGCTCAAAGGTGGGAACTTTAGGGATTTGAGCAACGAATGCAGCAAAGGGAATTGGGGAAAATCTGAAGTCAGGATTCGAGAAGGCTCTTGGGTCATGTTTTTCGTTCACAGCAAAACGCACCACTTGGAGTTATGGCTTAAAGATGAAAATCATTTTCTATTTGAGTTAGGATTTTTTTGAAAGGGATTTGGGATAAAGATGCGGGATGGAAGAAATGAGCAGGTTAAGGGTGTGGGAATGGATGAAGGAGCAGGGAAAGGGCGTGGGAGGAGATACGAGCGCAGAGGAAAATGGGGGAAGGGGAAGGGGAAGGGGATGGGGATGGGGTGCGGGAGAGGAAGGGGAATGGGAAGGATGCGGCATGTAATTTTAATATAAATTTATTTCATCTTATTTTAAATTTATTATTATATTTTTTAAAATTTGTATATAAAATATAATTTTTTTAAATTTTAATATAATTTTTTTAATTTTTAAAATAATAATATTATTAAAAAATAATATTTTATTTAACTTTTAAAATTTATCTCAACTTATCTTACTTTATTTTTTAATTCAAATCAAACTTGAAAGAGTTTCAAAAATTCGAAATCCTGCCATCACAATTTCATCTAAAAAATTCATGCGAAATAATTTTTGTACACTCTTTTATATATTCTATTATTATGGTTGATTGTATCAAAATTTTAAAATATAAAAATTAATTATATGAGAAGAATACGTTAAGAAATACACAAAAATAACTATATGCAACGGTATTCCATCTGCACATAACACGCTGACTTTTTATTACCACATCGGATGGGTACGCAGTGGGTGTGCGATACTCCCTGCGACAAGAATTTTCCATTATTTTTTATTTATTGAAACACATGTTCTCTCTATATTTTATTGAAAGCAATTAGATAAGAATCACTTTTTGTTTTCCTCATGTACCTTCACCCTTTACGGGACCAGTCGGACCACACCAACACCATCATAGAAAAATACAAAGTTTCATAATTTTTATTAAGGTTTCACTTTAATTTAGAGATGAAATGAAATGAATTAAGATGAGTTTAGTTTATTTTTTAATATTATTATTATTTTGAGATTTGAAAATTGTATATTAGAATTTGAAAAAAGTGTATTGAGATTTGAAAAATGTATATAGGAATTTATGTTTTGTATAAAAAATTATAAAAATATAATGATGAAATGGAAGTGAGTTGAGATGAGCTCAACCCACTTCCAAATCCAAACGGGGCCTAAGTTGGTTTGTCGCCGCATCTCCTGTCCCAACTTGGGCCAAGTTGTAATTATCCCAACCTGCATCTGACACATGCAAACAACTTTAAACTCGACTTCAACTATTAAAATTAAGTTGTGGTTTAGATAATAAATTAAGAAAATAAGTTGATATTAAAATTTAAATTTAAATAAAATATTATTAAAATATTACTTTCATCTTGTTATCGTTGTTTGTCTCTAAAATATTACTTCGGTTTTTTGAAAGTTTTCATTTTTAGAGAGTGTCCCCTCCCTTTAAAAAAAAAATTGTACTAATTGAATTCTTTTTAAACAATAACAGCCCACCAATTAAAAATTGACACATACATGTTCTAATTTATGAATGTTGCGAATGCACCTCATCTAATCATACTCTCTCATTTCTCACTTCGAATCCCTCCCTTCTTCATCGCTATGCACCCCTGGGCCTTTTCCCCCCTCCCTCGGGGCCCACAAACAATTACCAATAATGACAACGAAGTGAGACCAAGCAGGCAATTCAATAAGAGATCGCACGAACTGGGACAAAACGAGTCATTAGCTACTGCTGCTTCGCTTTTTCATCTTCTTCTATCATCAATGTCAAGCACTTTTAGGCTTTGAGCTCTCATGATTGTTTTTTATTTGTTTTTGTAATTTCTTTTTCTGAATTTCTCATTTGTATTTTTTATATGTAATTTATAGATCTACAGTTTGAATGCATTTGCTTATTTTTTGGAGGCTTATTTTTTTCTTTTAAAATTTGATATTAGGAACTCTTCCCAATTTATTTTCTATTTTATAGTTTGTTCTTCGTGTTTTCTCTAGGAAGATTATTCCTGGGAAATTTCTGTGAGTGAAGGGAAAAACAACAAATGAAATTCGTAAAAGAGTGAGGGATTTTATTTTTTCTTTGGCGTGTTTGTTTATTGTCCGAGAACCACCCGATGAAAAAATTCCAAGAAACTAAAATAGAGATGACCGAAAATTTCATTGTTGGTCTGTACTAAGAATTCGAAAGAATTTTGAGAAGATATTGAAAAAGATAACCCAAAAAGAAGCTGCCAAGAGGGGAAAAAATTCGTAAAGTCAGGAAATGAATGCGAAAGTGCGAAGGATTAAGGGTTGCCCGGTTGTGCGGAGAAAATGAATCTATAACTCCCACAATCGGTTTTGATGGAAAGTGATGATTTTTCCAATGGAATTCAGTGTAGCCTTGCCCACTTTGTATTTGCTATAATTGCTTACATGTCAACCCTTATTAGAGAGTTATTTTTTTAATGTTTAGAAGCCCATTCGGTCCCGAGTGTCACTAAATAAAAAAAAAGGTGTGTCCTCTTTTATGTCAATATAATAAAAGCGTTGACAAGAGGGTTTTTATAGCAATTTTGAGAAGGAAAACTCCTTTGTTTAATCCTTTTAGTTACAATTAAAAAAAAAAAAAAGCTTTTTGCAGTTATTTATTGTTTATAAATTGGAAAAAAATACAAAAGTATTATATAAAAAAGTCAAGAAAGGGAGTGCACGCCTGTCTCCCTCTTTTTTTTTTCTTGGTGAATGACCCCCTCGCGACTTTTGAGATTTTGCACAGTAATCAATACTTATATATATGAGTTTCGATCCTTCTGTAATTCATACGAAAATTTATATAGAACAAAACAAACTTCAGTTCTTAAGAGTTTTAAATATTTTCTTTTATAAATTTTCTTGCAATAGTAATTTCTTTTTAGTTTTATAACATGTTATCAGTACGAAATTCTACCGATACTTCAAGTAAGTTTTTCAATATATTATTTGTAATTTTTTAGATAAATAAGAAAGGTAATATTGTTAAATATTATTTGATAAAATTATGTTTTTATTTTGATGATTATGTGAATATACTTTTTAGATATATATTTATTTTTGTGATTCATATATGTAACAAATACCAAATCTTATAAAATTAAAATTTATTACTATTAATATTTCTGAAAAAAAGTTATTTATCTAGAATCCTTAATGAGATCCATTTGGATATGATGAATTTGGAATATACAATCAAAAAAGGAATCATGTGTCCCTGCAAGACCGTACTGTATATCTTACGGTGAAAAAAAAAATCCTTACTTTATAAAATGATTTAAGGGAGAGATCTATACACCAGAATATATAATCCTCCTAAAAGCTATTTATAACTGATTGCACATAAAGTTTTAAAATTGTAAAAGTGGTAGTAATTATAATTCTACACTCTTTAAAATCAACTTACTACTAAAATTATGCAATGAGAAAGTCACTGATGATGACGTGTTAGAGAAGACATATATTGTTTTTTATGTCTCGAATGTGCTCTTGCAGCAGCAATATCGAGAATGAAAGTTCAACAAATATTCTAAATTTTTATCTTGTCTTCTAATGGTTGAGCTAAATAATGAGTTTTTGTTAATAAATTTTCAGTTATGTCCTATTGGTTTCACATCATTTCTTGAAGTGAATGGTATTAAATTTATGTCATTCCCATAAATGAACAGTGTATCTTTTTCGAAGAAACCAGTGGTGTGAATATAGTAGAAAAAACTATAGAAATGTTGATCATAGAAATGACAACACTAAAGAGAATAATAATATAAATACATCATATTACCATAAGTGATCCAACTCAGAGAAGGGTAAAGACCATTGGAATAATTTTTCATAGAAATATGAAAATGTTTGCCATAGATGTGGTATGACAAAATATTGGCCATATACCTGTTGTACAACCAAGCATTTGACTGAACATTGGCCCTTAAAATTATTTCAAAACGGTACACGAAACGGTACCGGTACTGAAATATTTCGTTCCAATGCCTTGACCGGTTCGCTCACTGGTACGGTATTCAAAACTTTTGTTGCAAATCAATTACCGGATGTATTTACTAACACTAAAAGTATTGTAAAATCATATATTATTGCTGTTAATACTTAAACAAAAATTGAAGTCCCTAAAGAAAAAGTTTTCAAAACAGCAATATATGAGTCTAAAACACGTCTAAAGCGTTGAAAACCTATTGATGCAAAAAATAAAATTAAAAGGAAAAAAAATCGACGCTTCTGAAGAGATCATGCCCATAAAATAAGTAATAAGATCTATCCAAATTTTCTGGAGAAAATGAAAACTTCTTAAGAGTATAATCCTTCTGAAAAGGAAACTCCTGAAGAGTACCTTTCAAAGAGGCTTTTCATGAAATATCTTCCCCTGAAGAGAAACAGTTACTTGAAAATAATGATATCTCAATACATTTCATGAGTATTGGAAAAATTCTAGATAGAAATAAAAATGTTGTCGACAACATATTTTTATATAAGATGACTCTTAACATTACCAGAAATAATGAATAAAGTAAATAAAAAATTGTCGAAGAATGTCAACGTAGCAATGATTGGCCAAAATGGAAAGCAACTATTGAAACTGAATTAAACTCGCTAGCAAAGCAAGAGGTATTTGGACATATTGTCCAAACACCAAAGGGTGTAATACATGTTGGATATAAGTGGGTATTTGTACAAAAACGTAATGAAAAAAATAAAATTGTGCAATATAAAGCACAACTTGTCGCACAAGATTTCTTACAAAAAATCAGAATTAATTATAAGGAAACATATTCCCTCGTTATGAATGCAATCATATTTAGATTTTTTTGTTATTACAAAAGGATTGTATATGCGGTTGATGGATGCGGTCACTGCATATGAATTATTGGATCATGACATATATATGAAAATCCCTGAAGGATATACAATACTTGAAGCATTTAATCCAAATACATCTAAGAATATGTACTTTATTAAATTTCAAAGATCTTTACATGTGTTAAAGCAATCTGGACGTATGTGGTATAATTGACTTAGCAAATATCTATTGAAAAAAGAATTTGAGAATAATTCTATATGCTTATGTATTTTATCATAACTCGAATTTACTATTATTGCAGTTTACGTTGATGATTTACTATGTTATAACTTCTAAAAAGATTACAAGAACTGCTAAATATTTAAAGAATGAATTTGAAAATGTAAGATCTTGTTATTCAAATGCTAGATGACTTACAAAAATTTGAAACTTTTAGCCTCATCTCTCAAATGCATTTGCTCTTCATAAATCAACATGACATCCTTATCTAAAGGATTAAGCAGTCAAATGAAGAGACAAGCAATAATTTTAAATTCTTATTTTGTTGTTTTAATTTTACAACTTTGTTATTAGACTCTTGAATAAGTTGTTAAAATACATCAATATTCTCATTAAGTTTTTCAATCTCGCTAGTTTTGGACTGCAACCGAGTGAAAAATGAGACAATGAATGATGAGTATCGAGTTCTGAGACTCACAAGTTCATATATGGCATCATGATCTGACTTATTAGCTAGATCATTTTCGTGCTGCATCATGGCACCTACAATAGATGCAAAAATAATTTGGGACTGAGGTGAAAAATACCGCATATATTGATTACGAGAAATATTGAAAAGAAACTGATGAGCTATTGAAAATTTGTAGAATGAGAATGCAAATGAATTATAGAGATGAGAAGAAAATTTGATGCGAATTAGATAAAACTGAAAACTGCTCTTATAGAAATGGAAATAAGAACAAAACAAACCATCATCTCTTCAAATCTCACTTAGTCAAAATTATAAGATATATTCGATGCATATTTTCAAAAGCCAGCGAGATTAATTGCAAATATTCCTATTTTTTTCGTAGACGCTGAACCTCTGTTGTTAGTGTTGAACCCAAGGTTTCAAGTCTCGTATTTACGTATAAATTTTGATGATAACAAATAATATTGAAAACTCAAGCTCAAGTTGTCTATGCATGAAGGGAGCTAAACACATCAAGAAATCAAGCATGAGCAAGAAAGATATCAAGTCTACAAATGAAGCTCATAGATTATTTTTGTACATCTCTTGATAAAATTAGAAATTGGATTAAGGCTCCAAATTACTATTTTTTCTCATAAAACATCAAATTACTTTTTTCACATATGCAAGACATTTTTAAATGTCTTAGTTTTGAAAATTATGTTTTTCACATGTGCATAACACCATCAAACAAAATAATTTCGAAAATTATATTTTTTTATAAAAACTTGATTTTATAAGATGATTGATTATCATATTTGACATGTGCATATTTTGTTTGAAAGTCTTGAAGGGAGGTGGTGTGTTTTTTTGACTAATGCAAAAGGTAGATGATTTTGTTTGAGAATCTTAAAGGGTGGTTGTGTGTTTTTTTGACAAATATAAAAGATAGATGATTTGTTTGAAAATCTTAAAGGGTGGTTGTGTGTTTTTTTGACATATGCAAAAAGAAGATGATTTGGTTTGAAAAATAAATCATGCTCATTTTGTCTTGTATGAAAAGCAAAAGATTAGGTTTGATTTCTTTGAAAAATGAATGGAGTTGTCTTTGACAAATGCAAAAAGGAAATGTTTTTATTTGAATTTTTTGAAAAGTGAATAGTGCTCTTATTTGACATGGGAATCTTTTCAAATTTGAAATTGAAGACTCATTTACCTATAAATAGCTCACTTGAGTTTTGTAAAAATCACAACAAGAGCTTACACATCTATTGCTAAATTTTGCATCATTCTTTCAAAGCTCTCATTCTCTCTTTTCTAAAGTTTTGAGCCTTAATTCTTGTTCTTGTTGAGAGAGATATAGTTTGTGCTGTATTGTTCTTATTTCACTCATTGAGGAGTGTTTTCTGATAGCCTACCCACTATCAATTCTTGTATCAGTAAGAGGGTGTGTATAACCCTTGTGTGTGTAGAAGGTGTTCTACACGGGGAATAGTTAAATCACCAAGTGTGAGGTGATTGGAAGTAAGAGGGTGCGTATAACCCTTGTGTGTGTAGAAGGTGTTCTACACAGGGAATAGTTGAATCACCAAGTGTGAGGTGATTGGAAGTGTAGAGGGTGTTCTACACGGATTCTTTGGAGCGGTGCTGCTCAAAGGTGTAATAGGTTTCTATCTCCACCTAAAGGAGATTGAATAGTGGATTTGGGAATCCTCAAGGGGTAGCTTGAGGCGAGGACGTAGGCAGTGGGGCTGAACCTCGTAAAAATACTGAGTTTGCTTTCTCTTACCCTACTCTTTATATTTCCTACTGCTTTATATTTTGGTTATATTTTATATTGTATATTTAGTTTATAAGTATTAATTTTTTAATATAACCCAATTCACCCCCCCTCTTGTGTTAGTCATCTGGGCAACAGTTAGCTGCTGCTGTTGTTGATTTTGCATTTAAGCGCTCTCTCGTTCTAGTTCTTCTATTCGTAGTTTCAGGTCACAAAAATACCAGCTTGCAAATTTCTTCAGTTCCTTATTTTCTTGTCTTAACTTTTTATTCTTTTTATTTTTAGTTGCAAGCTTTTGATGCAATTCAGATATTTGATTATTATTAAGATAATCAACCTCCATCTCTCTCGTCAGTAGCCTCTAAGACATAGTTGTAATAGAGGCAACATATTGAGTTTTGGGGGTTCTTGATATTGCAATAATTTTAGGATCAGTTTTACTAGAAAGATGTATCTCTGCTTCTATCATAGTGTTGACAGCCTCAGGAATAAAGATGAGTGGTTGAGGTGTAAAATGTTCTTGGTTCAAATCTGGAATATCAAGAAAAGAATTTCTCTCAGCCATAGTATCGTTTTCGATGAACAATAATTGGATCAATGGGGAATATGAGATCTTGCATGAGTATCTGATGGGTGAAAATGATCATTTTTAAATATCAACTCAGAGCTTTCAAATCTCCGCAAAGATCTCATTTGTCAATAATATTAAGCGGATTTAAATTTTTGCGAAACTTATAGAACTAGGCCTCAAGTTTTTATAGTTTTTGTCAAACATAGGTGGTTTCTAATGCTTTTTTCCGTGCATAAACATGTTCCCCTAATAACGTCAAAGATGGGAGAAATTTTAGTTGAGAATATTAACATATTTTCTCTAATGTATTATTTAGATGGAAATCATCTTTGAATTCTTAACCATGTTATAGATGCTGAAATCATGTTTATTTATTACTTGAAACACTAATGCATATTCTCAGGGGGAGTTTAAGTATTACTGCAGGTCTCATATTTTTACTAAGTATTTGTCATCATTAAAATATATACATACATACGAAACTTGAAACCTTGAATTCAATGATGTTTATTGTCAAGCAAACACTATCTACCACATATTCAAATCACTCAAAGATCATTGCAATTCATGAAGCAATCAAAAGTGTATTTGGCTGAGATCAGGGATTCAACATATTCAAGAAAAATGTGGTCTTCTCATAATTAATGATAGTCCAACAATATTATACTAAGATAATGTTGTTTGTATTTAAAGGTGTAAATGGTCCATTCCGGTCCGAAAAAAAAATGTGGACCAGTTCCATTCGGTCCAAAAGTTTTCCCACCCTGGACTGGACCGAATTCTTATTCGTTTCATATCGGTCCGATCCAATTTGGTCCAGGGGCGGTCTGGTCCAGGAACACCTGATATGATTTAATGGATTAAATTTAATCTAAAATATTGCAATGAAGAAAAATAATTTGTTAGCCTAAATTAATTATTTTCAGCCTAATTTATGTATTTATCACAGATTTAAGTCAAATAATATTAAAAAAATCTTACTTTCAAAACAATTGGCAAAAGAAAAAATAATCTAAATAAAAAAGTTAAAAATTATAATTTTTATACTACAGCTAGTCAACTATTATAGATTATAACATGTTAATATTATAAGAGTATATATTATATATTAATATATTATACTACCACTCATAATCTATATTAATATTAATATTAATATTATAATTTATATACTATTATTTATATATACATATATATATATATAAGTCATTCAGTCCGGTCTGGTTCAGGAGAAAATGCCATAAACCATGACGAGACCGAAAATATTTGGTTCATGCAAAAAATGGACCGAACCGGACTAGATTAAATTTCATCCGGTCTGATTCAGTCTTCTTACACCCTACTTGTATCGCTCAAATCAGAAGATGATATATCAAAGATACAATCAAGTGATAATCTGACAGATTTATTCACAAAGGCATTACCAACTGAGACATTCAAGAAAATTATGCAGAATATTGGAATGCGAAAACTTAAAGATCTATCATCATGCACTTTTCAGAGGGAGTAAATGCCTTGAAGACTTGTGCTGATTGTACTTTTTTTTCTTCATTGAGGTTTTGTTCCATTGGATTTTTCTTTGCAAGGTTTTAACGAGGTACATAAGAATACTGTATTTTTTTTTTCTTCGCCATTGGTTTTTTTTCCCACTGAATTTTTCTTTGGCAAGATTTTATCGAGGTAAATTTTTTATAAGTGGTCATTCAAGATGGAGTGTTATATAAAAAAAAGTCAAGAAATGGGGCGCACGCCCCCTCTCTCTTTTCTTTTTTTCGATGAATGATCCCTCTCACGACTTTTGATTGCACAGTAATTTGCACAATAATCAAGACCTATATATATGAGTTTCAATGATTCTATAATTCATACGAAAATTTATATAGAACGAAGAAAATTTCAGTTCTTAAGAGTTTTAAATATTTTCTTTTATAAATTCTATTACAATAGTAAATTCCTTTTAATTTTATAACAAAAATAAATTCTAGAAAAATGAACAAAACAGATAGTCTTAGTCCTAGTGGCCAAATGCAAGATTCACCAATACAAATTCAAGATACAAGCAAAATGAATTTGTCCGTTTGTCTCTTCAACTTGTAAAACTCATTACAGTTGCCCTTTGTGCTCTTCTAAGAACCATCCTTGACGATTAAAGCAAATTGGAAAAAAAAAAAAAACTTACAACTTGCATGTGGGTAAGATGATATAGGCAACGATACACATATTATCATTTTATTACTATTTTATAATTTTTTAGTGTATTTGTTTTTATTTTTTATTATTCTCTTTTAAGTATTTTTTTAATATTCTTAATAATTAAAAAAAATAAAATAATAATAATTTTATTAATACTCACATTCTTAATCATTAAGTAAAATTAGAAATTAAAAAATTAAATATAAAAAATTATAAATTAGTTATAAAATGATAATAACTCTATCATTTCAGAAGATGTTATTGTTCTCAATTGATGTGGTCACACTTATCAATGCTAAAGGTACCTCTGCAATAATTCACCCACACCAATAATTGCGGTGCTCTAAACAATGACCACCCAGTTGTTTCACCTCTGCTTCTTATGTTTTTGGAGAGCAAAATACTTCAAAAGAAGATGCGCGCACCTGCACACACCAAACCACATTATTCTTTTTGCCTTCTCTCTCCCTTCCTCCCCATGTGGCCTTAACGAAAAATTGAAAAAGTTTTACGAAATCTTGCTCTCTCTCTCTTTTTGTTCTTCTTTTTGGCCTTTTCAGATTCTATTGATCGGAATTGTCATGATCTCACATTGACTATATATGAAATTGATTGGTGGTTTATAAGTCTCTAAACACCTTTTTATTGTAAACTGATTTTCAAGAATGAGTTCTATTTAGGAGTTCATTACAAATGGTATTAGAGTCACCCCACCTTTAAAGTTATGTTGCGATGATTATAATCATGCGGCATGGGAGATGATGTCAGCATAGCAATGTTAGTTCAGAGCTAGAAAAGACAGTGCACAGTTAGCCCGTATGGGTGTCGGGACTATTGTGGATATTAGCTGCAGAGCGTGGTGGCTGTTATAATCTCACATTGACTAAATATGAGATTGATTGAAAATTTATAAGCCCCTAGACATCTTCTCCTTATAAGTTGGTTTTCAAGATTTAATTCTACCTATGAGTTCATTATAGGAATATAATCTCCATCCATGGATTTGCTTCCTACCGAGTAATTTTTGTTTTTGAATTTTTGAATGGCTTCGAGTTTTGATCGGTGGGAGAAAGATCGCTTCTTCTCTACCGATGAAGTTCAAGAATCAATTGATAGATACTCCATTAATTTCATCTATCAACCATTTTCAATTTCTCTGTTGGGTTAACTTTTCTTTTCCTTGTTTTTGGGTTTCCTATTTGCAGTCAATAGTTTCCCTAAATTTGTTATATTATCTATTTGTTAGTCAAGAAAATGTTCTGAAATAATAGGTAAAATGAATTGTAATTTAAAATTTTTTAAAATATTTTTTAATTTAATAATTATGTAAATATTTTAAAATGATAATATATATATATTTAAAAATATGTAAAAATATATAAAAAATGAATTAAAAAAAAACTAAAAAAATGAAAAATAAAAATGAACCTATTCGAAACAAATTAGGTACATGTCTCGAAAGACATGTAGCACTACTCACGTTTCTAATCACTCCCCGATCGTGCAGAATTAACCATTCTCCTTTTCCATCACTATGTGGAGCGACCTTCCCTCTGATCTCCTTGCCAACATATTCTCCTACCTCTCTCCAGACTCCTTGGCTCGGGCGAGGTCGACTTGCCGGCATTGGCACGCCGGTGCCAAGGCTTACCTCTTGACCGCAATCCCTCCGGTGCCCTAGCCGGACGAGCCACCTTGGTTCCTGGCCATGCCGATGCGAAACCACAGACTGTCTTGCTACGCTCACAACCCAGTTCACAACAATTGGCATGCTCTCTCTCTCCACTTCATTCCAGACCCAGTTCGGCTTGTCGGTCCTATTGGAAGCCTTGTTCTTCTCAGACCCACAAATTCTACGTTTCTCCAATTGGCCATTGGGAATCCATTTTCCAGGCAATGTAGGCACTTGCCTCTGTTAAACGCCACGAGGACTAACCCTGCCGTCGGTGTTCTAGTACTAGACTCGACCCAAGATGTTCCATTTCCTCGCTTCAGGATCTACGTGGCAGGTGGGATGTCCGAGGCACCACGTGGTGGTGCCATGTATGAACCCACTTTGGAAATGTACGACTCGAGAAATGACAGATGGCAAATTGTTGGGTCGATGCAGGTGGAATTTGCGGTGAGGCTTACTGTTTGGACACCCAATGAGAGTGTGTACTCTAAGGGGTTCCTATATTGGATTACCTCTGCTCGGGCTTATTGTGTAATGGGTTTTGAGATTGGCACCAACACGTGGAGAGAACTGAACGTGCCAATGGCGGATCGGCTTGAATTCGCCTCCCTAGTGCGCCGGAATGGGGTGCTGACACTAGTGGGTGGCACGTGCGGTCAACCTGCATGTATATGGGAGCTCGGAGAGGGGGATGATTGGGGATTGGTTGAGAAGATGCCAGCTGAATTGGAGATGAGGTTTTTAGGTGGCAAGAGAAGTTGGGACAGCACAAAGTGTGTGGGAAGTGATGAGGCAATTTACTTGTATAGTTGTCTTGGTTCCGGAATGGCAGTTTGGGGGGAAGTTGTGGATAAAGGTAGGTGGGAATGGTTTTGGGTTGAAGGGTGCTGTTCTATTGGGGGAAAACGAGTTCAGAGTTTCCCAATTAAAGGAGTACTTCTTCATCCAAGTCTTGCTTCCTCATCCATAATTTAATTACAATTACTTTGCTTATTTATCCCCCCTTACAATTGTAATGACTTTGCTGTGATTGGTTGATAATCTTTCCTTTGTAAAAGAGTACTTCCACGGAAAACAATGATTAATAATTTAATAACAATACTCCCTTCGATTGCCATGTAATTTGCTCTTATTATCGAGAAAGCAGGGGGCCCAAAAACCAGCGAGGTGATTTTTAAACAACACCCATATAAAAAAAACACTTGGAAATTTTGCAATATGGAGTCTCTTCTCTACAGTTTTTGCGAAATAAAAGACTATATAATAAATAATGTTGCTAAGTCAGCCTGTGAGCTCCTCCATTAAACCCTGTTGATGATAGGGACAGAGATGGTTAGAAAAGGAGCAAAAAAGCCGTTCTGCCACGAGAATTTTAGTAATTAGGTTACTGGACAACCCACCCGTGAGATGAATTGCTCAGCATCAGTTCGTTTAAGGAAGTGCATAGAGTGGCGAGCAAAATTGGTTGTCTTATCATCACTGAGTACCACACCGATGTCATCAAGGACTCTCACCTGGATGTGAGGATCTTTGGGTGGCACCATATCCTGCCAAACACAAGACACATATAGAATCATGGTGTAGACAAAAAAGTGGACGTATCTACTTCCAAAACTGTATCATTGAAATGTGCCCTTCTCGTGAAATCACCAAAATATAAACTAATATGTGTTTGTTTGTGTGTGTGTGTGTGTGAGAGAGAGAGAGAGAGAATTACCACCGTCAGATCAAGGTCAAGTCTTGACATATGTGATTGCAAAGCTGCAGAATGCCTCTTAAAAAACTCTTCCTCTGTGTGACTTATTCTTTCTTGAATTTCTTGAGGAAGCACAGGCCCTACCTCCCATATCAAACTTCTTATAATTTCTGCTCTGTTGTACCTGCATGGTTATAAAACCATAACCTTGACGACTAGTGAAGATATAAACCTTTAAAAAATCAGGTAGATGCTGGTAATATGCTCAACAAACATGGCGAGCAAGAAATATTTCACATATGCCATTAAACAGCACTTATTGCGAGCTAAAGAAAGGTAGTGGATGAGCGCTCCGTAGTGTTCTGGGTTTCTAGTTGTTTGGACATCCAGTCCTTCTTCTTTGATCTTTCTGCAGTAAGATAAAGATATATGAGCCATGTGAGCCATCCAAAACTAAACTGATGATATTTACCATTGCAAATGAAAGGGATAATAAAGATGTAAATAGTCAGCCAATGAAAGAAATTCCCCAAAAATAAACTCTTAACTAATGAGTAACCAGAATATATTAACTTGATAAAAAAAACTCTCAACTAATGAGTAACCAGAATATATTAACTTAATACATCTAAGAAGAGGGCAGAGATAATATATTGAATATTCAAAAACAATGTTGGAATGTGAACCAGTCCCCCCTGCTGCAAGGAAAAAGGAAGCAGAAACTCAAAATTCTCTCTTGATTACAACTACCATTTCTAGAGAAGTGATGACTCTCTTTCCCTTTACATTATTTAAAGAAGACTAATCGAAAAATGTTGTATATAGAATAAAGTTTCTTGATTACCTATAAAAAAATGTTGTATATAGAATGTATGCATCAAATATGCATTAATTGCTGATGTGTATCATTTGTTCCCATCTATGAGTTGTAAGAAGAAGGAACATATTATGAGAAAAAAGCAATGGTGTTTTTTCACACTATTTGACCAGAGATTAGCATTCTATAGTCGGATCTGATTTTCCAATCGAGTTCTAGAAACTGAACAGGAGTGATAAGGATTCACAGCCATAAATCTTGAGGGCAACAAAAGGAGGAAGAATTAGCCTCTGATTCAATATAGAAGAAATGATAGTAGTAGCAGCACACTATTAAGGATGAATTTATCAAAAAGGATTTTAGGGGTTAATTTCCTGAACAGTGACGATGCCAAAGCTCATAATCATATATTTGGGATAAAAGATACAAAAACAAATGCGTTGAGGACAAAAGATGAGACAGAATATATTATCTTCTGGAACAGAAGTATAAATATATAAAAAAAAAATGATAATTAGAATTCCAAATAAACAAATTGGAAATAGAATAGAGCAACAAATGAAGGAGCTGCGAGAAGCAGATAAGGAAAATAAGATTACCTTATCAAAGACTGAAGCTCAAGGTGATGTTGACTACATTCTGCAGTCACTTGATCAAAAAAGTCACTCTACATGATCATGGTAAATAGGGAAACAATAAATAGTAAAGGTATCATGAAGAATAACTGAAAAGAGAGAGACAGAAGAGAGTGAGAGTCTTGAACCCTTAAGAAGGTTGAAAATGAGATGGGTATGCATCATGCAATCAAATGGAACGTTTCACATTATTTCATCTGAAGAAGTTTTTTAAACATGATCAATAATATAGACAATCTAAGCATTGTCACATGTGAGCTTAAAAATGTTTCCATATGGCATGTGCTACTGCAACTTCCCAAAAAAGGAAAAAAAAAATTGGGTTACAAAACATTATCTTTATCTAGGCTCAGAGGCTCCAAAAAATTGAGGCAAGTTAGAAAGTCCAATTTCAAGAAACACATTTATTTTCTTCTGTTATAAGAACACATCAGAATTTGAAGATCAACTTCTACACTTCCGTTCAATTTACAAGCACCAGCATAAATTTAACAGTTACCAAAGAGTGCATGGACAATTAAGTCTTACAAACATTGAAAAGATGGAGCATCATCCGCCCATTGTCAAAACCTTTGCACAAATGTAGATACAAGACGGCCAAAACCTTTTACAGTACAACTTAAGTATAGCCAAGCAACAGGTCTTACATTGTAATGTGTGAGCTGCCCCTTTGCGCCACTTGCAAGTTCTTTTACCAATTGGAACGCATTTCTCCCATACA
Organism: Platycarya longipes; assembly: GCA_036559045.1. NCBI lineage: Eukaryota > Viridiplantae > Streptophyta > Magnoliopsida > Fagales > Juglandaceae > Platycarya > Platycarya longipes. Next base: position 50,847,768 of record CM071789.1, read on the forward strand.
TATTTCAACTGAAAGAAAACCAACTAAATCTTCGTCCCCAAATCCAACAGAATTATCCCTTGCATAAACCTACATTCATTGAAACATTTCATCAAACAATGCTTCTGCATGCGAAAATCTTAACAACCCGTCGTCCAACATAAACACAGTAACAAATCCACATACATACAAGTATGAGTACGCACATACACATACACATATACATACATAATTATATAAGACGCGAAGTGAAAAAATCTGGAATTAGATGGAGCGATAATATTACAAATATTTCGGTAGAGTTAATAGAAAATGGACTTTAAGATTGGAAAGTGAGAATACCTGTGCATGGGGAGACAGCCGCGGGGGAGAGGGATTGGATTTGCCACTGTGGTTCGCTGGTTTTGTTTTTGGGGGCATTTGGCGGGTTTAGCTGAGATGATAATTTCAAATTAGCCGCTAAAATCAGGTTGTTGTTTGGATCTAGGCACTAGGGTCAGGTTTTCCGACCCGCCCTGCATTTTCATTCGAACAGAACACATGTAGGACGATGATAACGTTTAACCCGTCCCATTGCGTACAAATATTAAAAAAACACGCAATCTTTTGCACTAAGGACCGAAGTGGCAGAATTAACATTTTCTTTTAAATAATTTTGGATTAGATAAGTTGTGCGGCTATACAGAAAGTTTCCTAAATGAGTTTATCAAACTAATTTACGTGAATTGTTCTTTTGTAATATTAGAGTTAAAGTTATACAACTCAACGTTATCAATTTGTATGGATTATACATTTCTCTTTAAATTATAGATGGGTATTATATGTTATTTTATTACAGAATATCATCTCACCGTAAGTTAATATTTAATAAATAATTTTAATGATTGATTTTTATGATCATATACATATTTCAAAAAATATATATATGTGATGACTTTTGTATAAGGATGATAATACATTATATGACTCATTAATCCAATACGAACACGACACAATAATAATGGATTATGATTTAGTCTTAATGGATTTCGAGTCAAAATGAGTTAACATGTTACGACACGATTGCTTAAAAGGTTGATAGCGGGTTAAACTGTTTTGACCTGTTATGACACGTTAAGAAAGTTAAAATTACAAGTATACATTTACATTTAAAAGTAAAATTGTTAGAATCTTAATTTCAATATTTTTATTGTTTAGATTGTAATTCATATTTGTATTTAGTATTATAATTTTTATAAATATTATAATTTTAATATTTGTATAAAATTATGCTAAGTTTAATTAAGTCAAACCGGTTAATATCGGGCATAATCAATACATTTATATAAACAGGTTGAAACATATCATATTTTGTTGTGTTAATTTATTTCGTTCGTAATATTTATTCATTAATGAGTCTTAACGGGTTGACACAACACGACACGTTATGTTAACGAGTCGTATTAAGATTTGATATTTTGACATGATAAGCTTGATGAAGTGGTTATAATTGACTTATATAGTATAATATAAATATCTTGACGTGACACAAATACAATCCATTGACATGATTTGACAGTCTTACTTTTACAATTATAATATATAATTTGGTAGCCACCCACGGGATTGCTTTTTGTTTATTGTTTTAATTGTTAGTTTAGAAGGAAATGCAATAGGATTGAAAACTTCAAAACAATTTTCTAAATTTTGTAGTATAAACCGTTCACATGATCCGTATTTTGCAAGTAGAAAAATAATAATGGTTTGATATAGATTTTAGATATGTCCCATCTTTTTGGAATCAACCAAATTAGTACTTTTGAGTTAACATCTTTGGATAAAAAATGCATCACAAAATTTATGTATGCCAAGTGTCAACTCCATATAATTATATGAAATGTTTAGCAATTCTACATTACACACGTAATGAGAGAAAAAATAAAAAATAAAAGAATAAAAATAAAGAATCAAATGCATCAATATATGTGTGTGTGTGTGGCATAAAATTGTTGAGTAGAATTGGCTTAATTACACCCTAATTACATATATCTCAATTATATTTGGATGGTATCGTACCATGGGGTCCTCTTTTTCCTACACGAAATTTATACTTATTGGATGGTAGGCTAGGAAGTCCCATTTTTTATTTATTTATTTATTTATTTAATTGGAAATGGAAGGATTTGTTTTATTTTGAAGGGAAATGAAAACTTGAACACGTTCCAGCAACCAAATACGCCAATCTTTTAACATTTTCTTTTTTTTTTTTCACATTTTGCTCCCCCGATTAAAGAACAGATGCGGACGAAGAATTGACAAAAACTTTTTTGGCTGTTTTCCCTCTCACAAGTCGCAAGCAAGCAAGCAAGCACGACAACAGAGGATGACAATAATTTAATAAATATTTTTGTATGCTTTTGATACTGTTTGACAGGTCCTCAATTCGAATCTATTCGTTTTAATAATTACTAGTCATTGTACCAATATATCTTCACTAATAAATATTAGTCAAATTATACGTAGAATTATTATAATATAATTTATTTTTTTTATTTTTTTGTTATAAGTGATTCTGCATACCAATATACATATTTATTCAATATGATTAATTAGATTGGTTTATAAATTGAAAGTAACCAATAAATATGTATTAATATATAAATTTGTTCACGAATTTACTTATATGTACTATTACTTATAATTTAATCACTACAAAAAATAAAAATAAAAACCGACAGTTAAAAGGAATACAAATTCGCGATTTTTGGGCATAGATCAGAAGCTTGATCAGATTGCGGCATGTCACTTGCAACGAAAAAAAAATTTGAGTTTCTCCTGGTTGGAGAGAGTCGAGAGACCGTACGTGTGCAAGTTTGTCGAATGCCGTTTTTTTATTAGTACTCCCGTTTGTATTGAGGATTGAATAATTAATCTTAATTTATTTTATTTAATAATTATAATTTTTTAAAATTCTGATATAAAATATAATAAAAATTCAAAATTTATTAAATTTTTTAAAAATAATAATATAATAATATTTTGTTCAATTTTTAACCTTCACTCTAACTACTTACTATCTAAATGGAATCTAAATTATTCGAATTAGGGTAATGGACCATATTATATCATCAAAACTCAAATTGTCAAAATCACGTTATATCCAAAGTGGAAAACTGTCATTAAAAAAAAAAAAAAAAACTTATTTGGTATCGGTTGTTTTCGGTTATAATAATTACTTTATATGAAAATGAATATATTCTCGTTGCAAATAATCATCCCGTTATAAACTATTTGTCATAAATACAGCGTAATCCAAAACAAATCCAATGTTAACTAGTTGTGGTTAAGGAATCTTATAACTTGTTTAAATAAATGGGCTAGACTTATAATCAGTTCATGTAGTACAGTATAAGTTCGACTTGACATGTGCCGAACTCAACACAACATTTAACAGGTTGCTCGCCATACTCGTGTCTAACACTTTAAAAGTCCAAAGATGTGGACCTCAATTGAACTTGACCCTCTACTTGACACCACCATAGCATTAAAAACCCTAGCTACGTAGTGGTATCTATATTGTGCTATTACGTGGTGCTTAGTTTATTTAGATAAGTGGTTTTGAGAAAATATTGCTTTAAACTCGTAGCTTTTCAATCTCTATTATTCTCCTTGTTTAAAATAAAAAGATAGATTTTATTTTTGTTATTTAAAAAATATTACAAAATTAAGTTTATTTGATATTTCCCAATCATTTATATCCACCTAAATTCTAATTTTATAGCAAGTTGGTAGGTCTGTTCTTCCTAATTTAGTTTTGACCAATCTAATCCTGAAATTTTTTTGACGTTGTTGTTAATTTTTATCTTCACTTAAAAAATTTTAAAAAATAACTCATTTTTCGAATATAAATTTTCGAATTTAGAACTCGAAAAAATAGACTTATAAACTAGTATTAAATGCGTGTATTAATCAAAAAGATATATCATGATCATAATTATTTTGTATGCAATCAGTACCTACTACCACTTAATCATGATCATATCATGTATTGTCAACATTAACATCATAGTCAGTCACAATTGTAGCTGCCACCACTCGATGATGATCCACAAATCATGCATCATCATCATCACGTTGCCTTTTTCACCCAACATTATCACTATCCTCTTATCATTATCATCGAATTATTGTTATCACCTTTATTGGCACCAATAATATTTTATGATCTCATGATACGCTAAATCCTTCTCAATTTAATTGATAAATAATTAAATCTCACTACCTATTTTAAAATTTTAAATTGATAAGAATAGATAATTCAATTAGTTGTATTATATTTTTAAAATGTATTCGTTCTATTTATTTATTAATATTATTTGAGTTTGAAGTACATCCTCCCACTTATTTCCGATAATAAAGAAACCCAACACAAGGAAATTAAAGTTTGATTACAACTAGACCTGATCATAATTGAAGATCTCATTTCTTAATTATTTGCATTATTTGGGTCAAATTGACTTGCTAAAAGGCCCACCATGCAGTAATATGTTGCATCGGTTAATGATATTTGAACAATGATCATCATGGCAAAAAGATGAATGGATATATTACTATAAAAAAATTATTTATTTTATAATTATTTAATTATGATCAAATGATTATTTATGATCTAAATTAATTATAAATAATCATTTAATCACAATTAAATAATTATAAAAATATTAAATAATTATGAATTTTTTTTTTTTTTTTTTATAGTGTATGTTATTATTTTTCGTTCTTCATTTTTTAAGTTGACAATGGTACTGTTAATAAGTACGTACCGATGCATGATGACGGTGAAGGCACATTAAAATGGGCGTTTGATGATGTTTTGGACTTAAAATAGTTAGCCGAATTCTTTGTCTTGATCATGGTAGCTTACCAAATTTCAAGACCCCAATCATGAGTATATTAAAAGGGCATGATGGCCAATTATTATTGTCTGGTGCTTTTTTATTTATTTTTTCAATGGAATCCGAGTTACCGACCTTATTTATAATATTTATATATATATATATATATATAATATATATATATATTCGATAAAATATGTAAGAGATTAATTTCAGGTCTTTGACTTCCATGAGTAATCAATGAAACTGAAAGAATGACCGGGTCGAGTTGCCATGTTTGAAGGAAGAAGGACCAGATCGACTAATTTGAAAGAAATTTATGATTACGGGGGGGTCAGGTAAATATGGGTCTTATTGCCTTTAATTTATCGATGGTGAAGAGGCCCCACAGCTGTTTCCTCGCATGTAAGAAATTTGTGCACATCTCCATTAAACGTACGTACCTGCCAGCTGCAACTCATGCAAGTGTCCCTGCTTCAAAGTGTCCAAATGTCTTTAAAGAGTAATGTTATTTTTTCTAAAATCTTTACTTGTTTTAAAAATTTAAATTTATAAAAAATAAATATTTTATTATTTATTTTTATATATAGGTCAAACTCTCTCTTAATAAATGATCTAAACATTTAAAATATTTAATTAATTGAAATAAAATATAAAATCAAAATTCAGATTTAAAACCTTTATTTTAATACTATATAAAATCACAACTTATTTTAAAAATTTTAACTGATTAAAAAGAATAATTTTTATTATTTATTTTATATCTTAACATTTTTTATCGTAAATATTTTTATTTTTCATCAATATAATCTTTTGTGCTAATTATTTAAGTAATAAGTACTTAATAATGAAAACAAGGCGCCTAGACTTTGCATCAATTATTATTATTTGCATCTATGTATAAGATTATGCAACAATATTATATATAGTCGTAAAATGTTTAAATGTCGTCCAATTATTTTAAAATAGAGTAAAATTTATTATTAAAAAATTCCTTTTTTATCATAAAAATTTCACATTTATTCATTTAAAAAATAATAATTATGCATCATTTATATATTCTACGCTACAAATTAAATATCACGAGCGTGATTGATCAAGATCATGAGCAGGCCGGCAGAGGTCAGGTCAGCCTCGGTGGACAAAATAAATAAAAAATTAACAAATTCAATCACGCTCCTCTTTTTTGTTGCAAATGAAACGCTCGTTATCAACCAGATGATGAATATATATAACGTCTAAAGACAATGTTACAGCCTACAGGGCAACTCAGTTCATAATACATATCGGGCAGGCCGTTAGTTTATTTTATTTTCAATATTATAAATTTTTAAAATAGAAAATTTTATTAATGGTAATTTCTTTAAATATTAAAAAAATAAAATGCCTTAACCGTCAAACCCAAAGGACAAATCCCAGAAGCTAACTAGCATTTTTAATAAATAATATTATTTTTTATTTTATAATCTTTTCTTTTTTCTTATTCTTATTAATCAAATGTAATTCATTTTATATAATTTACGCGTCTATATTTACTTAAATGGACAAATTGGTTAAATTATTTTCAACAACAGATGTAAATACAGGATTGGACAACATAATTTAATCTATTTCAACATAAATATTATACTAATTCACAAAATTACTAGCTAATAAATTTCAATAATCTGCATGATATAAAATATAGAAATGAGTATATGGCATTCGTATATAGTAGTAGTCAATGAAATTAATCAAACCTACCTCTCTTATTATTCTATCATTGTTCTAACAGAAAGACGGATTTAAAAAAACAAAGAAGGATGTTGACCAAGTTGTCTTGTTACCTGCTGCTTTTTTATTTTAACCTGCTCGATGTCTTTTAAACCAAACCTTCTTCATATATATGAACCTCCCTTACTCTTCATCTTCCTATACCTATATACACAAAACCTTAATTTTTTCACATATTGCTTAAGAAAGATCCAGAGAGGGAGACAGAGAGATCGAGAAAGGGAAAGGCCGGTATGGCAGGTTTGCAAAGATCTGCGATTTCGTTTAGGAGACAAGGTTCATCAGGGCTTGTATGGGAAGACAGATTTGCGTCGGACCGCGAGCAAGCTGCACAAGAAGCACAACAGGAGCTAGAGATCAAGCCCGATATCAAAGATATCAAGACATCAAGAACCGACGTCGGAGCAACCAACACCATCGAGCGCAGCCGATCGAACGGCGGAGCACGCGGATATCGAACCGGAAAGGTGTCCCCGGCGATCGAGCCACCTTCGCCTAAAGTCTCTGCGTGTGGATTTTGCAGTGCTTTCGGAAAGACGGGGAAAAAGGGTAGGAGGACAAAGCCGGCTGTTAAGCATAGATCAAGGTAATTCGGTGTTTACCGGTGACCGGAGGCGGGATATTCCGGTCTTCGTGGAGTAACATGGTTCTTTAATAGTATTCATGGTATATTTTTTCGTTAATTTCTAGCTGATCTGTACGGGTTAAGTTCATATTATCATGATCATTAATATAGGTGAGACGTACGTACGTAATTAAGAGTTTTGGAAACCAAATTAAAAGATCATCTAGACAGACAGTTGACGAATTAAGTATGCTTTGGACCGGTCTAAATTGCATATTTGTTACTTATCTGTTGTCATGTTTGATGTTTTGTTTCTCATAGATCTTGGAGATGGAAGGTTTTTGTGGTTTGGATGGATGTAATTATTTGTATATATCTGCTAGCTGCCTCTTTTTCTTCCCCTCTTGATCTTCATGATGAATTTTAATTCCGTACAAAGCAACCATCGATTGGGTTCTCGATCTCCTCCTTTATTACATTTCTATTTTTCTCGTTTTCGTTTTTGATTATTCAAAGGTGGACTCGATCTGGAACTTCAGATGTACAACGTCTTAAATAACGTGGCCTAGCCTTTCTTAATTGGGTCTATATCTCTCATGGTTTATTGAAATTTTTCCGTGACAAACAGAGAGAGAGAGGGAGAGTATCTATGCTGATTGCTGTGAATGGGAATCTCTGATGTGTCCCTCTGAGTATCTGATCACAGAAAGTGAAAAGTCAGAACATTAGGAGAATCTGCTGATGCACTTCATTTTGCAGAAAAGTTTTGGGGTTCTTGGGATCGCCAAAAGAGTGGCGTACCGAATCACCGATGCTAAGAGTAATGCTATTATGTTTATTCTTTTTGATATATATTTTTGATATTTTATATATATATATATATTTGAAAAAAATTATTTAATAATTAAGGAAGTAATTATTAGTATAGTGGTATTTTTTTCATATTTTTTAAAAATATTTTAAAATGATAAAAAAATGATGTTAAAAAAATAGATTTTTTTTTCATATTTTTTAATGTATTTTAATATTTTTAAAAAATATGAAAAAAATATCCATATATTAATAATCACTTCCTTAATCATTAAGTACAATAAAAAAATAAAAAAAGTAAAAATATAAGAGGTGTTAAAAAGATATGTCAAATAGAGTGGGCAAAATAGCATTACTCCCAATGCTATATTTCTTGATGTCTTAGATTTGGAAACAAAACATTCTCAAATATTTTTTTATATTATTCACTATTTTATTATTATTTTTTACTTACTTTTATTATTATTCATTATTTTTTTATTATTATTTAATATTTTATTATTATTTTTTACTATTATTTACAAACACTCTCAAATACTCTCAACAACTAATGTAACAATGTCATTAGAGTTAGGCTGAAAGGAGATGTCACAGTCCGGCCGGTACAATATATACGTATTAGATTTGGTTAATTAATTATTCTCAAATATTTTTGGAATATTTTATTATTATTTATTATTTAATTTTTATTTTTATTACCATTCATTATTTTTCACTATTATTTAATATTTTAATATTATTTTTTCACTATTATTTATAGAATATTTGAAAGTACTACCTCACTATCCAAGTGTAACCAAGAGAATATACACACATAATCTACAAACTTATATATGTAATTTCATGTAATTCTTTAAATTTACCTTACAATAAAAATAAGTTTACAATATGATATATTACATCAAATTACATCAATTTATAAATTTACTAATTTTGTGTAAATCTAATTTGTGGCTAAATTTTTTCTCACGTGCATATATATCGGCTTCTCTCCTGGCCAGTAACGATTCCTCTTCCATCCCAGGCCGGGTTCTTAATTAAACAGGACACTTCTAGTACATGACGAGAGTTTGGTACTTCTATTATTTAGGGGTCTACCTATCATGATCTCGTTATAAATCATATGCCCTCCATTAAAATGGGATTGATATTAAGTATTGGAGACTGACTTTTGTTAAGTTCTAATCCTCACCCAAGCCCAAGAGATCGATACAATTAAACTAGCAGACGTAGGTATTATAAGCTTCTCATGGTGGTTAATTTATTGTAGGTGATCATCATCTGGCTAGCAGATGATGATGATCATGAGATGACTCAAAGCATGATTCGTCTATTCTTCTGGCTACCCATTGGCTGTTGCAGCTAGACTTTAACTAATTTTCACACCAAGAATTCAGGCTGTTTTTCATATATTAAGCTCAACTACCCTTCCATAAGCTGCTAGCTAGCTCATAATTTAATATTTAATAATTTCAAAATAATTATTGATCTCGTGATGTCACGAGAATATTAATATTGCTAGATTCGTTTTTACTTTCAACTCGTACGTACTTGTTCACGTTATATATTGTTTGTTTTTTTTTAAAACGTGGATTAGTGCATAATTAAATGTAAACCCAATAAGACAATTAGGAGATCAGGGATATTTAAAAAAAGAAAAAGAAAAAGAAAAAAGAGACAATTAGCTAGTGAGTGAAGTGCATGCCCCCAGGCCTCAAGTACAAAATCAGTTGAAGGATTAATATATATAATTCGTGTTGAGAAAACTCTTTCGTGTGAGAAAATAACATCTGCATGCATGTACATTGAACCTCATGATCAGATGATCAATGTAGAGATATTTTTGTCCATTAAAAGTCGACATGCACACATAATATGCATACTAATTAGGTATACCATTTTTTCACATAATTAATTAATTAATTTCCAACACACAATTATTTGAGTTCGTGGTTATCCATCAAATGGGACCATCTTTCTTCCGTGTTTTCTTTTCTTATCTATATTTCGAATATTCTAGTACATACATGATGAACTTGAATTGCAATGTAAAATTTCAAACCAGTTTTTTAATATTTTTATAATTTTCATATATTTAATACCATATCATGAACACGAGAAAGTCAACATCCTTATCTTATACTTAAATTTTAAAGTGGAATGTTATTTGAATTATTATATCAATTTGAGGTTTAGATTTTTTTTATTCGAATTTTAACATTTACATTGACCAAGATAAAAACGCACGAAATTTTTAATACATATTATACAATATATATATATATATATATGTAATTATGTTATATATATAGATGGTGTATAGTGTAAATGTTTCCAAATATATTTAATATATATAATACGATCTGTATTTGCTAGCAATGTGCAATCTAAATAAAATTTTAATTAATATGGGTAAGCAGCATTGCTCACCCATCTGATCATAAATATTATGGGTAACGTTTCTCGCTGGTCCGACTTAATTTCAATTAAAAGTAACTCTCCACTAATATTTTGCCATATCAGACATCTTACAAAACAGTCAGTACATATACCCACATACAATTTATGGCTGCTTGGATACTTGATGAAGACGAAAAGAGGGGAAGAGAGTTGAAAGTAAATTCTGTGTGGTACTTGTGTATCTGTATGGTCAAAGGGCATTCTTCTTCCCCCCCCCCCCCCCCCCTTTCTCTCTCTCTCTCTCTCATATTTTCTTTTTTCTCCACCCGAATCCCCTTTGCGACTCCTCCTCTCTCTGAAATTTTTTGGAACTTTCAAGATTCTTGATTCACTACGATTAATATTTTTTTTAAATCGTTTTAATGGACTTCCATCCCAGTAGAAGCATAGAGTATTGTACCAGAGAACAAGCAGAGAGATAAAAATTAAAAAATTGAAGCTCTTTTATTCTTCAAGAACAAGTCAAGCAATAGCAAACCCATTTCGTCATCTATTAGAATTGGATCGTTGGGTTTCTTCAAGAACAACTTGTGTAATTGTTGAAAGAAAATCAAATCCAATGGTTGTGGTCAGGGCGGAACCAAGATTTTGTATTTGGGGGGGCGATCGATAAAATATGTGCTATATATAAATTTTAAAAGGGTATGATAGAAGTATCACATTTTTTTCGTTGTCAAACTCTCTAAATGTATTACTCTTCGAATTATTTACGTCCTTTTAAAAAAAATCAATTTTTTTACTTGCTCATATTATTTTTTGATTTAAAAAAAATTATTGATCAAGAATAAATATAAAAAATTTCTAATAACTACTGATATACCGATGTTAGATTTTTAACGAAGTATATCTCATAATCATACAATCAAGTTAGAGTGAAACTATATAAGTAAGTATAATTAATTAATTTTGACAATCATATAAATTTATAACCATATTTTTTTTAGAATCAGACTGTTAAAGTAATTCTGAAATTAGGTCAGTTGAAATTTGAATTTTAATAAAGTTAAAAGTTATAATAAAATTATATATGTATTGACATTTGGGAAAATAATTTTAATGAAAATTTGGGGGGTAATTTTTAATTTTTTTATAATTTAAAGGATAATTTAATATTATATATGTAAATATATATATTTATATATTATATATCAATTTTTTGAAGAGTTTTGGGGGGGGGGGGGGGGGGGGGGGGCGCCCCTGATTGTGGTCTAGAAAGAAAATCGAGCGATGTGTTGGAGGTTGATGCCGATTGTTTTGTTCTTTTTCGTTGGTGTTTAGAAAATAAGTTTGGGCACTATACAAAGAGAAATCAACAAGGTCGAAAGAGGAAGGGAAGGGGAGGGCGGCATATGCATCCCACGTTGGGGGCCTTACTCATGTAATCCTAAGTTCCGTGGTCTCTTAAAATTAAGATGTGCAGCGGAACATGTCTTCTCATTATTGGCGGGCTTCTTCTTTTGGTTTATAAGCTCGACGGACGGTAAGGTTTTCTCAATTATTATTCTTTGTCGTTTGAATTTCGTGGCCTATGATGCACCCATCCTTGCTCACCATCCAACCATTGATTTGTCCAACAGAAATTAAGTGATAGGGCTGGGTTGAATTGCAAGATTAGTTCATCTCATTCTAAATTTATTATTATATATTTTTTAATTTTTATATAAAATATAATAAATAATTTATTATTTTTAATTTTTAATTTAAAATAATAATTATATTAAAAACCATATTTTATTTAATTTTTAAAATTTATTTAATTTTATTTAATTTTATCTTTAAATCTAAACGAGACGTTAATGTTGATTTGAAAAGACGATGGGTCCCTTTCGGTCGACTCACCGGCATTCACATAACGCTAAAAGGGGATTAAAATAACAATCAATCATTGAAAAAGCGACTTTCATCTTCAATTATGGAATTTGGTCGATCTTGGCAACGGCAAGACATTATCATCATCATCACCACTCATCTCCACCTTAAATTTCAACAACGTAATTAATCATTGTAGGCGGCGGCAACAACAACAACAGTAACAAAAATTAAAAAACAATATGGGATACTCTAACAAATGAAGACACCGTAACGACAATCGGAACAAATTAACCCTCAAACGAAACCACAAACAAAATGAATCGGATCAAATTTGTTATAAATGGACTAAAAAGAATTTTTGCTACTTTTATTTTCCGTGTGTCAAAGGATTTTGTAATTTTTTTTTTTGAAATAATATTTATAATTATAAAGTGTACAAACAGTCAAACACTACACAAATATAGACAATTCATAAATATAAAATACTGGGGATCGATCCGTTCGATCCTCTTAAAAAATGGATGCCGACATCTTTGTTGGTGGTGGACGACGAGTCTAAAACGGGTTTAAGACTACGTAGGGCACACTGGAGGTCGCTGTTGTAGGGGTGGGGTCGCTGGATGCCGGCGGTCACAATGGGGTGGGCGGTGTAGCCCACCACCGGTAGCGCCAACGCTGTCTGGATTGAGACTGAATATCCATTTAAATCATCTTATTTTATTTTTTTATTGTGTTTTTATTTTATTTTATTTTTTTATTATATTTTTTTATTGTATTTTCTATTTTTTATTTTTTTATTATATTTTTAAAATTTTTTATTATATTTTATTAATAGACTGTTTTTAATGGAGATCGACAGCGTCTCCCTTCGTAAATACAAAAAAAACCTCAACCATCCATCCATCTAGCCGTGATAACGCAACGCAACGTGGTATGGACACGACAGCAGTCAAATTGGACCATCTGCTTTCCGGGCAGTGCTAGTTACCGCGATCCCAAACGTCCGGATCTCATTCCGTTTTCAATTTTATTTTATTTTTCAGGTTTTTTTTACATACATTTTAAATAAATATTTTTAAATAAAATTATAATATTTTTATATTTTTAAAAAATATTTTAAAATATTAAAAAAATCTTGTAACAAAATTATAAAAATATAAAAAAATCACAATATTATTTAAAAATGTTTATTTAAAACTCATGTAAAAAAAAACTGAAAATAAAAAATACAATTGAAAACGAGATGAGATCGGAACATTTGAAAACGGGATAAATAACATTTTTCCTGCTTTTCTCCTGTTTGCCGTCAATCAAGGCCTTTCCCGCAACCATATTTGAACTTTTTCAATAGGAACATTAGACTTTGATTTTCCTTCTTTTTTTTTTTTTTTTCTTCTCATTATTTGAGATGGAGCTGCCTGCGAGGAACAAATTTTGTTTATTATTTAAGATTAAAGTACAGTACTAAAACAATTAATTTATGCTGATTATCGTAAACAAATTAATAAGAGAAACGTTAATTGATTACGGGAGATTATCTTCAGTTGATAACTTGATACACCCTGGTCCCGACTCCCAACTCCGTACAACGGGTAGGCGAATTAATTTAGCAAAAACCAATGTCAGCTCCTCCTTGCATACAACCCTTCCGGAGCAACTGATCAAAGATTCACAAACCATATAATTAATTATTATTATTTTTTTTTTTCTAGGCAAATTTAACATTCTATTAGATAAATCAAAATATTATAATATATAAATTTGAGTGAAGTGAGAGTCTCTTACACTCTTCTCAAAAGCTAATACATAATACAACACAAACATAAAATATAAAAAAAATAAAACAGATAATCAGAGCCAAACTAATGGCTCCTCCTCATTTCTTAAATGGAGAAAATTGCTTGGAGATTGTTTTGATATGGTCTGATGAGTGGACTATAAGATTGCAACTGAAAACCGCAATGAATGAGTGTTTGCTATATTATATAAGGTTGCGGTTGACACTGGTAGTTGTAGCGCTTGTAGGCCATGCTCTATTGTTGGAAAGAGGCGAGCAAGCGATAACGAGCTCCTGGAAGGGTGGCTGTGTGTGGATTTCACTCGCGACATAAGCCGCGCATGAGACGTATGTGCTATTTTTTTGAGTAGATTTCTTCCGTGCTTGTGAAGATCGGGGCCTGAAAAAGCTGTTGGTGGGGCACGTGCGGCCTATGTCGCTGGAAAGCAATATATTAGTGTTAGACGGTACTAATAGAAAAAAGCAAGAAAAATTCACAGAAAAAAAAGGAAAGAGATAAAAGGCATAATCGTGGCCGACAAATAAGGAAGTGGGTGGAGCCAAAGCACCAGCCCCCTTCCTCCCAATGAATGGAGAATTTTTATAGGAGAGACAAGGTACAATAGAGAGAAAAATTAGAGTAGAGATAAAGAGTTATGATCTTGCATATAATTAATTAATTAGTAGTGTTGTTAGAAATTCTTTATACCACATATCATTTATACGATATATTTTAATTTTTAAGATTCATAATTTAAATATTTTTAAAATTAAATTATATAACGTAAATACGTGCGGTGTAAATATGTTCAAATATAAGTATTCAAAATTAATTATATGGTGGAACGAAATTAATTAAGAAATTATTTACTAGAAAATTGTAATGGGAATGATATCAATAATTTTAAAAAAAAAATCATGACTTATTTTACTCAACAATCTTACACTACACATTTGCTAAACGAAAAATGATAAAAATATAATAACAGGTGTTTGGTGTAAGGCTTCTGAATATAAATTTTTGAAGATTTTACATTTTATAAAAAGTTACTCTATTCAACAGTCTTACAATACATGTTTAATGAGTAGATAATTCTTTTATTTTTTCTTAGCAGGAATGTTGTATAGGGCTATTGAGTATAATTTTTCTATTGCAAGTTCTAAATAAAAAATCTAAGACTATTTTTGCTACAGAAAAACTTTACACCACACATTTTCAACTAATTAACATGTGATTTTTCTTTTTTCTTTTTTCTTTTTTCTTTTTAACTATTTAAATACACCTACTTAAATATTAAAATAAAATAATAAATGATATGTTAATTAAATGGAGGTGTGGAGTATTAAGGCTTCTTAATAATTTCTTTTATTTATTTTTTTAATGACTACTACTGTTTGTCGTAATCTACAAGCCTACAAGAGTTGGGGCTGCAAAAATACGGCTTCAATTATGGGCTAAGAAGTTTCCTTTGGATTACTTGCCAAAATAAGCTGGCTTCTTTCAATCCTGCCGACACAGCGTAGTTGATTTTGGATTGGTTGCGTTGGGCTTGTAATCTTATGGTTTAATTATAGTTTTATTGATAAATAATGATAAAAGAGAAAATAATATTATTTTTAAAAAGATATTATTATAATTTTAAATTTTTTTAAACTAAATTTATATTACAATCTTTAAATAAAGACGGTATGTAATATTACTCAATAAATAAAAATGTTAATTTTAAGGGACTACAGCTGCAATTATGCCATTATCCTTAGGTTGAATACTTCTTTTTTTTCTTCTTAATTTTTAAATATTTTTAAAAAATAAAAATATACGAATGCTTACTTTCATAATCATTAAATAAAAATAAATAAAAAAATACACAAGTAGTCAAATGAGAGAGCAAAATCATGGAGGATAATATCATTTTCTTAATTGTTATGCATCTAATTTGATTAGTATTACAGCTAAGTTTCAGTCATATATGATTAAGTTATTAACATTAATTTAAAGAGTAATGTTATAAATACAATTTTACGGTATGCAAACCACTAATATTCTTTTTGAAATATAATGTAATATATAATTAAAAAATAAAAATAAAAATTCATATAATTTCAGATTTACTTTCTTTAAAGAGAGTCTGCGAAATTTCCTACACTCCTAAGATGATACAAACCATTTTATTCCAAATGACCTAACTAAACAAATCCACGTAACTATATTCCAAATGACCTAGGATGATTGTACCAGAAGGTCTAGGCTCTCTCCGTTTCTCGAAGGGCAGGGTGTCACAGCCTAGGGAGTACACATACTACAAATTTGCAAGAAAATGTCTATTATTGGGTGTACAGGTACTGGTAGTCTGGTATAATCATCTTAGGCTCAGTTTGAGGTGGAAATTATTTGGTCTCATCCTTTATTATTATAATCTATTTTTTTAAAATAAAAAAATAATAATAATATTAAAACATAATACTCTAATAATATTTTATTTAAATTATATAATTCGTCTTAACTTGCTTTACATATATCTCATTTCAACTCACTTTACATACAGCACCTTTAGTCGACTCATGGTCCCATCAATGGAGTACCTGAACGAGCAAACAAATGAACGGCGTATGGTTAACCGCGGGCGCGAATAAAGTTTGTAACTTTTGAAGAGGGGTGCGCAGCATGTCTTTCCAGATTCTCCAAATATCACTCACTGTTGAAGATAAGATTCCAACTTGTTCAAATTTCTCCTTCCATGTCGTAGGGAACATGACCAACCTGAGATCTTCTTCATCTTCGACATGCCTCACCTTTCTTCTTCACACATTCATATTTCTGACCTCCAATCTTATACATGTAGAAGGTTTCGACTCTCTGTTACTGCTCCCACAGCCTGGGTCGACCACGATCAGACCCAAATCCAAACGGGTTCTTTTTCTTGGTCATTTTGGTGCAAAAGGCGACGGTCTTCATGATGATACCAAGGTAGTCGATTCACCTACTAATTAGCTTCATATAATCACATCTCATAATTACGTACATTAAGGGCTCGTTTAGACACTTGATATCTCATAATTCTGTGAAGTAAAATGATTTGCGATGTTATTTTTGTGAAAGGAAAGTGAAAAGGTAGAATAAAATATCATTAATTAAAAAAACTATATCTTAATATTATTTTTGTTTTGAAGTTGTAGAAGTTGTATTGAATTTTGTAAAAATTATTTTTAATTTCGTGTTTGAATAACGAATAGGTAATAATTAGATAGAAATGTTAAAGATTTGAAATTGAAAAGTGTTGTGTTTGGGTGATATTTGGAAATGGAGTTATGAGAAGTTTTGATAGTTTTAAGAATCTTATATCTCATCTCTGTTGCCAAACAAGCCCAAGTGTAGGCGAAGTTATTTGAATTCAGTGAATGATTTAATAATGCAGTTGATGTGTCTTATTAGATTCGAATGATAAAGATATTCTTTGAAAACCATGGCTGCTTGTGGTTGAGAGATTTGTTTAGAGGATCGAGTTTAATTAGATAACATCATTGCTTATAGCTTATGTGAGCTTTTTGGGATATTCAAGATTGTTGAGAAAAATTCCTTGTTTTTTGCAATGGTTAATTTCACTTGCAGAAGATGGTGATTATTAAATGAAACAGTTTTTTTTTTTTTGGGGGGTAAATTTGAACTCACAACATTGTAGAATATAGTTTAAAGTTTGGATGGAAATTTGGAGGAGCATGAAGACAGTTCAAACCTGCCCATCAGCCGAATTATTTTGTTTATTCAGAGACTGTTGTTAATTGTTAAGGAAAACTGGGAAAGAAATGGATGTTAGAAATCTCAGTTAATTTTGAGATTGTTACCATTAAATACTAAGTCCTTTTTTTGTTTCTTTTTTGCTTTGAACTTTATTTTGAGGGCATGGAGGGTGGGATGGGGTTCCCTGCATTCTTTGGCAAAGAAAATCAAGTATTGCTTTATTTCTGGAAAGATAGGTGAAAACACATTTACCCTTTCTGTAGGCATTCTGTAGCCGGCTTGGTGAAGGATCATACCAAAATGCAAATTCCCAATTTCTTTATCATAAAAAAATATGCTGTTTATGATCATTATTTCCTCCACATCAAATTTCTCAAAAGTCCAGCCTTGAGTATAGTACTACAATGCTTTCAGGCTTTCGAAGATGCTTGGGAACTAGCTTGTTCTTTCTCTCGGCGAACAAGGATTGTAATTCCGGCTGGAAACACTTTTATGATTCATCCTATTGATATTGCCGGACCTTGCCAGTCAAAGGTCATTTTACAGGTGCGTTCCAAAAATTATTCAGGTTTCCCTAAATAATCTAATTAGACCAAAATATTGCATATTTCTCTTGCTCTTCAAGATGATTATCCTTTCTAAGCTCTTTCTATATTTCCTTGTTTTAACTTTATTTGGTTATATTTTAATAGATCTCTGGTAAAATAGTTGCACCAGAAGATCCTGATGCCTGGTATGGTTTGAATCCACGTAAATGGCTCTACTTCCATGGGGTGAACCACCTTACCATAGAAGGGGGAGGCACAATCAATGGGATGGGACAGAAATGGTGGGCTCGGTCTTGCAAGGCCAACTCAACAAACGTACTGCTGTCTTGCTCCTCATACTTATTTCTGTTAAAGATTCTGTTACTTGCACTAACTGTGGCTTCAAATTGTCTTATGGCAGCCATGCCGACATGCTCCAACGGTTAGTGATTCTTTGTTTTTGGAGTTATTCTTGTTAGGTCCATTGATTTGATTGTCTCTGCTTTCCAATTTTATCATTGTGGGAAGACTAGCAATCACTCAATGATTTTATTTTCCTTATATGGTATGAAAACTATGATGCAGGCCATTACTTTCCATAGGTGCAAGTATTTGAAAGTCAAGAACCTCATGGTGGTTAATAGTCAACAAATGCACATGGCATTCACCAAGTGTCTTCGGGTTGTTGCATCCCATCTCAAAGTGATAGCATCTGCTCATAGCCCTAATACTGATGGAATTCACATCAGTGCATCAAAAGGTGTTGAGCTCGAGGATAGCATAATAAGAACAGGTTGGTTATGCATAAAAGTTGTAATACCTTCAATTGTGTGATTGTGTATAAGTGAATGAGATCCCACATAACTCATTAGACATTGTCCATCATGGTAGTATGGCTCAAGTTCCACACTTTTGGTTGAGATTTACTTGGATATCAATTGTAAATATTGAAGAAGACCCAAGTCACATGTGGGCTGGTATAGCCAGTGTTACAATTTAAAGCTCCTTGGAATCATTATAAAGGGTTTGAACTTCTCCCTCTCAAGCAAATATGAGATCCCATTCACCACCTTCCTATACAGTGTATACACATTCATATAATACGAGGTATCACAGAAGCGTTGCAATATTAAGCTTCATTCCAAGTTGCTGGTAGAAACTGTCTTGAGATTAAAAGAAAAATGCTCAACCCTGTTTTTACACACTTCAAATTTCCCGTAAACATTTTTTTCCCCTTTGGTTCTCAGATTTTTATGTGAACCTTAACTTTACTTTTTTTTTCATCATCAATTTTCCACAAATCAAAGCAATATATTATAGAAAATCTAATTTTGTTAAAATAATTATTGTTCAGAAGAATTAACTCTAGACGACTCAGCTACACATCATATGACTGAGATTTTCATGCTGACATGGTTATTTGTGTTTTAGCTTCAAATGCCCGTATGCCTAAATTTTGACTACTGCATAACTAAATGTATTATTAAAATTTATAGAGATACATATTTTCAATTTCATTGTGAGGAAGACAGATAAGAACCACATGCTGCAACTTAACAAGGTTGGACAGTTTGTGGTGGGTCAGTTTCTAGTGACACTTTCCCTCTATAAAGATGGGTGGTGGGTCAGTTGTTGGTTCAATCCACTGTGTTACCTTGAAATGGATAAATAAATATTATTTCTGTTATTTGTTCATTTCTTGACAACCAAAGGAAAGGACAACCTGCACCAAACCTTTTACCTGTTTTCTAAAGTTCACAGATTTATTTCTTTTTCATCCAAATTATGCATTACCCGTTACCTTATAGTGAGATCTTGCACTTACTCTAGGGGATGACTGCATCTCTATTGTCAGCAATTCTTCTCGGATCAGGATCAGAAACATTATCTGTGGCCCAGGTCATGGCATAAGGTTGTCCTACTGCTTAATTTCAATAAGTTATAACCTTTGGTTTCAGCACCTTAACTTTACTCTGATCTACATCCTTTAGTATTGGAAGCTTGGGAAAGTCAAACTCATGGTCGCAGGTGGATGATGTGATGGTTGATGGAGCTTTCCTTTCCAATACTCAGAATGGGGTGAGGATCAAAACATGGCAGGTAATCTTCACCAAGCCCGCATCTCTCTCTCTCTCTCCACACAAATAAAGATTTACTAGCTGATTGAATCGTTGTTTTCTTATATCTTTATCAGGGAGGTAGTGGTTTCGCCGCTGATATCTCATTCCAGAATGTGTTGATGGAAAATGTATCAAATCCAATCATTATAAATCAATATTACTGTGATTCATTGCTGCCATGTGCAAATCAGGTTTGCAATTCTTAAAACAAAATAACTAGTATCACTAGAAGCAATTCTTTCTAGGGACTGTCCCTGATTCAATTTGCTTCATACAACTATCTATAGAATTGGGTTCCGAAAAAATCCTCCATTCTTGTAATAGCGGACTGGATTAATGTGGGCACATTTTTTTTTTAAGAAAGCATGGCGTTTATGTTTCGTTTGCATCCATGTATATATGAAATGTGCCTTGAGAACAATGAGAAGTCATATTCTAGGAACAGGCTATTGCATTCATCATATCCATAATGCATAGCATAAGAAATGTATAACATGAATTGTCTTCTATAATAGTTGAATGTCATAATTGCCCTATGAAGACACCTCATTCAGCATTGAACAGTCCTGAATTTTCTATCAAGAAAACGGGTTAGTCTTTAGAAATTGGTAAGCCTGTGTGGCTGTGACCTTTTTATGGACTGCAGAGTGCAGACTCTGGCCTGCTCTTCTACCCCATTTCGTGAATAGAGTGTTTGAATTATAATACAGCAACAGAGATTAACATCTATCATCCATGGGAATGCAGACTTTGGCTGTTAAAGTGCAGAACATATCCTTCACACACATCAAAGGAACTTCAGCAACTGAAGAAGCAATAAAATTTGGCTGCAGTGATGACTCCCCATGCGAAGGGCTATACTTGGAAGATATTCAGCTTCTCCCGTCATCGAGCGGAATTACAAGATCTTCTTGTTGGAAAGCTCATGGCTGGAGTTCAGGTTTAGTACACCCACCTGCATGCTTTTCATGTAATGAAAGCTGCATTAAACAGGAAGTCCTACTGGGTTCTGCAATTCAATCTTCCTGAAGAGAGTTCATTCAGTTCTTAATATGTATGGAAGCATGGCAATATAGATATAGTGCATGGCTTTATTCAGTTCAATCATTAGTCAAGGATATATAGGTTGGTGCGTGCCTAAGCATGCCTTTTAATAGCCCATGCACCAAGAAACAGGCCGTGGCAAACCAACTCTAAAATAAAGCATAATTTAGTGAAAGTCAACGATGCTGTGCCTTGCTCTCTTTCTTACGGCTATTCTGCAATGTTATACAATGGAGGAGCATTCTGTAGTGTTTATGATACCAAATGAACGTAGAGAAAAGACCTTTATTACTATAGAACTTTCAAGCCAATGCATTCATCTTCAATAATGCTAAAGAAACAAAGACAAATGCTTCATTTAGAATGATAAAACGAACAAACAACAAAGGAAAAAATATGATCCTACTCATTCGGTAGAAAGTTTTAGTGGTGTATTTGTTTGGTAACTTCCAATATTTGAAGCACTTGCACAACATGAGCTGAACTAATCTTGAAGCACTATCTTATTGCCTGGAATACGACTCTCCAAGTTAACACGAAAACAGATTCCAATCTTAAGCAAATAATCTTGAATTCCAGTATGCTCAATTGCATCCAGAAGCAGTACTGGAACAATTCCATCAATCCTCACAGAACTGCATATCAAATTTTATGTCCAGCTCCAAAGTACTAGCGAACACCAAGCTTGGGGCATCCATCAGCAAGAGGTAAGTCCAAGTTTTCTACAGTTCTAAAGGTTTTAGAAATCATCTTATCGACGTAAAGAGTTCCTTCCAAATGATCACACTCATGTTGTAAAATACGGGCCTGCCAGCCTGAAGCATCTATTTTGATGGGTTTGCCATAACGATCCAAACCTGCAACCTCAACATCTAGGTACCGCTCCACCACGGCTCTGAATCCATCAACACTGCAGAATATGACAATAAAATTAGATCTAACAACCATAGGCCATGAATTCTATCCCAATCACGGTTTCTGTTGCAAATGGAATTCAAAAGTATCAGACACCCAGAGAATCAGAACATACACCTTAAAAGTGCCTAGGATTCCTACGATTCGTCAATCCAGAATATTAACCTTCCACCAAATAAAGTTAAAGGCTAGGTAGATAAAGAGATCTCACAAAGTAAAGTTCACACAACTGATTTAGAGATATATCGCGCAAATAAGCTAAATTTTCTTT